>CM077082.1:38566382-38924351 GCA_039513925.1 Platanthera zijinensis
TTAATTAGAGCATGTCTTGGCCAGGCAAGTTGCATATATTTTCACTAAGACCTTACCTCGACCATTGTATCATCAATTTTTGTCCCAAGCTTGGTGTCTAAATTTGTATGCTCCAGCTTGCAGGAGAGTGTGTTAGAAAAAGTCATGTAAATAGGTCCATTACTTTTGCCCATGTTGTGGCCAACTTGTTCACTTGTATTAATTCCACATGTGAAGATTGGGATTCTTCTCCTCTCCCTCTTATAAATATGTACATTCTCAAGTTGAAAAGCAATTTTTTTTTGAATTAATAAAAATTCTCCTTATTTTTCCACTTTTTTCTACAGTAATGAGGAGCAAGTAACTTTCAAGGCGCAGTTAATTAAGAACAGACCTAATAATTTTCAACCAAATTTGATAATGAAATTAATTTTCATCAAAATTGTCAATGACAAACATTACTGTCTGGATCTTCTTCTCCTTTGGCAGCTCGTTTGCACTGCACTTCTTCTATTTCTAGCTCTCGCATACCATGTTCGTTTCTAGCTCTCGAATACCATGTTCGTCTGCCTTCATGCCCTCTCCTTCTCCATTGCCGCTTGCTTGGGCAGGCTCAATCTTCTCATCGATTTCTAACAAGTTCCAGGTTCTAACAAATTTATGCTGTACCAATCTGAAATAAACCCAACTTGGTTCACTCACTCACCGATTTGAAGTCAGTTCAGGTTTGGTTTTAGCGTTTCTGCTGCAACACCTCCGTCCATTCGTCTCAGGTTATACATTCATATCTCACCACTATACAGGAAGTTGTTTTTTATAAATCGAAAATAGGATGCGGTAATATAAATCACAAACATCCAAAACTCACCGACGATTGTAAAACTCCTAAACAACTAAAACAAATGTGTATTATATGTCCAGTACACTATAATTACTACCATGTTTGATGAGAATTCTTTTTACTGAATTTTATTGCTACCATCAGTACACTGTAATTGCAGTAGAATTTTGATTTGATTTCCCCAAGAGCATTAAAAAACATGTTAGGGAAGATTTGTACATCTACAAATTGAAATTGAAGAAAAAGAGTTTAAGATTCAGACCTCCCAAAAAAGGGGAAGAGGAGTCCATTTTGGCCTGCAGAATTTTAGAAAATAATTACTTGGGAAATGGAATCACAAAAATGAAGAAGTGTAAGAAGTTAAATTTCATACCTTCAGGAAAATTGGATGAAGAAGAAAATCATCTTGGACCTGCAAAGTTTTTTGAAATGGAAACCTGGACCTGCAAAGTTTTTGAAATGGAAACCTGGACCTGCATTTGGGAATCAGAGAATAGAGAGATACAAAAAAGAGTGATAAATACATGCTAGGGAAGGCAGCCTTCATCCAGGAAGAATAAATCCTGGTTGCAAACCTGAATCTAGCTTCATTTTCCCCAACACCAACCTTCCCTCTTCTGTCAAATGACCTTTGCAGTCGGCTGTTAGAAATTACGACCAAAAATGCTCCCTTCTCCTAGTCATCACTGTCCGCTAGAGGTGCCCGGACTGGAGTCTCTCTTTCTTCCTTCTCCCAGTGGTCGCTGTCCGCTAGAGGTGCCTGGACTGGAGTCTCTCTTTCTTCCTTCTGCAAAATAAGAGGGAGGTGGGTGGAGGTAGAGCGCAAACCCTAGAGTGGAAATATAAAAGAAAGGGGGAGTACCTGAGTAGAAATATGGCTGGAGTATAGATGATGTTATTTCGGTTGTCTTCGCAGCTGAAGGGGAAGAGGAGGAGGATGGCGAAGGGCTCTTTGCGTGTGTTGGAGGCGGTTACCTAGCTCGTGGGTGGGAAGATGAGGTGCAGGCGCTCCTTTCCTAGCCCATATTTCACGAGAGAAGAAAAGGGGAAAAGTGAAACGCCTCAACCACGCGTGAATGAAACTCCTCCGCTGTTTGAATTGTAAAAGTATCGGACGGAGGGGTCTTAGATGGCTTAGATCTGAAGGCTCTCATGTATTTTATGGTCTTAAGGACCATTGATAGTATATATATATATGTTGCAGATCTTCCAACCATGTTTTATTTTTCTCCATCACTTTATATTTTTATTTAATTAATCTTTTACATTTATTTTGTTTTTCTCCCTCCTACAAAAATTCAATGCTTCTCTATAGTGGTTGTATTCATAAAAATGAGTTTTGACATCTGATGGAGTCTGAAATTGGAGTGTTTCTTCCATGGAATTGCAGGCAGCTATCCTGCAGGAGAAGCTGGAAGAGAAGGATAGGTTTCTGAAGAAACTCGTGTCGCAGGCTGAACCAAAAGACGAACCAAGCGAACCCCCTTCTTCAACCTTGGAGGAGAAACTCCTCCCTGAATCTGAAATTGTAGTTGAGACTTGACAATTCAGACCTGTGTTTCTTTCTTTTCCTTTTCTGCCTATTGTTCCTCTTAATGCTGTAAAATTAATTAATTTTCAATTAATTAGAGGTAAAAGAAATATTCACATCTCCTTCTATTTCTAGAGCTCTTACAATTTCAACGCTCTTCAAATTCTTCGGCGGTGCCGCATTTTCTCAAACAAGAATGTTTTCTCAAACAAGAATGTTTCCTCGAAGAATAAATGTATGCAGTAAGAAAATCTATACTGCATTGTTATTATTATAATAAGGGCCATATACCGGGACCTCTCCCTAGTTTCACTAAATTACTGACATCACTCCTCTTATTTTTGAAAATTTATATTGCATTTTCAATAATGAATGTTTTTTTCCACAGGCGTGATTTTTTCCCAGCCGTGTTTTTGTCCAGGCAGATTTGTACACCGGGCGCGATTTTTTCGCACGGGCGTGAATTTTTTTGCCGAAGCGTAATTTTTTCGCCGGAACGCGATTTTTCTACAGAGCATCTTTTTTTATCCGGGTGCAATTTTTTTGCCAGTCCGCGAATTTTTTTACCCAATCGCGTTTTTTTCGCCCGGGCGTGATTTTTTGCCCGGGCGCGATTTTCCTCTTGGGCTAGATTTTTTCGCATGGGCTCGGTTTTTTCCCTCAGGTGCGAATTTTCCTTCGGGCGAAAATTCACGCTCGGGCGGCAAAAATTGGCTCTGGCAACAAAATCGCATCCGCGCGAAAAAAATGTAATCGGGTGAAAAAATTGCGGCCATGTGAAAAAATCGCGACAGTGAGAAAAAATCACGCCCGGGAGAAAATAATCTCGCCTATGCGAAAAAACTTCTGCCCGGGCAAAAATATCGCTCTCGTGCGAAAAAGTCGCGGTTATAACGCACATTTGTTTATAGTAATTTCTTAATATTTTTCAATTCTTATATTGAATTTTATTTAACAAACAAAATAATTAATTAATTACACAATATTCAATAATATTTTTTATTAGGTGAATATTAGAATTGGAATTAGTCATCAATATTAATTTCGTAATATTCACTAATATTTAATTAAAATATCGAATTCATATTCCAGTGAACAAACTCATAAAAAAATTTTAGGCACGCATTTAAAAAAAATGACAATAAAATTTGTAATGTAAATTTTAGAAAGCGAAAAAAAACAAAGTATTTGGCAACCTGGCAAAATCTAGTGTGTTTGAGTATTTATATGTAAATGTTCGTTCAAATAGTCGGGCGTCATTGTGTATAATCAAACAATTTGTGCATCATTACATTGAGAACATTAAATATCACAGAATATATGTTTGACAAGACAGGTTATGACCACTATCAAGAAAATAAATTAGTTTTGAGCATAAAATGCATGAATGTTTGTAGGGCGTAACGACGGTTCATGACCACCGCGTTCACGACCGCCACCACTTTTTTGCTTCATTGAGTTTGGACAAAAATGTTATGGTATGTTTGACATGATAACGATTATAACCACCGCCAAGAAAATAAAATTAATTTTGAAGATACAAGTGGATCAAGTTCCTTAGGTGAGATCAGGTGTTCACGAACGATGACTCATAACCACCGCGTTCATGATTTCCATAGCCACGCCAAACGGAGGCTAAATAGAAATTTAGTAGAGTGCGAGAATTTTTGAGTAAAAGATTACTATTAAGAAACAATTCTTTAACAATAAATCGCTAAAAGAGAATTCTAGAGAGATGCATAGAGAATTTTTATTACCTAAATATATTTTAACCATCAATGGAGGTCTTTCTATGCAAGTAAATCAAGAATGAAATATGCATTTAACATCCTAAGACCAGAGATAGAGATCGTTACCCTTAAAACTCGCTTTAACGTCATGAAAACTCAACCCTAGCCACAAAATGGTGTAAAAGACTTGTGAGGGCTGTTTAGAAGTACTCAGCCTACTTAGGGCACTTGGATGAACCAATATTGGTCATGCGATCAAGTTTCAATAAGATTCAACAGTCTTTACTGCAGATTTTAAACAACTAGATCCGCTATCTAAGTTACTGCGCCGCGGTATCTCCGGGCAAGACGGGCCATTTGAAACGAGCACTATCATCTGCGGTAGTAACTACTGTGCGGCAGTAACCCCCGGGCAATCGCGATAGCAAACAATGAGCTCGGTTCACGTGTCCGGGTAAGAAAATTGGAGAAAACATAGAAGCTCTTCATTCCACCTTCTTAGCCGGTTGAGACGTGGTCCGATTCTTCTTCAGTTGCGTTCTAAACCTAGGTTCTGTTTGGTTGAGCGATTTGTGTGATACCTGGCAATGCTTTTCACACTGCATTGCCAAACCCCATCGGCTAACGGATAGGAGAAATTAAGGCGATTTGGAGTCATGAAATATTTTCACGCCGTCAGCTCTGCAATTCACCTAAGCCGCGCGATCCTCCCCTTCCATCAAAGACGCCGCTCACAGCTTTGGGATCTCGCCGTCGAATTCCTCCAGATCAACCGCAATCCATTTCTACTCATCCCATTGACCTCTTATCCATACCAGGGTAGCGAGTAGCAGAGATTCTGTGACCTTCCGGTAAATAGAAGAATATCAAGCCCAGTTTCATAAGAAAAGTTATGATCAAATGGTCCTAAAAATGAAGGGTCCTTTACCGTGCTCTTCCCTCCAACTTTCCATAATTACATGAGTCTCCCCTCTAACTACGAAAATTATCAAAACCACCCCTCTAAATTTAAATTGTTAGCATACATGTATAAAAAAAATGAGACTTACGCTCTGTTTGTAGCAACATTTTTGCTCCCTTGAGTTGGGCAAAAACACCACCATAATAGAATGCAAGTTTGACAAGACAGTGGTTATGACCGCCGCCAAGAAAAGAAAACTAGTTTTGAACATAAAAATGGATGAAGCTCCTTCCTAGTGTGAGGCCGGGCCTTCACGAATGACAGTTCATAACCACCGCGTTCATAACCGTCACCCCGTGCCAAATGAAGCCTAAGAAGTGTTTGTGTTTAAATAATATTTAAAATGAAGTGTTGATTTGGGCACAAAGGAAAATAAATAGGTTCTTGTGTGGAAATGCTAGGAATTAATGGTTCTCAAATCACCTCCCACTATACATCGCGATTTGCGACTTATGATCATCATTAAACCCTAAACTTCAAATGTGTTGATTAATAAATACAAATATTTTCTTCATATTTAGCTTTTTGGGATAAATATTTGTTTAATTCAATTGATTGATGCTCAAAAGCAAATCATTCATACCCAAGTGCTATACAAGCATTCCAAGTTTATATGTTGTTATGACAAGCCTTCTTCTGATCTTATACAAGCAGAGGTGCAGGTTGTTCCTGTTTCGTACGGTTATGAAGCCGAATTACAAACTCCTTAGGTGAAGACGGGCGTTCATGAACGACGATTCATAACCACTGTATTCACGACCGCCATGTCAAATGGGCACCAGATTCTCCGTAAGATTTATAGGACAATTGTCTCTTCACGGCGGTTCAAATAACCGCGTACTTTGGATTTTTTTTTAAAGCATTGTAATTTACTATTTTAAGATGATATAGAGAAAACTTAAGCTTTAGTTTCACAGAATATGCATCATGTGGAATGTGTGCAAGCATTGTAATATACATGACATAGAGCATTCAATAAGTACACATATAATTTAGGGTTATTTACCAGGACCTTCGCTCAAAAATTGTGTAATTACAGCTTGCACCTCTCTAATTTTCAAAATTACAATTATCTATTTCATAACATCCCTGAAGATTTACTCGAAGGGGGTACTTTGTGCATGAATGAATGTTATGTAATGTAAACATTGATAGGAGGTTTTTGTAATTTCAAAAGTTAGAAGGGTGCAAGGTGTAATAACGTAAATTTCGAGAAGAGGTCCCAGTAAATAACCCTAAAAATTAATATTTCTCCCAGTGTTTATGTGGAAGTGGAAGCTTGCTGGGTTTTAAAAGTTATTAATAAGATCTGTTTAATTTGATTTAATTGACTATGGGTTAATCAAAATTGTAGGGACTTTAGATAAGTACCCCCAATTTAGAGGTTCTTTATACATGCTAACATAAATATTTAATTTTGACAACTTTGCACCCCAAAACTTAAATTACATTTTCTACCCTAAATATTCAATTATAGGAGCGTGTAAAATGTAAATATTAAAACCTTTGGAGTGCAAAATATCAATATTAAAGCCTTGTGTGCAAAATATCAATATTAAAGTCTTGGGGTGCAAAATGTCAATATTAAAGACTTTGAGGGTGCAAAATATTAAAAAATAAATAGTTAAGGTGTAATATGCAAAAACCTCTTAATTAGAGGGTGCTTAATATTAAAAGTCCTAAATTGTATACATATATATTTATATAGAGAGAGAGAGCATATAAAATAACTAAACTGAATAAAAATAAATGTTCTCAAACAATTGAGTTACCAGATGATGAAACTATTTCATTCATCCCAATTCAAAAAACAACTTCATCACGAAATATATGTTTGACATAACAACGCTATGTCAAAAAAATTAGATGAAGTTCCTTAGGTGAGGTTGGGAGTTCACGAACGACGGTTCGTAGCTGTTTGTGTTCATGACCGCCTCCACCATGCCGAACGGGAACATATATGGATCATATAAATGACAAAACTTAGAAGTACTTGCTTTTGCCAAGCCTCTGGAGGTGATAATTAATGGTCCTGGCTGGATTCTTAGGCTTTCCCCTCTACAGGTACCACAATAGAGGAATAAGTATTTTGAGTAATCTGCTGAGGAAAGAAACAAGAACATCCAGAAAAAAAATGGATTTCTCCGATAAATTTGAGACGATTGATTCACCTGAGATTCAGCACAGGTGGCCAATAGCTCCTTCTGCTTTGAGCATTTTTCGTCGGTGTTGTTTTTGTTAAGGGATACGCAACTGAGGAATGATACCATCTCCTTCATGCAGGGTTTTCCAGTTGCCCCAAACTTCTTGGGATTTATGTACAAGCCCCCGGCCTTCCGCCCCATGAGCTTCTGCTTTAGCCTATAAAGAAATTTTCAACACATTTATCATCATCAATCACACACAAAAGGCCCATCATCGTTACTATGTTTTAAATCTAAAATAAATAAAATCAAATATAAACTCAATTGATTTCCTTTCACCTTATGTTTCTATGTTAGCTTAATTTTACAAGAAAAAAAATCCAATATATCATCATAGTTATGCTTCCTTTGTTTTGGCTATTGTTGATCCAAAAGAAACGGATAGAGATGAAGTTTGAAAAAGTTGTTTTGGAAAATGGAATTTGCAGAGCTCTTCGAAAAACAGTGCATAAAAACAGTTTGTTAAAAACAGAGATCTGTAAATTAAATTCTTTTAAATGTGTGAATCTTAAATATAATTGGAAACTTTTATATGTCAAAAATTGTGAAATGTATAAATAGATATAAGTGTGAAATGTATAAATTGAAACAATTTCAACTTCCCTCAAATATGAATCTAACATAGAACTGGAGATCAACAAATGTATAAACAGAAAGAATTGGCATTAGGTTGTCAGCAATGGTGTATAAGACATTTTTAGAGAAACGTGTCCAGGAAATCCATCTAGCTGGCATAGGCTCTGTTTGGGAGGACTTATTTTCACCGGTCAAGCGGTTACGACCGCATGAACCGGACCTTAACCGCTTGACCGGTGAAAATAAGTCCTCCCAAACGGAGGAGCCATAGTCTTTTGCACACCATGAAGATGAGAAGCCAATGGATTATGCATAAAGAGAGCTGTGTCTAATTGTCTATATAAATTCGAATGAGAGGATGTACAAATCTATCCATCAGCAATTATGTAGAAGTCGATCAAGGATGTAATCATCCACAACAGAGATTGCAGATCTCAATGTAAACTTCATTGATACTGTGAAACTTTGATGTTGGGTATGTATTAATGCTAAAACGCAAAATTCCTACTACTCTGTGATGGGAGATGTCCATCAATTTCAACGTTAAGCAAACTGAAAATTAAGGCGCTTAGCTTGATCTGCAGTGAGTGGAACTAAAATATTATTTAGCAGAATTGAAGAATTCCTTCATTATATTTATAACCAACAATTTCATATAAATACAGGGAATGAAGTTATCGATCATCTGCACATTAAAATAGTGCCTTTACACGATAACTACACAAAAAATCTGATCTTATACACATATGGTGCCTTTAACCACAGATCTAAAACCACAAGAAGAGTTCAGATCTATTTTCCCAAATGGCATCGAAAAAAAACTAAAAAATCTGACACGGCGAGTGACTGGAATGGAGGCAAGGCAAGCGACTGAAATACGATTTCTTTCTAGGTTTTTCTGTTGTTCAAGATTTTGAAGAACAAGTCTAGATCTTGTAAATCTGATTGGAGGAGAAAAGATAAACCTAGAAAAAAATCTGTCGTGGGAGTAGGAAGAAGCCTATGAAGCACCGACACTTCAAAATGCCCTGCGTGTCGGCGTCGGAGAGTCCGACACTCGTCCGACTCTCCGACACTCGAGTCGGAAATCCGACACGCTGGCTCACACGGGACTCGCGTGTCCCGCTCAATCAGACACGCGTGGCCCGCTCAATTGGGCACGCGTGTCCCGCTCAATCGGACACGCGTGTCCCTAAGTTAGCTACTCATGGTGAGGGGGGTGACAATTTGTCTTGGAAGTGTCTTTACCCCTTTCTAGCATTTTAAGTAGTGAAAGTGGATCTACTAGTGGCGTAGATATTTTCTCTAGAAAAAGGAAAATTGAAAGTGAGGAAAAAAGTTTGCATGAGAATCCATTATTTTTACTGATGATATATAATGATAATATGTTAATGTTCTATCATTTTTTGATCATTTGTTAAATTTTATATTTGAATATTTGATGAGTAATATTTAAGCATAACTAATTTATTTAAATATTTATTAATTGTTATTTTTTTATTTTTGTTAAATTTTTTAGGATTTTCATAATTATAAAAAATGAATATTTAATATACGTGTCTCAGCGTGTCGGAATATGCTATTTTTGAGAATTGACGAGTCGCGTGTCCTGTCGTGTCGTATCGCGTGTCCCGTGTCGGTGTCGGTGCAACATAGGAAGAAGCATGCAACAAATGGAGGGAAGAAACGGGTGAAATGCTGAAGCAAGCAAGCCCTTTGTCTAGAAGAGGAGCTGATGCAACATGAGTAGTAATATTAGTATCACTCTTTACCTGTATGGTTGTATCATAAGGTCAAGATCAAACTCAACTTCAAGATCACATGGGCACTGAGTCTCATCAAAATGAGAAGTACCAAAATCATATGTCAGGTCTGTCCTGTCAGTGGGAGCACTATTAGATAAATCAAATGGTTTGACCTAAATCCTGATGTGTCACCCTCTCGGTCCCTCTAAGACATATTTTAGGCAGTTCAACTGAGCATCTAAACGATCAAATTGATCAAGAACCAATCGTCGAAATTCAATTTCAGCTATTTCTGCTTGTGGGACATGAGGGTGATCTATGCACGTGAAGTTATATGCATGATCGTAACTTTTATAGAGCTCCCGATAGTCATCGAAATAGTCGTCCCTAATAGACTCACATCGTGTACGAGAATAGACGTTATCCCTACGAACACGTGGCAGCGAGTGAGAATGATCATCAGAATAGTATGATGACCGCTCTGTAGGGCTCTACGAGGTCGAGCACATAGAGATTATGGCTTCTCAAATAACAGTTAGGTGTAACAATGATGACCCGAAAGATACTCAGCTCTACCATCATCAAGTCGTGTCAGTATGTAATGATGATAACGTGAGGATCTATCATCATGGTGATCATTTCTAGTATATTGTGACGAAAGGTCGACACGATCTCTAGAATAAGTGTCCTGCGACTCAAAATAACTGTCGTGATAATACGCCATCTAATACTACCTATAGACTCAGTGACTGTGTATCGAAACAATGCACGAACCTGCTCTGATACCAATCTGATGCAGCACGAGTCTACATTTGACGAAATACCGATGCCCAACCCTAAATGCATGTAAACGATCACACAATGAATGCATTGAATCCACAATGCGCTTAAAATGAAACCATGAAAGTATGCACGCGAACCAATACTATGTGAAATAGTATGTGATTTCAATACTGTGTAAAGTAGAACAACGCGCTTAAAATGAACCAATACTATGTGATTTCAATACAAATGCAAATAAGTTAGTCCGAAAGCAATTTTCACAGCAAATAATTATGTAAAATAGAGCACGGTTTAAGCACAATCGTTCACGAGATAATCGAGTCGGAAAAGCAAATAATAGTTCACATGTATTTGAGCTGCAAAACAATTTTAAACACGCATCAAACCGATCATGCAACTCTCGTGATTTTGCAATAATAAAGGCATATGAATTTACATCCAATAAAACATAGTTCCAGTACAAAATAATAGAAAAACAATCAAATTCCAAACCAATGACTTAGGCATGCAAATGGCGTCAGAGTAGGTCAAAAAACGGGAATCCAAGGCTGCAGAAGGGTGATTTTTGGGCTGGTGTCAGCTCAGTGGGACTGTGGGAGGAAGGTTTGGGTAAAGGACAGGGCTGATTTGTAGTTGCAGGTTGGTGTGGGAAGGTTTGTGGGCTGTAGGAGACATGGATGGCATCAGGAAGAGGGAGAGGGAATGCTCGTGGGCTGTAGGAGACAGGGGAAGACTACAGGATGATGCGACGGTACAGTTTGGTGAAGGAGGAAGGAGTCGGATGTAGGGATTCTGCATAAAGAGGGCTCCCGGCGGGCGGAAGTCGGCAGCATGTGGATGGGGAGGCGGAGGCGGAGAATTGAGTTGGGCGGCTGCCGGAATGTGATCAGAAGGCAGAATCGACGCAGGGGGAGAAGAAGGGCTTGCGGTTAGCGCAGGTAGCGGCTGGTAGGAGGAGATGGACGGAGACTTACCTTGGAGTCGCACCCTTGTCTTCCGGCGTCGCACCGGGGAGAATCGAGACCGGCCGCTTGCAGAACTGCCACAAAACCTTTGATGATTTTGATCTCTCAGCCGCCGGCGCGCCGCACCCTCTAGGTTACATACATCATCAAAATGGAAACTGAAATATGGCATTCAGATCGGACGGCTAAGAATGTTCGAATTGATTGAGTGTCAAAACAACTAAAAAATATATAATAAATACATGAAATCTACTCGAAACAATCATTGTGACGCATTTGTGGACTCGGATCGTCCGAATGAGCATCGGATCACTGCGATGTCCATCAAGAGCTATTGCACATTAATTGAGGTGTTGGCGTGTGATTGTCACGGGTTCGAGTTTTGGAAGCAGCCTTTTGCAAAAATGCAGAGTAAGGTTAGCCTACATTTCACCCTTATGATGAAATTCTTCTTCGAATCCTCATTACAAGGGGATGCTTTGTGCACCGAGCTATCCTTTTTATGTTTATCTTTTCATACTAATAGTTGCAAAGAGAATGGTTAGCAACGAAAAAGCTAAAGAGAAAAAAGAGTCATCTTATTAAAAAAATATCTATTGTATTTCATTGTTTATATAAGATGTTTCGTAGTTGTTGCCAAGTGAAAATAAGTATATGAAATAACTAAGTAAAGGGATAATTGATTTACATATTTTGATCAAGTTAGATGTATTATAAGTGAAAGTAATACATTTTTTTATTAAAGATGAATACATTGAGAAAAAAATGGAAATGATATTTCAAGATTATTAAATGAGAATATTAAGGAAGAGTTTGAGATTATTAAATGAGAATTTTAAGGAAGAAATTACTTTGGAAGATAACAAAAACGAAGTAATAATTTATATTACAAATTGGCTTAAAAAATGAAGTAGAGTTAGTTCTGAAAAATGTGCAGTGATAAAACTTTTGATGTAGATAAAATATCTATTGATGTGTAAAAATTGAGGGATACTGTAATGATTTAGTGTTCAAATCTTTTCAATGAACCATGAATATGTGAAATGATTGCATAAAGAACATTTTGTCACTAAATTTAAAAATGAACGCGATGTTCAAAATTATAATAATTGTAGAAGTATCAAAATTATGAGTTATAAATTAAGTATTAAACTGAGACATAACATAGAGTAAGAAAAGTAAGCTAGTTTTGGAGTATTAGTTTGATTTTATGTAGGAATGATTTATTGTAGAGATATTGTAGCATTAAGACAATTAATGGAAAGCCCAAAGAGAAAATAGAGGTTTTTCTTGAACCTTTTTATTTGATCTTGAGAAGATATATGAAGGGTACCACAATAATTGATTTGGTGTACATTGAAAAAGGCAGATACTTGTGTAATAAATTTTTACAGTAAATAAAGTATGCATAATTGAGCATTAACTTGAAGTAGTTGTGGAAATTTTGGTAAGATTACATTAAAGTATATTTATTTCCATATCTTTATATATTTGTCATGGTAAGTTGTTTAAGCAAGATATATAAGTATGCACGGGTTCGTCCTAGTCCATCTGTACGAGCCGCTGAATACTCCATACGCCCTGTCAGAGCGGCTATAATGTTCTTACCGTCCCCTCTAATGGCTCCTCCCCTAAATCCCTCTTGTCGATCATGTTGTAGTGGACATTAGATGAACTCGCGTTGAAGGTCGACATTTTGCTGTGTTTTTTCATGTTTTCTGCTCATCCAATGTTGGATCCCCATGGCTGGGTGGGCGTAGGTTGAGTGTTTCCCTCACCCCAAATGCCTGTCATATGTTGTTATGGCGCTAGCGTAGGCGAGTCGTGTAACCTTTAGGATAGTCAGGCACACCATCAAGTTTTAAAGATTTTCTTGTTTAATTTTGCCACATGTCAATATCATGTTAGGGTGAAGAATAGAGAAGAGCGAGAGAGATCGAACAAAATAAGAAGAGCACGCAAGCATAAGTGAGCAAAAAAGAAAAGAACTTAAGAAATATTTCTAAACTGGATGTCTTACAAATGAAGACTCCATCCCCTTTTATAGTCATTCAAGACCAATATTATATTTATAAGTTTATGTCATCGCTGACCTCATTCTACTAATTACATCATCGTTTACATAATCATATCATTTACATCATTGATGACATCATCCTACAATATATATTATCGATGACATAATCCTCCAATTTACATTATCGATGACATCATTCAATTATTTACATCAATGCTTACATTATTATTCATGTTCAAAAGATTTTGTATCACAAAATCAACACATCATAAGGAGTTCAAACCAATATTTCAGAACGGGCTCTGTATAGAATAATTTCACAAGTATTTACCTTTTAGATTGTAATTCTTCATGTACTTAGTAATTGCTCGGTGGTTAAGTTACTTTCTTTAAAGTATAAGTTCCAAGTTATTCTTTTAGCTAGTTTAATCCTATTTAGTCTTACATTTATTATCGCATTTATTATGAACATAGGTTTTATAATTTATGTTCTTTCATCCTTCTTTTTTTGCACTTATTTATCATCGAGTACAATGGATCAGATATTTTTGCATAATTTGCATTTTCATATGAATATATTAACCATATTTTTTTTATCACTATTGTAAACATTATCTTTCCTCCCTTGCTCTTTTTATTTCTCTCCCCTCTTACTTTTTCTATCTCTCTCCCGCTTTGGCTCACTCATGCCTCCCACGCGTTGCTATCTCTTCTTCTAACCGCCCACACCTTTGTTCGCTTGGATACTCCTTCGTCCACCTATTTCCACCCCAGTGCACTCTTCCACACTCTACCTCCCCTGCCACCCTCCGCCGCTGTCACGACCCGCATTTTCTCCGAGGAAAACGAATTATCAGAGTAGGAGAAAACACGCGTCATGATGCCACGTCGAGCAGGGGATAACTGTCAACGCTCAGGCAAACCGCTATCAACTATACTTTATGAAAATTTATGAGTTAAATGAATAGAAAATCAGTTATATTTTTTAAAGACCGTATCCCTCGGCTCGGTGGATCATCTAGTCCACAGTTTAAAAACTATACTTATACGCTGCGGAAAAATACTTTATTCAGGTTTGACATCCTAAAAGAGTGCATAAGTGTCCCCAGAGGACAACTTATACTATGCAGGACTCTACTTTTAATTTATACTATATATAAGAAAATGATCTTTTTTCGTTGTTTGAAAAATAGTGACGAGTTTTATAAAACATGCTGATTATGAGTAATACTTATAATAGTGTTTTTAGATTTAAAAGTAACTAGCAACCTAACATAAATCATCCCAAGAGCAAGTAGACTATCTCAAATAAAGGTAGCAGCAAAAAGTCACATATTTAGTATCAAGGTAAAAACTAGCAGTGGGCGCCAACAAACTGACACGAACCCACTGACAAGTATGTATGTCTGTAAGAAAAACACATCAAAACTACCTCGCAAAACAAGGAACTGATCTCAAAAGCACTAGAGACCACCAGCAACAGCACAGCACCATTAGCCGTCAGAGCGGCTACTATCCAGAACCTGAGGCATTCAAAGAAGAAAGAATACCTCAGCAAGCAAAACTAGAAAACTGCCTCACTCAACGCCACGATTCGGCCTTTTAGTTATCTTCTGATTGTCTTTGGGAAAACTATGGCGTTTAGTGAGTGAACCTCACTCACTAAATGCCCTCCGCAAGAACAACTCTGGCGTTGAGTGAGCTAACCTCACTCAACGCCAAAACAACCATGGCATTGAGTGAGGTTCTCTCACTCAACGCCTCCCGCAAGAAAACTCTGGCTTTGAGTGAGCTAACCTCACTCAATGCCAAAACAGCTATGGCGTTGAGTGAGGTCCACCCCCTCAACGCCTTCAGCAAAAGAGGCAGTGGCGTTGAGTGAGCTAACCTCACTCAACGCCAAAACAGCTACGACGTTGAGTGAGGTCTACTCACTCAGACGTTGAGTGAGGTCTACTCACTCAACGCCTTAGCACTTTACCGCAGGAAAACCCTAAACCAACACCAACAGGAAAAGGTCGGCAGGAAAGCCGACTGGTTCTCGCCGAATCGGCGGGAATCCAGATTGATTCTCGCCGAATCGGCGGGAATCACTGACGATACTCGTCAAAATCGGCGAGAATCACTTATTGATTCCCATCGATTTTGACTTAGACGAATTTCTAACTCAGTCTCCTCACTACTTAGCCGCAAAAGAACAGACCAAACTATGGCTTTAAGTGTGTGCACCACACTCAATGCCAAATCCCGGGCGGCTTTTGGTTTTGAGTGTGTGCACTACACTCAACACAAAAATCCCGAGAGCCTACCAAGACTGGTTCTAACCAGAGCACTACCACAGAAACCTCCTCTCTCTCTCGACTCCACCCACAAAAGCACCAAACCAGAACTGAAAATCTGGTGTCAAAATGGTGAAAACAACCAGCGGGTTGAGCGAAAACAGCACAAGGAGGGGGGCTCATAAAGGGAAACTGAAGCACAAAGTTTAACAAGCAAAAAGAGAAAAGCTAGGCTTCTATCCTAGGGCTAACCGGGTAGTTAAGAGGGGAAAAAAATCAAAACTGCAAGTGCAAGGACCACTTGCCTCGATTTCCGACGAAGCTTGGTCAGTTTTCCCTTATCTTCACACGGCACCAGCAGCATCAACACCCTAACAGAAAAATCTCGAACTTTAATGGCGGAAAAGGGCCAAAACCAGAATTTCGGGCCTCCTAAAAAACTCCACGAAAATCAAATCTCTTACCGTAGAAACGTAAGTCTATGAGAGAGCAACCCAAATCCGCTTTCGGAATTGAATTCCGTCCACAAACGCTCCCGGAATCGCCGTCCGAAGGGTAGCAGGTCGGGGGTTTCTCCGCTGTTTTTCCGCGTACAGGAGAGGCGGTTTCGGTCTCGGGAAGAAGAAGAAGAGTGGGCCCACCATCTACTGATTAAGGCTTTTTAAAATAAAAGGACATGCCTATTCAGCCCTAATCACTGCCTAAACTGCCGGTTCACTTAAGCTAAGAAATTTCCAATTTGTTTTTACTAATAGCACACCCAAAACGGCTCGAAAACCGAACTACCTCGGAATTCGACGAAATTCGCACCGTAGCTAAATACTCATGCTACGAATGCAACGACGAAGTTGAAATTAACTTTCGACGAACAGAACTCGAGTTATACCCACTCGAAGCCAAAACACAAGCATCCCCGAGAGGCCACACCGGGTCACCCAAAACGACTCGGCTTGCTAGGGAGATCTTGCCAATAGGCTACAAAATAGGTCACTCAGTTCTAAGGAGTTAAGACCACACTCCACAGATGGCACAAGCCAAGAAAACGCGTCGACGTAACACCAAACGAGAATTAAATAATCGCAGAAAAAATCGGGGGCGTTACAGCCGCACTTCCCACCCTTCCTCTCTTTCGTACTTTCTCGCACCTTTTGCCTTTCCTCCCCCGCCCACTCCTCTTTCTACCCCTTCCCCTCCTTCTCCCTCCTCTTCCTTTTTCTCACATCTATCGTACCCCCTCTACTTCTCCATTTCCATTGAATTTTAGATAAACGCTTTGTCGCTCTCATAGTTATTACACTTCAATAGTTGCTCTCCTTCGCGTGGAGAGAAGAGGCAAAGTCATCTTATCTTCATCATTTATATTTATGTATTAATTAATTTGCCTTCCTATAACTCTATAAAGCACGCCTCCCCCTTTCTGTATAAAGAGTTTTTGTTGTATTGAAGGGGTATCTTATGCTTAGTATTTTGGGTGAGGAAAACTTCCTTCATATTTGTTTTGGTGAGAACATGTCTCTCGATCTGTTATTATAATTCGTTTTCTTCATGCAAACTCTTCTCTCTTTCTCATTCATAACAATTAACCCGATATGCCTTTTGTCTGTTGCCAACCATTGTTATTCCTCTACGACGCAATTGTTCAAACCATAGAAGATGCAATAAAATACTGACCTCCATGCATCTTAATTTTGAGCACATAGACAATGCACTTAACAACATATAACATCTTTTGTCTAACATACACAACCACATCTCCCCTTTTATCACTGCCGAGACAATATCGTTTATTTCCTCTACATCATTTCCATATCAATGACTAACCATCCTCGAGGACAACCCCAGTCCCACCTACTCATAGGTTTGTGCTACCCCAATGATAACTAGCACCATGGTGAACCCATATATTTCTTCCCATAATCGAATCACCCATTGTCTTTCTTCCAAGTACCAAACCACCCACTGAATTCCCCGTCCATGCTCCTAACAACAATAGAATAAATTAAATGTAGGGTCTTGCTTAGTATAAGTTGTCCTCTGGGGACACTTATGCACTCTTGTAGGATGTCTAACCTGAATAAAGTATTTTTCCGCAGCGTATAAGTATAATTTTTAAACTGTGGACTAGTTGATCCACCGCGCCGAGGGATACGGCCTTTAAAAATATAATTGATTTTCTAATCATTTAACTTATGAATTTTCATTAAGTTTTGTTGATAGTGGTTTGCCTGAGCGTCGACAGTTATCCCCTGCTCGACGTGGCATCATGACGCGTGTTTTCTCCTACTCTGATAATTCGTTTTCTTCGGAGAAAATGCAGGTTGTGACAACTGTTTTGCCCCAACTCTGTTTGATGTAGTCTAACACCGCCCGCCTGACTCTGCGGACTCTCTAAAACTAACCACTAACATTCTGCTTGCATTAACAACCCGACCACACATGCCTTGACCTTCGTAATAATTTTATCCCTCTTCTTTCCACAATCTTACTCCGTCGTCGCTCTACTCTTTGAAAACCATCCACTTGTACTTTCCTATGCACCTTATTTTCATTAACCACCTACATCTGCTCCTTTCTCAACGATTTTCCCACTTCTGCTTTACACACCTAGTCATTACTTCCTCATGTCCCAATTATGCATCCCGATACGCCAACCTTATAAGCTATTCCCTTCCTCCCCCTACATAGATCCCCATAATGAATTTCGATGTCCCTATTTCGTCGGCTTACCACTCCTTGTCAAAACAAACCCATACTGGCCAAAAAATTGGATGGACAGCCTATAACTTTCGTATTACTGACAATCATACTCTAAATAAAGCACTCATAGCCACAAAAACTCCAATAAACCTAAACCCCCTCAAATTAACATATCGCCGACACAACTAGTGGAAGACTCCCTCACTTTTCACACTATCACATTGCAAAATTGTAAAACCATAGTCTACTCTCTGCCCAACATTGAACATACAAATTCGACTATACACACTATTCGAGTGCGGTTATTGGTTACTCGGGATAGACAAGCAAAGTACTACAATGCCAAGCACTGAAACGTGGAGTTTGCGGTTGGTGACTGGGTATACATAAAGGTAAAGCCATTCAAAGGCGTATCCAGGATTCGGCGCTTGAAAAAGCTGAGTCCGAAATACCTTGGCCTGTTTGAAGTGGTTGAATAGATTGGCGAAGCTGCCTATCTGTTAGCTCTTTTGGCGGAGCTAAGTGGTTTGCACGATGTGTTTCACATATCGGTGTTGCGGAAGGCCTTGCAAGAGCCTACGCAAGTGATTGTTGATGATCAGGTACCGGTCGATAGTGGACTGACGACGAAGGTTAGACTCATTCGTATCGAGGACACGAAGATCAGGAAACTACGAAACAAAGCAATCGGGATGGCCAAAGTCATACCAAACATACAACTTCAACAATGCTATGAACTAAAACAAGCTCGTCGATGAATTTTCTAATCCATACATCCTCCTTTATCATATTACAGCAGCGATATAGTTGTCCTGAGTTGTAGAATCAACAATTGTCTCCTACTTGAAACTCTTCCAGATCACAGCTCCTCCATTCAGGCAAAAGACAAAACTTGATTGAGACTCTGAGTTATCCCTATCAGTTTGTAAGCTAGCATTAGTGTAATCCTTTACAACGAACTCTACCTCTCCACCAAACACTAAAAATACATTCTTAGTCATTCTCAAGTACTTAAGAATATTCTTGACTACAGTCCAATGACTATCACCATGATCAAACTTATATCTGCTAGTCATGCTCAAAGTATTTAATGTCGGAAATGGACATGTATTGGGATCAGTTTTGGTCCATTTATAGTGCCACAATTATTAGACTGTTGCTTGGATGATTAGAGACCGCGATCACGATCAATTCATTCGAAAAAATATATTTGTATGCACATTATTTTTTAATTATATTTTAAGATTTATGGTAACTATTGGGACTAGGCAATGTTGGCATTTCTCAACATTTAACCTAAATCGGGGTTGGTTAAATACCATTGTATTAGGTCATTTTTAAGCATCACAATTTTTCTAAAAAGAAATAAAAAAAATTGTTGATCTCCCTTTTCTTGACGAAGTCAAGAACAATGCTCGATCCAGGTGCCAAAGTTTGGATCTTCACTGACGCCCCTCTCTGTCATTGTCAAATTACAACCTCTTACAACCATCAGAGATCTTCTCACAACTGCCAATAGCCCGACGAATGTCCATTGCAGCGTAATCCTTCCGCAATCCAACTCGTCATAATTTATGAGATTTTTAGTTTTTTGTTATTTAATTAATTTCATGTTGGAATTTTGCATGTTAGCGCATTTAGGTGTATTGTATTAAGAGTTGGTTGCTAATCATTTCACCGATTGCATGCATACCTACTTTCATATAAGTTACGGCTAACACGGTCCTTATAGCCTTATTATAATCACTGTCTCCTTCGCATTGTCCAAACTTTCATTCTAGAACATTTTCTTATATTGACACTGGCATTGCCCCAATAACATCTGTCACTTAGAACTCAGATCATTTGCGCTACATAAATTATTAAAGATCAGGACAATTTATTTCAGCCCATCACAGTGATCCGAAAATGTTCGCTCACTCAATCTTGGGAATGTGATCAATTTTCAAGGATGAGATATTGCTATGTATACCTTCTGATGAATGTTACACTTCCGCAAATGTTTTTACTCACATGGAAAGAAGAATCAAAGTTGCCTTTTTGTTTCTATCTTTAATATTAATGTATTAATTAATTAGCATTTTTTGTTATGAGTTTCTCTCACTATATAAAGTTGTTTTGATGTAGTGATGACTGATGAGGCATCACATGCCTTGCATTTGGTCAAGAGATGGGTGAGGGAACAAGAAACCAAGCTTTAGTTAGTTTTAGGCTTTTAGCATGAACTTCTCTCAATGTGTTATTGTAATTCATCTTCTTCATTCTATCTTTGTTTACCTTTTTTTCTTTCTTTAACTCCTTATTATGCTCTAATTTATCTTCTCATCTCTATCTTTGTTTATGTTTTCTTCCCAATAGCTTTACTAGTTGAGGTTGTTTTTAGCAAATCATTTACATCATTGCGTCTTATCAGTAGCTATTTTTTTAATGTCGTCAATGCTTCAAATGTTCATATATACCAACTAAGAGCCACTTCCATCACCAGAGTCTCCCATAGTAATTTATAAGACAGCTTCTCAATCATTTAACTCTATATGCTATCTGTTGGAACCGAAATTCGGTTCCACCTAGAGTTCGGACCTAGGGTGCGGCTCACACCTACTTCTCTCAAGTTGTCCCTTGACGAAAGACTTGAATTTGGAAAATGACCCTTGGCTCTAGCGTGGAGGTCCCACCTCACACCCGGAAGACCTTTGAGATCTCCCCCTCTCTAGCAAATGCTGAGCTAGGTGTCTTGGAGGATGAAGGAGGAAGAAGAAGAGTGGTAAAAACGGATCCCTCTCTGTACAACCCCATATTCGCTGGGAGGGACCCAAAGGCTTCAGTGGTCAGGATTGGGCTAGTCTCAGGCTAGCCTCGGGTTAACCCTAAGGCATACTTGGGGAGTTCTCGTCCTGTAGGAGCTCTCGCCAAGGGCAGGCGAAAGCTGAGGAAACCAGGGCAGATAGTCGAGCTCTCGGCAGGAGAGATCGTCGACCGACCGAAGCAGAGGGCCTGACTACGGAAGCTCCCGCCTTAGGGAAAGCTCCCGCCCAGGGCAGGCGAGAAGGCCTTAGGTGAACCTTCTTTCGCATTGACATCATGACTACCTAGCGCGAGAACCTTCCTGGCAGAAGCTCTCGCCAAGGAGGGCCTAGAGGGGACCCAGCGAGAGCCTTCTAGGCCGGGGGTCTCGCCAAGTGGGCCCACGGGGTGGGACCGGAGTCCAGAGGAGATTATTTTATTATTATCCCGAGGTAAAATTACCCAAATGCCCTTAGGAGGACAGCGGGATTTGGCTATTGGCAGACCCTTCAGGGGTATTTCAGTATTTTCAGGCCAAAAGAAGACTATAAAAAGACCCATAGGGGCTCTTTGGAAGGCAGGCTTTTTCATTTTCCCTCTAACTCTAGTGCCTTCTGAGGAGCTCCCAGCCCAGCATTTGGCTTTGGAGGGGAAGCTCTCAGAGATCTTCCGGGTGTGTGGTGGGACCTCCCAGCTGAGGCATTGGGTCTGTTTTAGGGCCTTAGCAGCCAGTCATGGGTCGAGGTTGGAGAGAAGTAGGTATCGGTTGCACTTTGGTTCGTGAACATTCGTTGGGGTTATTTTTGGCTTCAACAGTTCTGGTGCGGTGAGCGTGGAAGCAGCCGGTGTAAGAAAATCTCGAGTTAAGTCCCATGGCAGGAGGCGAAGGTGAAGGATCAGGCGCAGGAGGATCCCCCACCCGGGTGGACGAGGCGATGAAGAAGATGTTTGAGGACTTCAGGCGAGAAGTCATGCAGACGATCAACTTGGCCTTCTCGGCAAGGAATGAGTGGGAGACGCCGCAGGTTCTGGTGGAGGTGGTTCCGCTGCTAGGCGAGAACGCTCCAGGGCAGCGCCCCGGGAAGGAGGTCCCGGTGGAGGCAGGCGAGAGGGACGTAGCCGCGCGGGAGCTTTTCCCAGGCCAGCGTCTCGAGAAGGAGCTTCCGGCGGATCTGGGCGAGAAGGAGGCGACGGTGCGGGAACTCTTCCCTGGGCATGGTCTCGCGGATCGGTCCAGCCAACCGAGGTCGCGAGAAGTGCCTTCTCGCCAGGCGGGAGGCGAGACCCCCTTTAGTGAGCTCATTGTCTCGGCCCCAGTGCCGGAGGGGTTCCGGGAGCCGGACATGACCTACTACACCGGGAAGGATGACCCGGTTCAGCACGTGCAATGGTTCGAGGACGTGGTGTCCATCAGGCAAATGTCGGATGCCTTCAAGTGTAGGCTTTTCGCCATCACTCTGAAAGAGAAGGCCAGGGACTGGTTCCACCAGTTGCCGGCGAGTTCCATCTACAGTTTTGAAGATCTGCGCAGAGGTTTCTTGTTGAGGTTCTCGACTTCAAAGAAGCGGAAGAAGGAGGCTGAATGCCTGTTTGCAGTGAGGCAAGGGCCGGAGGAGACGTTGGGTCACTATGTCGACCGGTTCCAAGAGGAGGTTCTCCTGGTCCAGGAGGTCCCGGGGTATGCGCTGATGCTTGCCTTCACCCTGGGGCTGAGGCCAGGGTTTTTCAGCATGGAATTGAAGAGAGTGCCCCCTCTCTCTTTTGAGGAGCTCATGGAGAGGGCGGCGAAGGAGATAGACTTCGAGAGGGCAAACCCTGCGTTTGCAAGGAAGCTGGCCAGGTTGGCCGAGGATGATGTGAAGGAGCCGGTAGTGGGAAGGCAGAGAGAGCAGAGGGAGCCGAGGGAAGATAGGAGAAGAGAAGAGCCCCGAGGGCAGGGACAGCAGCATGGGGGGCCAGGGAGCCGAACAACCGACTAGGTTGGAGGCCTCAGGAGGGCCGCCCCCAGGGCCAAGGAGGACTTCAGGGAAGAGATAACTTCCGGGAACAAAGAAGGCTGGAGCAGGGAGGATGGCGACAAGGACCAAGGGGTCATTTTCCACCGCCGTAGGAGGCTATGGAGGTGGGAAGGGGAAGAGGAAGAAGATTTCGGGGAGCCGGAAGAAGGGGAGGAGGAGAAGGAAGAGGGGGTAGGGTGGCGTTGCCTTATTGTGACTTCCATCAGGAGGAAGGTCACGCAACGGCCACCTGCCCAGAGTTTCTGGAGATTAGAGGGGCCAGAGGGGTCGGAAGGCAGGATCCGCCTGTAAGGATCGTTGAAGTGCAGCGGGAAGAGGTTGAGGACAGATGTGAAGATAGGATTGACGTGGGGACCCGAGGAGGGATCGGAGTGATCCATGGGGGAGTGGGGATCGAGGCAACCCGCAAGGGGAGCCTTCAAACCATGTTCCTCCGAGGGGTCGCCTCGACCTCCCAGGCTCCCCCCAGAGGAGAAGATCACTTTCTCATCCGCGGATATGCCAGGCTACGAGGATCCGTTCTGCGACGCGCTTGTGATCCAGACAGCGGTGGAGAACTACACCGTCTCCCGGATACTGGTGGACAATGGGAGCTCGGTGAATGTGATCTTCAAGAAGGCCTTCGATGAGATGAGGGTG
Organism: Platanthera zijinensis; assembly: GCA_039513925.1. Taxonomy (NCBI): domain Eukaryota; kingdom Viridiplantae; phylum Streptophyta; class Magnoliopsida; order Asparagales; family Orchidaceae; genus Platanthera; species Platanthera zijinensis. Next base: position 38,590,132 of record CM077082.1, read on the forward strand.
GAAGGAAAAAGGGTCCTGGCTTCTGATGGACCGCTTTTTGGCTTCTCCGGAGAAAGGAAAGAAGTGGAAGGAGGAGTAGGCCTGCATGTAAGGCTTGGGGGCGTCTCACGGAACTGTCGGTTCGTGATCGTGGACGCCCCGAGTAGTTACAATGCCATCTTTGGACGCCCCCTCATCAGCGCCTTTCGCTGTGTACCCTCCTCATACCACCAATGCCTCAAGTTCAACAATGGAGGGGTGCAGGTTAGGATCAGGGGGGATCCGAAGATGGCAAGGCAATGCTATGTGACGGCGGTTAACACCGTGTCATGGAGGGCGGAGGCAGAGGAGTTGGAGAGGGAGATGGTTGAGCAGGAAGGAGTTGAGGAAGGGGGAATGAGCCTGGGAGAGGCGATAGAGGTTGTTGAGGAGATGGCGGAGGTGGGGGAGATCAGCCTAGAAGAGGCGAGAGGAGTGATGGATGAAGAAGAGCAGAGGCAGGAGGAGAGCCTGGAGGAGGCGATGGAAGTTGATGAGGTTGGGGGAGAGGAGCTCGAGTTTGAGCAGGAAGAGGCAAGGGTAAGTTGGGAGCGGTCGGGGCTAGAGCCGGCCGAAGAAGTGGTGGAGATGGAGGTGCTTACAAGAGCGGGGGAGGTGCAAAGGGTTCGGATCAGCGGAGGCTTGAGCCTCGAGGATCAGGAGCGGATGCGAGCCTGCATCCAAAGCAACGTCGACATCTTCGCTTGGAGCGCGGCAGACATGCCGGGCATCGACGCGGACGTGGCCTGTCATCGCTTGAACCTGGATCCCAGAGCCCGCCCCATACGCCAAAAGATGAGGGCCATCGCCACCAAGCTGGAAGCCCCCATCCGAGAGGAGGTCAAAAAGCTCCTGGACGCAGGCTTCATCTCAGAGATCCAGTATCCAGGCTGGATCTCCAACGTGGTAATGGTAAAGAAGGGAGGAGGAAAATGGCGCATGTGTGTTGATTTTTCTTTATTAAATAAATCATGTCCCAAGGATTGCTACCCCTTGCCTCGAATCGACGCGCTGGTTGACTCAGCCGTTGGTTTTTCTCTTATGAGTTTTTTAGATGCATTTTCAGGTTACCACCAGATCCGGATGCACCCTCCTGATGTCAAGGATGTTTCCTTCATCACGAGAGAGGGATGCTTCAGCTATAAGATGATGCCCTTCGGATTGAAGAACGCAGGGGCGACGTACCAACGCATGATGGATCGAATCTTTCGAGATCAAAGGGGAAGGAACCTGGAGGTCTACGTGGACGACCTCATGGTCAAGAGTAAGTGTGTTGATTTCCACTTGCGGGACTTGGAGGAGACGTTTGCCACCCTGCGAAGGTTCAAGATGAGGCTGAATCCCTTGAAGTGCGTCTTCGGGGCTAGTCGTGGGAAATTCCTCGGACACCTCTTGACTCCCGCAGGGGTAGAACCTAACCCCGATAAGGTTAAGGCTATCCTAGACCTGGAATCGCCTCGCAGCGCCAAGGAGGTCCAGCGCTTGACCGGGAAGTTGGCCGGGCTAAGCAGGTTCCTCTCTCGGTCAGGGGATAGATGTTCCTCTTTCTTTAAAGTACTTCGTGGTAACCAAGTATTCGAATGGACGGCCGAGTGTGAAGAGGCATTTCAGGGGCTGAAGAGGCAACTCTCCCAAGCTCCGTTACTTCAAAGCCCGAAGGAAGGGGAGGACCTAGCCTTGTATCTCGGAGTGGGGGGAGAGGCAGTGAGCTCCGTCTTGGTTAGGGAAGAGGGGAAGAAGCAGTTACCCGTCTATTATGTCAGCCGAATCTTAAAAAAGGCGGAGCTCCGATACCCCCATCCTGGAGAAGCTAGCGTATGCTTTGGTCATCTCAGCTAGGAAGCTTCTCCCTTACTTTCAGGCGCACTCGATTAGGGTGGTAACCGACCATCCTCTTCGCAAAGTCTTGGAGGGGGTGGAGCATTCGGGAAGGTTGGCAAAGTGGTCCATCGAGCTAAGCGAGTTTGACATTTCTTTCGTCCCGAGGCTCTCCATCAAAGCCCAGGCCGTAGCGGATTTTTTGGCGGACTATGTTACTGAGGCTGAGGTTGAAGAACCAAGGCCGCAGGAAGCATGGAAGATGATGGTCGATGGGGCCTCAGGAAGGCACTCCCTGGGAGGAGGTGTAGTGTTGGTAAGCCCTCAGGGGGTTACCATAGAGCAAGCAGTGACCTTCCACTTCCCTGTAACCAATAACCAAGCGGAGTATGAGGCTGTGATAGCTGGCCTTCGCTTGGCAAAGGAGCTGGAAATCCAGGATGTGGAGGCCTTCACCGACTCAATGGTGGTAGCATCGCATATCCGAGGCAAGTTTGAGGCCCGGGAGCCGACCCTCGCGAGATATCTGTCTAAGGTAAGAGCCGTCATTGGGGGTTTCCGTTCATTTTCTATTCAAAATGTCCCCAGGGAGGAAAACGCGGCAGCCGATCGACTGATGAAGTTCGGGCCTCGGGGAGGAGGTACCCTAACCGAACTGTTCGGACCAGCCATTGAAGAGGGAGAGTTGATGGAGGTGAATCGGCGGTCCTCATAGGTAGACCCGCTGCGCAGGCTCTCATCTAGCTGGCAGGTCCGAAGGCTCGCCTGTGGGGGAGAGGTTTGGTTATCTTCATCAACACCCCGAGCTCGGCTCGGCCCCAGGTAGACCCGCTGCGCAGGCTCTCATCTAGCTGGCAGGTCCGAAGGCTCGCCTGTGGGGGAGAGGTTTGGTTATCTTCATCAACACCCCGAGCTCGGCTCGGCCCCAGGTAGACCCGCTGCGCAGGCTCTCATCTAGCTGGCAGGTCCGAAGGCCCGCCTGTGGGGGAGAGGTTTGGTTGTCTTCATCAACACCCCGAGCTCGGCTCGGCCCCAGGTAGACCCGCTGCGCAGGCTCTCATCTAGCTGGCAGGTCCGAAGGCTCGCCTGTGGGGGAGAGGTTTGGTTGTCTTCATCAACACCCCGAGCTCGGCTCGGCCCCAGGTAGACCCGCTGCGCAGGCTCTCATCTAACTGGCAGGTCCGAAGGCTCGCCTGTGGGGGAGAGGTTTGGTTGTCTTCATCAACACCCCGAGCTCGGCTCGACCCCAGGTAGACCCGCTGCGCAGGCTCTCATCTAGCTGGCAGGTCCGAAGGCTCGCCTGTGGGGGAGAGGTTTGGTTATCTTCATCAACACCCCGAGCTCGGCTCGGCCCCAGGTAGACCCGCTGCGCAGGCTCTCATCTAGCTGGCAGGTCCGAAGGCTCGCCTGTGGGGGAGAGGTTTGGTTGTCTTCATCAACACCCCGAGCTCGTCTCGGCCCCAGGTAGACCCGCTGCGCAGGCTCTCATCTAGCTGGCAGGTCCGAAGGCTCGCCTGTGGGAGAGAGGTTTGGTTGTCTTCATCAACACCCCGAGCTCGGCTCGGCCCCAGGTAGACCCGCTGCGCAGGCTCTCATCTAGCTGATAGGTCCGAAGGCTCGCCTGTGGGGGAGAGGTTTGGTTATCTTCATCAACACCCCGAGCTCGGCTCGGCCCCAGGTAGACCCGCTGCGCAGGCTCTCATCTAGCTGGCAGGTCCGAAGGCTCGCCTGTGGGGGAGAGGTTTGGTTATCTTCATCAACACCCCGAGCTCGGCTCGGCCCCAGGTAGACCCGCTGCGCAGGCTCTCATCTAGCTGGCAGGTCCGAAGGCTCGCCTGTGGGGGAGAGGTTTGGTTGTCTTCATCAACACCCCGAGCTCGGCTCGGCCCCAGGTAGACCCGCTGCGCAGGCTCTCATCAAGCTGGCAGGCCCGAAGGCTCGCCTGTGGGGGAAAGGTTGTCTCTTGCGATACTTTGTTCTTAGCCACTTCTACGATACCCCGAGCTCGGCTCGGCCCCAGGTAGACCCGCTGCGCAGGCTCTCATCAAGCTGGCAGGCCCGAAGGCTCGCCTGTGGGGGAAAGGTTGGCTCTTGCGATACTTTGTTCTTAGCCACTTCTACGACACCCCGAGCTCGGCTCGGCCCCAGGTAGACCCGCTGCGCAGGCTCTCATCAAGCTGGCAGGCCCGAAGGCTCGCCTGTGGGGGAAAGGTTGGCTCTTGCGATACTTTGTTCTTAGCCACTTCTACGACACCCCGAGCTCGGCTCGGCCCCAGGTAGACCCGCTGCGCAGGCTCTCATCAAGCTGGCAGGCCCGAAGGCTCGCCTGTGGGGGAAAGGTTGGCTCTTGCGATACTTTGTTCTTAGCCACTTCTACGACACGACGAGCTCGGCTCGAACCCCGGCAGACCCGCTGCGCAGGCTCCCATATAAGCTAGCAGGTCCGACGGCTCGCCGGTGGGGTAGGGGTTTATCTGGTCGGAAAAATATGTGAGCAGGGCCCCGGCCCAGACTAGAGGCAAGGCCCTACAGGTCTCAGCTCAGAGGTCTCAGCCAGAAAAGGCCTCGGTTTGGAGGTCTCGGCCAGTAAGGGTCTCGGCTCAAAGGTCTCGGCTCAAGGGTCTCGGCTCAAAGGTCTCGGCCAGAAAAGGTCTCGGTCAAAGGGGGCTCTCGCAAAAGGAGGCTCCCGGCGGACCTGGGCAGGACGACTTAATCGGCGACGCGAGGTTCCCGCCTAACTGATCTCTAAGAAAGATTACCCTAAAGAGACTAAGGGTCTCGGCGGAAGCTCGCGCGGAAGCCATTCGGCAGAATATTACACTTTCAAGCACACACTGACAATGAAAGATGAAACATTACTTTGCATAAGATTAATTACAAAAGTTAGAGCCTCTTGCTCATTACAAGAGAAACAAAAAGAGAAGGGAAGCTTAGGGGGACGTGCTGTAACTCCCGCTGGTGCTCTCGCTTAAATCATCGCCAGAGCTCGCTTCAGATGTCTCGCCAGCGGCGGTAGAAGACCTCGGGATGTCTGAGGGAGGCGAGTCCGGCGCGCCCGGAGGTTTGGGAACTGGATCGTAGAGCCAAGGAAGGAGTTGGCGAGCGTCGATGGTCGCGCCGTCCTCCCGAAGCAGCTTAACGTCTCGCAGCGTCTCGAGCGTCAGCTTGACGGTTGCCTGCGCATTGGCTTGCAGCAGCTTGTCAACGTCGTACTCCGAGAGGTAACGACTCCGCAGCCTCGCATCTAGCTCCGGAGGCGGGACCTTCGCCATCTCAGCGCGAAGCTGTTCCCTCAGGAGGACGCTCTCGCAGCGCGCGTTGGCCAGCTCTGCGCGCAACTCCTTGACTTGGGCAGAATCCTGTGAAAAAAGAGCTCAGTCTGGAAACATCGCACAACCGTAACTTTGAGAAACGAGAGCAAGGGCTCAGGAGGGTCTCGCTTACCTCGGTCGCGGGCCGTAGAGACAGCGCCAGTCGAGCATCCGCAAGCTCCTGTTGAGCTCTCGCGAGTTCTTCTCCCGCGGTGTGCGCTCGAGCCACCGCATCTTCCCTTGCCTTGCGCATATCGGTGAAATTCTTGTCGAGGGTGATGCTTCGGCGCGCACACATATGCGCAAGCTCGAACCCGCGCAATAGAGCCCGGATGGCATCGAAGGCTAGAAGGCGGGTAGACATCTGGTCAAACACGCTGGCATCCTCTCGGCTGTAAAGGCCATATCCAAGCGCGAAGGCCTCGCCAGTCACATCTTCCCCCTCCGCCCAGCTGGGGAGGAGCGTCGTAACCTTGATCGAGTTTGACTCGGGGTCCCATTCCATCTGAGGCTTCCCCTCCGCGTCGGCGTACTTCATGCCGAAACCAAAGTTCATGTGCCCTTTCGGCACCTCCCGGGGCGGAGCTCGGACGGAGGTTTCGGCGGCGAGCACTTCTCCCCCAACCTCGCTTGCGGCTGGTGGGTTCCCGGTGGAAGCCTCGGCGCGGCTCTTGGAGGCGGCATCCATCTCGCTGGCCCTTTGGAGGATCGCTTCAAAGGAGCTGCCTGCGGGAAGGGGTTGGACAGGCGAGACAGCCGGGGCTTTCCCCTTCTCGAGAGCAGAAGGTTTAGGCCTCTTCAGCGTTCGGAGAGGAGGAAGGGTGACCTTCCGCTTCTTGGCTAATGGCGGCACAGGAGGGGCTGGATCGTTTCGGCAGGCGTTGGCGCTAGCTTCCGCGAGCGCAAGGGAGCCTCTCGCGGCCAGACCCTCGACACCCCGGCCTTCAGCGAAGGGTTGGCGCAGAGGGACCTCCCGCTCTCCTGCAAAGTTAAAACACTTCAGCGCAAGAAAATCTTTGATAAAAGAGAGAATCTGAAGCGAGACCGTACCTTCGCCCGAGTGAACGAGTGGGAGGGAGTCGACGTCTCGCCTGAGGAAGGGAACATCGAACTCCTTGGTCCCAAAGAATTCCAGGATTGCGCTCTCGCGCGATCCCAGAGTAGGCGGTTTGTAGGCGGCGTCCTCGTACTGAACGGGTTGAAGCGGGACGTTGCCGAAGTCCCCGCTGACATAGACGAATTTCTCGCCCCAGTGATGGTGCTTGTTGGCGAGACCGGTAACCTCGAGCAGTTGCCCGGAGAAGAAAACCACCCCCCCCCCTTGGCGCGGAAGTTGAATAGCTTCCGGAAGATGGGCAAACTGAACTCGATCCTCTCGGATCGCATATAGCATATGAATGCTATAAGGATCGCGACCGAGTTCGGGTTCAGTTGGGCGGGAACCACCCCATAGTAGCGAAGAGCAAGCCGAACCTCCGGCCAAAGGGGAAGGCGGAATCCCACCTCGAAGTGCTCGAGGGGGATGGCGAGCTCTCCCGCCTCCGGAGTATTCACCCTATCGTGATTACCCGGGTTCCGCGCCGAGAAGCCGGCGGGAATGTAGCGGTCAACGATCAGGTTATATTCGTCGAGGGTGAGCTTGCAGGAAGGGAAAAGGTGTTTTTGGAAAGCTTCCGCGCAATGGGCGCGACCCTTGTTCTCGCCAGGCATGGTGGGTTTGCGAGCGAGAGCGAGAGCTGAAAAGAGGTCGAAGCGGAAACAAGAGCGTGAGAGCAAGGAAGGAAGGCTGAGGTTCCGGATCGAAGAAGTAAATGCGGTTGGTAGACTTCTCTATTTATAGGGAATCGTAATCATCAGGGATCCATCCGACAGAGAGAGAAAGTGACAGCGGAGTACAGCTGTCAGAATCCGGGCTAACGGCGCCTCGATTTTCCCCCTCGGGATGGCAGCGGTCAACGGTCGTTCCGGGTTTCGACGCAACTATCTGGATTGGCGCAAGCCTCCTAGATTGGCGTAAGCCTCCTAGATTGGCGCAAGCATCCTAGATTGGTGTAAGCGTCTTAATTTAAAAAGCCTCGCAGAGCAATAAAAAGAAAAGAGAGACATGGGTAACAGCGAGATCCTCGCTAGCGCAAGCTGGATAAACTTAATTAACAGTAATGTTTATTACAGATACATTGATAAAAGAGATACATTGAGATTCAAAGCGGGAAGGCTAATAGGGCTTCCAGCTCCATCGTCCTCGTTCCCGCCGCCTAGTTCTTGGGGGCGCCGACGGGTTGAAGTAAGACGATAGGGTGGTACACCCAAGGTTGATCCGCCTGGCGTGATCCCGGATCTGCGAGATGCACCTCCCTGGCGAAGACTCGGCAGAAGGCCCTCCCGGGCAATCAGTCTCGCCCAAGAAGAAATCCCGCTCCAGAGCCTCCAGCCTTTGCTCCACGGATTCACGGAATGCTTTCGGCGCGGCAGCATGGGCACGGTCTCGCCGGATAAGCTTGGCCAAAATGACCGAGATCTTCCTCCGTCTCCCCTTCGCGCTCCCAGCGCTGTTCAAGGTTTCTTCTATCTCGCCAGACGAAGGGAGAGGGGACTCTTCATCCTCTTCTTCCTCCTCTTCTTCTTCCTCTTCTTCTCCTTCCTCGTTGACTCCCGACCGCAAGCCAGGATCACCTGCGAAAGAAACGTGCGAGAATTTTGGTTAAGGCATGGCGATCAGCGGTTTTAAAAGGTCTCGCATACCTGCGGTAGGGCGAGAACCGTCAAGCGACGTTGGGCGAGAAGGCCCAACCCCTCCGTTGATTCCGTAGAGGAGGTGGAGAGGCTTGCCCAGCCCCGGGCGAAATGGCTTGCGCACGATGATCCCGGCCTGGCCGGAAGCATGAGGGGAGTTGTCTTCTCTTAAGGGACGATCAGCATCCTTGAGAGTAGCGGAAGGTTCAGAAGCCGCCCCTCCCGTGATGTAGGGTATCGCCTTGGGATGCGTAACGGAAGCCTTAACGACGCTTTTAATGACGCTCACGCTCTCTATTTCACATGCTAGCATAAACGCAGCTATTCCAATTATTTTATTTAACGTTCGCACTAACATACGGATCGCCGTTCCGCAAGTAGAACGAAAAGTTGGCTATAGGCCAATTTCCTTCCGGCTAAATGGGATAAAATTGATCCCGATCGAGCGTAGTTGTACCAAAGAGAACCCACCGAAAATAAACGATTCGGAAAAGGGTGGTTCTCTCCCAACAAAATAAACGAGGGCCGCCAAGCCTCACGAACGTAAATGAAGATCGGAAATACGCAAGCAAATCAAAGAAATATCAGTCACGAAAATCATGTGTCACAGATCACACAACATGCCGTAGCCACAATATATGTCAAGAGGGAAATCACTAGATTTGTGAAGAAATATTCGTTACCCCCGCTCGGATGTCGACGAGGTTGTAGGGATCGTTCCGGTTCCGGTTCCACCGAAGCCACACCGGTTGGAGGAAAACCAATCGCCTTCTTCGGACCACGCCGGAGATGGTACCGCCCAAATAACGGAAGGTGCGCCGATCAAGAAGGAGTAAGAAATTTGAGTGGGAGAGGGGGATGGGAGGCCGGTGGATTGAAGGAGGAGGAGGGAGGTGGGCGGCCTAACCTTGGCCGAAATGTTGGAGGGGAGAGAGGGAGGAGGGCGGCCACTAGAGGGAGAGGGATGGAGGTGGTCGACGGTTAGAAGGAGGTGGAGGGAGGTGGTCGGCCTTGCTTGGCCGAGAGGTTGGAGGGGGAAGAGACGGAGAAGGAGGCCGGCGGCCTAAGGAGGAAGAAGAGTAGAAGTGGGCGGCCACAAGAGGGAGGAAGAGAGGGATTTCAAAATCTGAAATTAGGGTTTTCTTTTTCATTCATTCTACTAAAATAAAGCAAGGGTTAGCCTTTTATAGGCTTTACAAGAAAATAGGCTAAGTGCACACCAGAGTGGCTAAACATAGGCCACATAAACAAAATAACAAAGCTGAAATTAATTGACTAAATTAAACAACATAATTATAAATTTGATCGTAGAAGCGGCGAAGATTTTAACGCGGCGATGGCGGAGTATGTTGCGGCCAAGTTCCAACCTTCAAGCTTGCGGCAACGATCATCATGGTCATCGAACAACAAGTGACGGCGAGCAACGCCATCAATCAAGAGAGTGCCCGCAACAATATCTACCGGGTCGCCGTAATCATCCGGAAGCGGGTCTTCATCAACAAGCACTGGATCACCAAAGTCGTCCAGGGGAGGACGCTCCAAATCAACACGCCGGGGGTAGTCGGCTCCATCATCCCGCCTGCAGGATAGGATTGGCCGCCGAAGGAGGCACTTCAACGGTTCTCGCTTCATCTTCCCGGGTGGTTAGACCCGGGTCGGCGGGAGTTGGTACTGCGAGAAGACAGTTCAGAAAAGAAAGGGTCGGGTTGAAATATTGACAAGGGAAAATGTACCTATCGTTCCGGTCTCGGCTGGAGGAATCCTCTCCGAGACCCGCGTTTGGTCCTTGGGGGAATGAGCGGGCAGGTTCGAAGAACTTGGCGGGATCTCGGCGTCATCGTTAGGAGCGGGTTCCTGCGAAAGCTTACTTTAATCATCGGATCTAGTGCACAGTCAGCTCGGTAGGCACGGTTGAAAGGCTTACCTTCTGCGGGGAAGGATCCCCCGCAGGATTGGGAGTGGGGGAAGGAGGATCCCTGTTCTCGCGAGAAAGGTCCCGCCGGACCACCTTCGCCCTTTTCTTTTCCTTCTTCTTTGGCTCGGAAGGCCCAGCGGTTGAAGTCTTTCTCGCTAACCATGGAGCCACCGCCGCACAGTTAGCCAAGGCCCGCGCTTGGGCAGCGGCTAACCGGTCTTGGAGGTCTTGCGGAAGTGGTTTGGCAGCACGTTTGGGATGCATGGTAAGCTCGCGCAAAAATCCCTAGGGCGAGAGCTCAGTCGTAAAACAGTATTTCAAGGGCGAGGCATATGGTCGCCTATCGGTGCATATTTATAGCCGCAGTAGGACCCACCAAAAGATTCCCCTGGTTAGCTGGCACGTGTCCAGCGAATATTTTGGGGGTTGGACTTGTCTTGTCGAGCGCAGGGCTAGCTCGAAAAGAGCGGGGATTGTGTACAACCCCATATTCGCTGGGAGGGACCCAAAGGCTTCAGTGGTCAGGATTGGGCTAGTCTCAGGCTAGCCTCGGGTTAACCCTAAGGCATACTTGGGGAGTTCTCGTCCTGTAGGAGCTCTCGCCAAGGGCAGGCGAAAGCTGAGGAAACCAGGGCAGATAGTCGAGCTCTCGGCAGGAAAGATCGTCGACCGACCGAAGCAGAGGGCCTGACTACGGAAGCTCCCGCCTTAGGTAAAACTCCCGCCCAGGGCAGGCGAGAAGGCCTTAGGTGAACCTTCTTTCGCATTGACATCATGACTACCTAGCGCGAGAACCTTCCTGGCAGAAGCTCTCGCCAAGGCGGGCCTAGAGGGGACCCAGCGAGAGTCTTCTAGGCCGGGGGTCTCGCCAAGTGGGCCCACGGGGTGGGACCCGGAGTCCAGAGGAGATTATTTTATTATTATCCCGAGGTAAAATTACCCAAATGCCCTTAGGAGGACAGCGGGATTTGGCTATTGGCAGACCCTTCAGGGGTATTTCAGTATTTTCAGGCCAAAAGAAGACTATAAAAAGACCCATAGGGGCTCTTTGGAAGGCAGGCTTTTTCATTTTCCCTCTAACTCTAGTGCCTTCTGAGGAGCTCCCAGCCCAGCATTTGGCTTTGGAGGGGAAGCTCTCAGAGATCTTCCGAGTGTGTGGTGGGACCTCCCAGCTGAGGCATTGGGTCTGTTTTAGGGCCTTAGCAGCCAGTCAGGGGTCGAGGTTGGAGAGAAGTAGGCATCGGTTGCACTTTGGTTCGTGAACATTCGTTGGGGTTATTTTTGGCTTCAACACTCTCCAAGGCACCCCAAGGGTCTATTTATAGATTTTTTGAGAACGACCTGCAAATAACCAACCTCCGCCGCTCTGAAATTACTGAAATACCCCGGGGCTAGTCTGCCAACAGCCAAACTCCGCTGTTCCGAACAACTATTCGCAGCCCACCAAGGGTAAAATAACAGACCCTCAAGCCGGGAGAGACCCTTAAGCCAGGCGAGAACTCGGTCGGGCGAGACCTCCAAGGGGAGGGAGGGTGTCGGCCTCGCGCCGCACCCTCCCCCCTGAGAGAAGGCCGGGGCGGGTGCCGTCCTCGCGCCGCACCCTCCCCCCTGAGAGGAGTCCGGGGCGGGTGCCGTCCTCGCACCGCACCCGCCCCCCTGAGAGGAGGTTGGGGCGGGTGCCGCCTCGCGCCGCACCTGCCCCCCTGAGAGGAGGTCGGGGAGGGTGTCAGCCTCGTGCCGCACCCGCCTCCCTGAGAGGAGGTCGGGGCGGGTGTCGGCCTCGCGCCGCACCCGCCCCCCCCCCCCCCCCCCGCCCCCGCCCCCCTGAAAGGAGGCCGGGGCGGGCGAGGCCCCCCTGAGAGGAGGCCTGGAGGAGGCAAATTCTTCATCTCCCTACTAGTATATTATGCAAATCAACCATAAATTGGCCTTCAAGAGTGCAAAACCTCCTAAAAACTTAAAATTGTGTAGCAAGTATCACGTCTTGCTTGGGGGCCCCATTCCGTGAATACGGGATTGTACACAATCCTCGCTCTTTTCGAGCGAGTTCTATGGTCGGAAAGAAACATCCAACCCAACGTATTCGCTGAGTGTAGCGCTCTTGATGCCGAAAATACATGGCCTCTTCGAGGGATCAACCTTCCATGCCAGCTAATGGGAGTCTGGGTGACGAGATCCCCTCCGGGTTGAACATACTCTCCACTGAGGCACATTCGACTCATCCATCTGGTGAGAGCCTGGATGAGGAGATTATCTCGGGGTTTGATTCCTTCTCTCCACCGAGGCACATTCGACTCATCTAGCTAGTGAGAGCCTGGGTGAGGAGATCCTCTCGAGGGTTGGGATTTGCTCTCCCCGAGGCACATTCGACCCATCCAGCTAGTGAGAGCCTGGGTGAGGAGATCTTCTCAGGGGTTGGGACTTGTTATCCCCGAGGCACATTCGACCTATCCAACTAGTGAGAGCCTGGGTGAGGAGATCCTCTCGGAGGTTGAGACTTGCTCTCCCCGAGGCACATTCGACTCATCCAATTAGTGAGAACCTGGGTGAGGAGTTCCTCTCAGGGGTTGGGACTTGCTCTCCCCGAGGCACATTCGACCCATCCAGCTAGTGAGAGCCTGGGTAAGGAGATCCTCTCGGGGGTTGAGACTTACTCTCCCTGAGGCACATTCGACCCATCCATCTAATGAGAGTCTGGGTGAGGAGATCCTCTCGGGGGTAGGACTTGCTCTCCCCGAGGCACATTTGACCGATCCAGCTAGTGAGAGCCTTGCTGAGGAGATCCTCTCGGGGGTTGGGACTTGCTCTCCCCGAGACACATTTGACCCATCTAGCTAGTGAGAGCCTGAGTGAGGTGATCCTCTCGGGGGTTGGGACTTTCTCTCCCCGAGGCACATTCGACTCATCCAGCTAGTGAGATCCTCGGTGAGGAGATCCTGTCGGGAGTTGGTGCTTGCTCTCCCCGAGGCACATTCGACCCATCCAGCTAGTGAGAGCCTGGGTGAGGAGATCCTCTCAGTGGTTGGGACTAGACATATCATTCGAACCATATTAAATTCAACATCCTCAAACGAGGAGAATTTTAGGATACATGATCTCCTGACTCTTCCGATCAGGGGTAGACTCATTACAAAAATAACATGAAAGAAAAAAGTCCTCACCAAAGCAAGGTTTCTTCAAGCTGCTTGGGCATGATTCCCGTCATTCGCCTCCTTTTTACTCTGATACCTCTATCCTTCCCAAGCTCTCCTTGATCTTCTCCATCTTCTCTGCTCTGGCCAATCAGGAGATGGTGTTGACGGCCGTGACGTAGCACTGCCTTGTCATCCTAGGGTCTCCCCTGACCCTGACTTGGATCACTCCTGCATTAAACTTGAGGCACTAGTGGAAGGAGGATGGCACACAACGGAAGGCGCTGATGAGGGGTCTTCTGAAGATGGCATTGTAACTTCTCATAGAGTCAACAATAACGAACCGGTAGTTTCTTGAGGTTCCCCCTAACTTCACCTAGAGTCCGACTCCACCTTCTACCTCCTTCCTTTCCACTAAAAATCCGAACAGGGGTCCGTCTGAGGCCACCACCCTCCTTGGTTCCACCTTCATATCGTCAAACGTCTTCTTGAAAACGACGTTGGCAGAGCTCTCATTGTCAACCAAGATCCGGGATACGGTGTAGCCCTCGATGAATGCCTGGATGACCAGCGCATCGCAGAACGGATCCTCATGACTCGACATGTCCTTTACTGAGAAGGTGATCTTCTCCTCTAGGGGTGGGGTCTGGGATGTCGAAGCGACGCTCCGAGGGTATACGTTATAGAGGCTTGCCTTTCAAGTGGCCTCGACCCCCACTCCACTGTGGATCACTCCTATACCTACTCGAGCTCTTACATCGACCCGGTCCTCACATACATCGTTTACCCCTTCTCTGGGGAGAACTTCTTCAATCCGTACCAGCGGCTGCTGTGGGGCTGGGGCTCTCGCCTCTCTCACTTACAGGAATTCGGGGCAAGTAGCTGTGGCGTGACCCTCTACCTGGTGGAATTCACAGTATGACAGCACTCTTCCTTCCCTTCTTCGACGGGCTGGGTGATTTCTTCTATTACCTCTGCCCCCTCTTCCTATCGTCATGGCTTGCTGTGATGGGGGTATGAGCTGCCTAGGGGATTGCCTCTGGAAGTTGAACCTCCTTTGGCCTCCATGAAAGTTCCCCCACCCTGGATGGGACCTCTTCCTGGACCCTAAACGGGTCCTCCCTATTGCCTCCAACCTGGCTCCGGACCTTCCTGAGGTCCCTGGAACCCTTGAGCTCTCTGCTCATCTCTCCTTCTCCCCTCCTGATGCCTCGAGCCACCTTGCTCCTTCGACTCTGCCTCTGTTAACCTTGCCAACTTCTTGACAAATGTCGGGTTGGTCGCCTCAGTTATTATCTCCTTTGCTGCCCTTTCCATCAGATCCTCAAAGGATAAGGGTGTCTTTCGGGTCAGACTCATCTTGAAGAATCCTTCATGCAACCCCACTATAAACACAATCTGGAGGGCATACCCCGACATCTCCTGGATATCCAGGATCTCTTCTTGAAACATGTTCACGTATTGGGCCAACGACTCCTCCACCCTCTATCTTATCAGGAAGATGGACTCGAGACTCTTCTTCCTCTTCTTAGAGGTGGAGAAGCGAAGCTGAAAGCTCCGGCTCAAGTCCTCGAACCCGTAGATCGATCTCGCTGGGAGTTGATGGAACTAGTCTCTTGTCTTGTCTTTCAACGTGATCGTGAAGAGGCGACACTTGAATGCATCTGACATCGGCCTGATAGAGACTGTGTCTTCGAACCACTGTAGGTGATGTATGGGATCATCCTTCCCAGTATAGTAAGTCATGTCAGGCTCTCTGAACCCCTCAGGAACGGGAGCTTAGACAATCAGCTCGCTGAAGGGTGACCCCCAACTTGGCGGTCTCGCATGCTCCACTCGCGCGACCTGCTCGCCTGGGAGGCTAACACTCGCCGGGCTGGGGAATAACTCCCGACCGATGAGGTCTCGCTCGACCCCCTCTCCCATCCTTTCCTTCCCAGGCCGTCTTCCTGGTGCACTTTCTTCAACCCCTCCTGGGGTCACCTCGCCTAGACCCCTAGGAGCTATCTCGTCGAGACCCCTGGAAGCTGGCTCGTCGAGACCCCTAGAAGCTGGCTCGTCGAGACCCCTATAGGCTGTCTCGTCGAGACCCCTGAGAGCTAGCTCCTGGGGGATGGGAGTTGAGAAGTCACTCTGAGGAACAATACTTCGCAGTATCTCCATGATGCCTTGGATGGATGTCATGAACTCTTCCCTCCTTACAAAGGGTGTTGGGTTGGGGAGCTCGTCGGGGTCATTACCACCTCCATGATTTCCCTCCATGGAACTTGCTCAAGAACTTCTGTATGAGTCGTGGTCCACGCTCACCGCACCAAAAATATTGGAACCGAAATTCGGTTCCACCTAGAGTTCGGACCTAGGGTGCGGCTCACACCTACTTCTCCAAAGTTGTCCCTTGGCGAGAGACTTGAATTTGAAAAATGACCATTGGCTCTAGCATGGAGGTCTCACCTCACACTCGGAAGACTTTTGAGATCTCCTCATCCCTAGCCAATGCTGAGCTAGGTGCCTTTGAGGATGAAGGAGGAAGAAGAAGAAGACTGGTGAAAACAGATCCCTCTCCAAGGCACCCCAAGGGTATATTTATAGATTTTTGGGAACGGCCTGCAAATAGCCAACCTCCACCGCTCTGAAATTATTGAAATACCCCGGGACTGGTCTGCCAACAGCCAAACTCCGTTGTTCTGAACAGCTATTCACAACCCACCAAGGGCAACATAGCAGACCCTCAAGTCGGGCGAGACCCTCAAACCAGGTGAGAACTAGGCCGGGCGAGACCTCCAAGGGGCGAGGGCGGGTGCCAGCCTCGCACCCCCCCCCCCCCCTGAGAGGAGGTTGGGGCGAGTGACGGCCTCGCGCCGCACCCGCCCCCTGAGAGGAGGTCGGGGCGCACCCGCCCCCTGAGAGGAGGCCGAGGCGGGTGCCGGCCTCACGCCGCACCCGCCCCCCCCCCCCCCCCCCCCTTAGAGGAGGCCGGGGCGGGTGCCGGCCTCGCGCAGCACCCGCCCCCCTCAGAGGAGGCCGGGGCGGGTGCCGGCCTCGCTCCACACCCGCTCCCTTGAGAGGAGGTCGGGGCGGGTGTCGGCTTCGCGCCGCACCCGTTCCCCTAATTGGAGGCCGGGGCGGGTGTCGGCCTCACGCCCCCCCCCCCCCCCGGAGAGGAGGTCGGGGAGGGTGCCGACCTCGCTCCGCAGCCGCCCCCCTGAGAGGAGGCCGGGGGGAGGCAAATTCTTCATCCCCTTACTAGTATATTACGCAGATCAACCATAAATTGGCCTTCAGGAGTTCAAAACCTCTCAAAAGCTTAAAAATGTGTAGCAAGTCTCACGCCTTACTTGGGGGCCACATTTTGCGAATACGGGGTTGTACACTATCATTATTGACTTATGGTTTCCCTATTTGACATCTTTTGTGTAATGTTTTTGCCCACTTCCCTTATTTATGATAATACCCTTTTTTCCTGGTTTTATCCCCCACCACTGTTGTTGTTTTTGGAAGTTAACTGGGTTAATTATGTTGCTAAACTGTAAAATAGTTTACCACTCATTGGGAATTTGGGATGGAAGGAATTTGTTAAATCAACACCATTTTTCATTTTCATAGGAATTAGAATTGTTTTGAATATTAATTCCCTTGTTTGCTTAAACAACATAATTCAGAATGCGGAATTGGATTTGACAGTTCTATTATTTTATTGCAGAAAGGACTTCAGTCATAAAAATAAAAATTGAAGTAATAAAATTACAAAAAAAAATTGATTTATAAATTTTGAATCTGCTCATTTTTTGCGTCAATAAAATTATTATCTTCAATCTTAAAACTATATGTTTAAAATTAAAGTTAAGCTACATCTAATAGAAGACAAAAATAAGATAATAATTTTTTATAAAACAAATTAATTAAATTAAATGAAAATGGCAGCCCGGTGCACAAAGTATCTAGTTAGTGAGGATTCAGAGAAGGATTCCACCACAATGGTGAAATGTAGGTAAATCTTACCCTGCATTTTTGCAAGAGGCTGCTTCCAGGACTCAAACCCATGACCTAAAAATCACACAACAACGCCCCATTCAGTGCGTCAAGGCTCCCCCTGAAATTAGTAAAATAAAATAAATAATTAAATTTTATTAAGCTAAAATTATATTTTTCAAAAACTTATTGAATTTGCTCAGTTATCATGTTAGATTTTATTCATGATTCAACCAACTAATTAAATATATTTTATTTGAAGCCTATATTTAATTCCTACATGATGCCTGCTAATTAAGCTTAATAATATATATTAATTATCTATATGACTACAACTATATCAGCCATCTCATTGTAGGCTTGTAGCCATGGGCGGAACTATGACTGGGCATGCTAGGGCACGTGCCCGAGCGTCTTTTTCAGCGATTTTCACGGGGAGAAGAAATCTCGATGCTCCCGCTGCTCCGTGCCCTAGCCCGGCAGGCTGCTCCCGCTGATCCCGCCCGCTGCTCCGTGCCCTAGCCTGCCAGGCTGCTCCCGCTGATCCCGCCCGCTGCTCCGTGCCCTAGCCCGCCAGGCTGCTCCCGTTGATCCCGCCAAGCTGCTCCCGCCAGGTAACTTCTTCTTTTTCTTCTTCATTTAACCCTAATAAAGCAGACTTTATGATTGATGTGTTCTGAACATAAATGTAATTGATCTTTTGTTTAATCAGTTTTTTGTTGTTTAGTATGTTGTATTATTTTTGAGCTTTTATTGTTAAAAATTTATAAAAATTGAACAACAACAAAAATTTAAGGGGGCGCAGCCCCCGAACCCCCTCTCAGGGGCCGCTGCCCCCCGAACCCCCCAAATAGCCAATACTTAGATTGTGCCCGTGCGACTTCAAAATCCCAGTTCCGCCACTGCTTGTAGCCACCGTCAACTGCAGTCGTACTCAGTGATGAACCCTACCAACATACACAAATGGTATTTTATAGTTGTTATTTAATTTTGTTGATGATTATATTATCAACTTTGTGCGTCAAATAAGATTTAATTGCATGTATATCGGTATTAGTACAATTTTAACATATTTAGACTTAAGAAATCATGAAATTATTGTGCAAGCCATTTGAATTCTAATCTTCTTTTTCAAATATACATTTTTAAAGAGATGATAATCTCTGTGAATGTGTCAATAACTTAAGTTATAGAGTTAAAAAATGATTAAAACTATAACACAGAATCGATTGGAATCGGACCGAACCGCATAGAATTGGACCGAACCGAACCGTTAGTGACCGATTTGATTTTGGTTCTTGTTGAACCGGAACCGGAACCGTTGACACGATGGTTCCAATATATATATATATATATATATATATATATATATATATATATATATATATATATATATATATATATATATATATATATATATATATATATATATATGGAACCGGAACCGGAACCACAACCGATCAAACCAAATAAGATTTTGGTTCCAATTTAAATAACTATAACCTTAGTGGTTCGGTTCATGGTCTTAGTAGAACTGGAACCGAACCGGAACCATGACAGCTCTACATGTAATCATGCACTAAGTTAAAATGGACTGTATTATGTATCCATTTTTTCGCATAATATGAGTCGAGCATGCTAGTATCTGCGAGTTTTAGTAGTCCTTCAAATTGCGTTCTCGTTTTTCCGTTTAAAAAAATCATGGTGGGGATGAAAGAAGAAAACGTTATTAATCAGCTATAATTACAAGTTGATTAGATATGCATTTTGTTTATTCAACTACGAGTGACAGGTACGGGGCTCCGCCCCTACGACCAATCGCGACAGTGCACGGGGTGGGTCTCCAATGCCTAACGTGACATTACTTCGGCCATGACATTGCCCTGACGTGACGGCGCTCCCGCCGCTCGCAAACCCCCAAACGCTATACTTCGCATGTCACTCATTTTTTCCTTATGCATAGGGGTTTGTGAGCGGCAATGAGAGAATATTTTTTATTGTAGGTAAAAGATTTTGCCTATATGGGCATATATTTTAAAATTAAAAATTACATAAATTAATGATATTGAAATTTTTGTAATAAAGATGCGTAAAATCAGAAAGTTGAAAGTCAGGCATCACACCTGCCTACCACCACTGAGTCCCATCAGGGACCCACCTTGGCGTCCCACCAAGACGGCTTTATCAGGGATTGCAGAGCAGTATACCTCAACCCGTCGCTGGTCCCACCATAAGAGCCGAAAGGTTGTTGAGATCAGGGATCGAACACCTTACTTCCTTGATAAAGAGTCTTCAAGAAGACTCTCATCACCAACTGAGCTGTATCAGAGAGGGGTTGGGGTATACTAGGCTGCAGTTCCTGAAAAATCCACCTTGGTAGGATGCCAAGGTGGGCCCCCCTGGTGGGACCTCCATTGTCGCAGGCAGGTGTGACGGTTGTCCTGCATCATAAAAGTGTACTTTTTATGATGTAGGACATACGTCACACCTGTCTTCCATCCTGGAGTCCCACCAGGGGGCCCACCTTGGAGTCCACCAAGACAGATTTATCAAGGCTGGAACCCGTACACCCCAACCAGGCTCCGGTCCCACCATAAGGCACAATGAGTTGTTGTGGCGGGGGATCGAACACCCGACCTCCTTGTTGAAGAGTCTATTGGCAGTTTGCTCATCCCTGGGATACGTCGAGAGCACGACTATCCTCACTCATGGGAGATGTGTTCTTTTAAGCTGAGGGGAATTGATGGAGATCGCGGTGATCCGCTACTCATTCAGATGATATGAGTCCATTGATGTGTCCGGAAGGTTGTTTCGAGTCAATTTCATATATTTATTTTATGTTTTCAAGTTATTTTGACACCCGATCGGCTCGGACATTCTGAAACGTCCTATCACGATGCCCTAGTTTAATTTGACCTATATATGCAGGTTGCGGCTGAGTGGGGCATTGAAGATTTAGTTGCATTTTTGGAAACCGTCGGTCTCCATGATTTCTTCTGTTGTGACACCGGGAGGCCGCCCACAACCCTTTGCAGCCGCTCGCCAGCGACTGCGGGACGCGAGATGTCTGACTGGGAAGCCAGACACACCCGCGGGGCGCAAGGCGCCAGCCGGGAGGCCGGGGACAGCTCCCTTGAGGCCGCGCTTAGGCTGTCGCGGGGAGCGGCCGCTTGCGGGCAGCCATGGGGCGCAAGGCGCCCGACCTGGAGGCCAGGCACGGCCTCTTGCGGGCAGGCGCGAGGGGGCGGCCGAATGGTTGGTCGCAAGCCGCACGACCGATATCCGGCGGCCGCTTGGAGGGGTGATGGATGGTCGGGGGCTTGCTGTCGTGCAATGGGGGAGTATGGCTACGAGCGCCAGGTCGCGAGGGTGTGATCGGAGGCGGCAATTGCCGCGCTGTAGTTTTTGGTGGATCGGATTGCGTGCGAGGTAGTTGGGATCGCATGTACATAGGTTAGCGTATGGATCGGGCGCATGGATTGCACATGAGGCAGTTTTTCCTATAACTTCCACTTTGCTAGTGAGGGGATAAGGGAATTCTGGCTATTTGAAGGCCGATATTCCTATAAATTGTGGGTGACCCCAACATATGTAAATATTATTTAGTGGATAAAGGATCGTCATTAAAGAAGGGGTGTTTAAAACCGTGTCCAGAAAGAAGATATCATTTTACGGATTATGCACGCGGTAGTCGTCCCGTCTAAGGAATACATGAGTATTTTAATAAGACACATTTATCTCTTTGAAGTGTGATAGAGCGGATGTTCGGTGTTTGGAAAAAAAAATAGGACATTCTTTAAAAGATGTCGCAATACAGTTTCAAAAAACAACGTTCAATTATGCTAGCAACTATGACATTGCATAATCTCATTCGTAGACATCCATCTCGATGAGATCCATAATTTAATGTTTGCGATGCTGATGATTAATTCATTCCCCTAGAGGACGCTGACACTACAACAAACGATATTGAAACTGATGTGTTTGATGTTGAGGGTGTTGATCATATGTATGCAGTACAAGATAATATTACTAATGAATAATACATCGTACGCTGGTAAAATTTTCAAGGTTCTTGTTTACAAAGTCCAGATGTCATGATATCGAAAAGTTTGATTAATATCCATTCTTTTTATCGCACAAGCAAAAAAAATGACTAAACATGGTGATGCACTGTAATTGAAAAAATTCTATTCGATCAACAGTTATGCAAAAACTTTTCAAACAGTCTGCAGTTTATTCATCATTGTTTTTCTGACAGCTCTATTCAAACAACTTTTTCATCAGCAACAGCTACCCCAAACAAAGCCTTGGTACTTGTTGCAGATCACTCGAGGCTCCGATAGACCGGACTAAATTGAGTCGCCTTAGCCCGGGAGCGGTCAAGCGCACAAACAATAACGGAAAAAAGGAAAGCTAACAAGACAATTTTTTAACGTGGAAAACTCGTCAACTAGGTGAAAAATCACGTGGTCGGATCCGTGCTGACCAAACATCAACTATTTGTTAGTTGTTGTACAAGCCTTTTAATAGAATCGAGGGCGACATGTCGTCTCTCGTTACATTTACTAGAGAAAGAGAGAAAGCTGGGCTCGGAGGGTGACAAGACACCGCTCACGGAGCTGAGTATTTCTTCTTATGTTGCGGGGAGCGTGACACTCGTTATATTCTGGTATCTTCTGCTGGTGCTTAAGAGCGTGGTGCTTTGAACATCTTGGTATCTGCGGCTTAGATGCCTGTGCAATGTGCTCCGAGTGTCTTATCTTCTACGACTTGTCTCATGTTGCATTAGGAGTCTGGAGTGGTTGGCATGTTGTCGACTGGTAGGCTTGTTGCTGAGTTGAGGGCGTTGGGAACACTGTGCACACCACTCGCCTGAGTGTAGTTGAGCCGGATTTCGCGAGCTCTGAAGTTGGTCTTGTAAACTTTTGGCGGTGTAGGACACACAAACTTAGGAGCACAAGAGGGTTTGGTTTGCTGACACTGAGGAGGCTTGAGGTTTGCGTGGGGTTTGGGAGGAGAAATGGAAGAGTGAGAAATTCATAGGAGGATTTTTCGACCGAAGAAGAGAGTGAAAATGAAGAAAGATTGGACACTATTTATAGATTCCAGGAGGGGCGACCGATAAATTTACACAGTAACCACGGACGAACAAATAGAAACATCTAAATAGGAGCACACCGAATATCAATTTTATGAAAATGATGACCTCGCCCCTGGGCGGGCCACAAGGAGGCCGACGAATGAAAGAGGAGAGGAGGCTCGGCGGGGCCGGCGGCCGGGCGAGGCCGCCAGTCGGGGCAAAGCGGAAAACGACCGCCCATTCTGGGCGGCCGGAGGGCGGTGTGGTCCCGCGCCGGGGTAGCCGAGGCTACGCGCGTGGCTAGGAGCACGCGTGGGTGCGCATGACGAAACAGGACCGTGCGCGCGATGCGGCACGCGCTGACTTGTTTGCAGTTATGGCGGTTGCGTGGGGCCGGGCAGGGTGGCGTAGGTCTTTTGATTTGATCAAACTGGCTTAGGAGTACCCTATCAGTACTAATTTGCTGGTCTAAGTAATCCGAAAAGGTACTTATCAACCATCATTCAATCCGAATTTGACATAGGTACGAAGCAATAATGGTGAAATTAGTAGAGAAGTAATTGCCAAGACTCCCAAGTCAATGATTGCTTGAAGCCTTGTTGGGTGTAACTGTAACACATTGATAACTGTTAAGCGAAACTATCTCCCCGCTGCTCTCAGTTTAGGTTTTATAGGCAAATCATAGGTTTAATACAGGTATCAGATATTCCGATATTCGAACCAAACTCGTTAAGCATCTGAGCCTGTTATATATTCAAATATACATTAACAATAACATCATCGGATGATAATTTAGAAAAATAAGAAGGATAATAAATTTGCTAGAAGCATGGATGATTTAAAACTATGAGAAATTTTCAAAATTCCTCAAAATATTAAATATCCAGCTATTCCCATAAAAAAAAATTATAAAAAACATTCAACTTTATTTTGAGTGCAATACAAGTACTAAAAAAAGATTCATATATGAGAAGTTTCAGGACTATTTTGACACATAAAATTTTATGGATTAATTTGGCATCGACTTGAATTGCACTCAAAATGAAGATCCATATATGAGAAGTTTCGGGACTATTTTGACACTTGCTCCGACGATCTTCTGACCCAACGACTTCATCAATGACAATAGCACTTTCCCGCTATGCATTTAAATCTTGTCCCTATCAGGTACATACTCTATTACATCAAGAAAATTAAGGCTCCGTTTGGGGGGACTTATTTTCACCGGTTCATGCGGTCGCAACCGCTTGACCGGTGAAAATAAGTCCCCCCAAACAGAGCCTAAGTCATGCCTCAGATTCTAATCGAAAAGATTAAAAAGAAGGCAAAATCAGAATCAGAAATCCTAATGGATATGATGATTGTCCCGATAGAGCTGAATTTTTCTTTTTAAAAAATTTTTTTGTGTCGGTCTACAAATAATAAAATTATAACAAAACTGGTCTCTTTTAGAGTTGCAAATAGTAAAATTCTGTGAATAACAATTAATTGTCATTAAATCAATATTGAATTTGGGAAAAAAAAATTATCAGACATATAGCATCAACAGGATCCTCTCAATTTCAAGTGAAACGATCCAGATCTATTTCTAGCTGATTCCATGGATTCACTAATCTCAACCTATTTTATTTTTAATTTAATCAAAAAATTCTTCACCATTAGATCAAGTGAGAACACATTCATGAGATCCCAAATAAAAATGATCCTAATCGGAAGAGAAGGGGGCACCTGTCAAATTATAAATTATTTTATGCAAAACATTTACACGAGACGCACGAGGGTGTAAACGTAAAACTTGAATCTTGACGAGATACTTTAGAAAAGAAGGGTTTTAGGTTGAGCAGGGCAAAAACGGAGTATGTATGGAGCTTAAATTTAGCAGTACAAGAAGGACAGATGACTTCGTTATTAAGTTGGGCGATCAAGATATTTCCCGTAGTGAGTGTTTTAAATATCTTGGATCGATAGTTCAAAAAGACAGAGGTATTGATAAAGATGTGACAGAATCCAAGCGGGTTGGTTGAAGTGGAGAGATGCGTCAGAGATCTTATGTGATCGTTAAGTACCACAAAAACTTACAGACAAGTTTTATCGTACTGCAATTAGCCCTGCGATGCTATATGGTTTTGAGTGTTGGGCAGTGAATTGTGTACATGAACAAAAAATAAGAGTTGCGGAGATGAGAATGTTTAGGTGGATGTGTGGACACACGAGATTAGATAAAATTAGAAATGAAAATATCAGGCATAAGATATGAGTAGCACCAATTGCAGAAAGATGCAAGAAGCTCGTCTAAGATGGATTGGACATGTACAAAGGAGACCATTAGAGACACCTGTTAGGCGTTGTGAGAGTTAGTCACTACTCACTAGCATGTTAAATGAGGGAGGGGTAGACCAATAAAGACTTGGAATGAAACTGTAAGGATGTACTTACGCATTAGTGAGATATAACAAAAGATAGGGCACAATGACCACAAAGGATCCGTATAGCCGACCCCACTATAGTTGGATAAAAACTTGAATGATGTTGTTTTGAAAAAAAATGGCTTTAAAATATTTTTAAATTAAAAAAAATGTTAAAATATAAAATTATAAAAATCTAGCGAGACTAATTTCTGATTTGGATCGGCGAGGTCAACTTATTATTACAATTGAATCGGCGGTGCTGCTTGAAAATAGCCACGGAACACCTCCTTTTTGGCCTCTATTTCAATTTTCCTCCTCTCTTTATTTCGCATATTTTTATTATTGTAAAAAATAAAATAAAAAGGGAGGAAAATTAGGGCACGGCTGTCCGCCCCCGCTTTACCCTCTCCCGCTCAATTTTGGTAACCCTAACCCTGATCTAACTCTAGTTCCCATTCCAACCGCCATCCCCACCCTTCTTTTCCAACGAAACCCTAATTTTCCCCGGAGGAAAAAAAAAGCTTTGTTGCGATCCGGATCGCCGCATAACGATCAAGTCTCCGCTCGATTTCGGAAGATCGGGGGTTGATCCGGCGCTGGAAGCTCGAGATCCGGCCATCTCCTCCACGGGGCCCGGCGACATGGTCGTCAATGGACGGCCGGTAAAAAGGGCGAAGCGCCGTGTCACGGCAGATCTCTACGACTTCTTCTCCTTCCCATCCGACGCCGCCGCCCGTGACCTCGACGGCCCTTTCCGATCAAACGTCCAGATCTTCCTCTCCCGCCACGCCCGCCTTCTTCCGCCCCCGTCGATCCTGCCGCCGCCGTCGCCTCCGCCGGCCGGCCACCTCCTGACCTGGCGCATCGGGTACGGCCTCGGGGAAGGCGATGTCGGCTTTGGCGAGGAGGTCTTGTCTCCGGCAGAGGCGGCCGCCATGGCCACCATCGAGCTGGATGTCGTCGAAGAGGACATGACGCGTTCCAAATCCGTTTACTGCGATCAATGCCGAGTTGTTGGTGAGCCGACGGCTTAATTATTATTATTATTATTTAATTACAATTACATAACATAACATAAATGATAAAACTATTTTTTAAAATATTTTTTTAAAAGTTACATTATTTTCCACTCTGCAAGTTAATGTCCATAGGAATTCATAACACCACCACCAACAACACTCAGGCTTTTATCCCACTATAATGGGTCGGCTATATGGATCCTTTGTCGTCATTATGTCCTTTCTTTTGTCGTAATCTCACCAATGCCTAAGTATATTGCGTCTCCCTTCATAGGAATTCATAGCTTCAAAAAAAACCACGTCAATTCATGCAATTACGAATATCAGGATGCAGCGAGGAAGAAGAGTATGTTATGAAGATGTGGGAATAAAGAATTGTGGGGTTTTCGGCATATGTTTGGGCCAATTATGGCATTGTTTGAGCAATGAGAGTGTGAAATTGTGATAGTAAACATTCACTATTTGGGAAACTTCTAATTTTTCATAAATATAATCACAACCATCACCATCATAAATATAATTGTGGGGGCAAAAGGGGGGGAATCATTGAAGGGCATGTTTGTATTCATGAAAATCTTTTGGTACCAGAGGGACCTATAACTGGAGGGTTCTGGACCTTATATGATAAGACTGCAATTATACATGCATTTATGTTTGTAATTTTTGGTCAAGAAATCTGATATAGGGATCAAATTGTAGGTTTTTAATCTAAGAAAACTATACCCTCGCATCACATCTGTAGCGACTAAATATTCAATGTGTTGGCATGCTTGCAGGTTGGAGCGGTCACCCGGTATGCCGGAAGCGCTATCACTTCATAATCAGAAATAATGTGAATCCGTCGTCCGCATACGGACATAAATGCCCATGCTGTGGAGCATTGCTGCAAAGGATGGATTCAAGGTGACGCCTTTTCATGCTTCTCTTCCTTCTTTTGCTCCAACAAGTTTCTTTTGGGTTTAAAAGCATAAGGTATTCACTATTCACAATGATCCAACGGCTCTTTCTTTGTGTGCCAACAATGCCTGGGTAATAAAATACACATTATGTCATTTGGTGATATCATGAGTGAAAAATTATGGTTGCAGGTATACTCGAGAGGAAATTAACAGTTCATTGTAATGTCCTACATTTTGTGTTGTCCCCAATGTCTTTGTGCCCCCCCATTAGGTCCAAAACTGAGGTGAACGGCATCGCCCGTTAGCTCATTTGAAAAGAGCCGAGAGTTAACTTACCCAAGGAGATCCTGTGCAGCTCATCTGGCCCTTGATTTTGCAAGAGAATTTTCCATGAACGCTGCTGCTGATGGGGGATGCTGAAAATGGAATGTAGAATATATGTTAGTGGCTAGGCATGTTAGCCATAGTGAACTAGCAATCATTTTTCAAAGCTATATGGCAACTTTTTTATCTTTCTTGTAATGTGGGATATTTGGAAGTTGTATAATTGTGCTTGTTTTGATTATCTTTTGCGTAAATTCACCAACTTTGATTGACGAAGCCAACTTATATCGGATGGTGATCGTCAAAATATGAATTCCTCGTGTGATAAATTATGCTCAAATGCGATTTTGGTAAGCAGGACACCTGGGGCTCATATATGTTTGTTTTGTGGTTTGAACTGCTGCAGGTGTGATTCATGCAACTATGACCTAACAGCAGAAAATTTGGAGGATTGGGCTCACCGGCAGCTCGAAGATCCTACGCATTTGCTGCATGGATTGGTGCATGCTAACGGTTATGGGCATCTACTTAGAGTCAACGGTCTGGATGGTGGCTCAAAATACTTGACCGGTTCAGATATCATGGATTTCTGGGACCGCTTATGTAAAATGCTTCGTGTCAGGTATGATGATGAAAGCCTATACTTCATTCTCAGCTTTTTTTTTAAAGTTTTCTTCTGTGACTTATTCTATTATTTTTTTACTGCAACTTGTGCCTAAAAAAAAGCCACTGGAATTAAATATGCATTATTATATGCTGGATACGTGGATGGTTAATGAATGATGAGGGATTTTTTTTCCCTAACTCAGAAACTGACTTGCCCCCCACATTTTATGTTTTGTGGTGTTATTTGGTTTTCTAAGGCTTCCTTTAGACAAAAACGCCCCAGTCATAGAAAATTAGTTTTGATCATAAAATTGATTGAAGTTAGTTTTGAACATAAAATTGATTGAGCCTGGAGACGATTCGCCGCTGCTCCTGGGACCAGAAATTCGATGCACCGGAGTTCATCGATCCTGTGTTTGTCGCCGGGAGGAGAATCGCATATGACACATGGAAGGAATGCGAGTGCTGTGCTTGTCGCCGGGAGGAGAATCGCATATGACACGGGGAAGAAATGCGAGAGCAGGAGGATCTGAGATTTTTACCAGTTGCGAGCTCAGGAATGGCTTTACGCTAGGGCTGCTGGGCGTTGTCAAGCTCAGGAATAGCTTCACGAGCTAGGGCTGCTGGGCACCGTGGAGCTTGGGAATGGCTTCACGAGCTAGGGCTGTTGGGCGTTGTCGAGGAAAGCAAGGCTTCACGGGCTGCCGAAAGTTGTCGAGGAAGATCGTCGACCAGGAGGATTTGTGTGCGGGAAGGTCGTTGAGATTGAGCAAATCGGGGTCACAAGGAATGGTTTATGAAAAGCCGAAAATGTCGGTCAGACTGGAGGTCTTATCTGACTTCTCTAAAAGCCAATATTTGTTCTTTTTGGGCGGAAGCGGTCGCCATCGGAAGCCCTCCCAAACAGGCCCTAAGACTCACCTTTTTTTTCTCCGGTGAGTTTAGAAAAAAAACGCCACCTTCATAGAAAATTAAGTTTTGAACATAAATTGTTTGAAGTTCCTTGGGTAAGGTTGGGCGTTCACGAACGATGGTTCATAACCACCGCTTTCACGACCGCCGTCGCCATGCCATAAGTCAATATGGCATTAATTATAAACCCAGTGGCATAATAGTTTTGAAAATTGTTCATAATGAATTTCAAATAATCTCACTTTCTTTAAAAGGAAAAAAATTGTATGCCTCCACGCACCATTGTGTGCATCATCATACATACCCTAAACTCTGAAATGATGACAAAATATTGCAGGAAAGTAACGGTCATGGACATATCCAAAAAACATGGGATGGAGTACCGCCTCCTCAATGCAGTGACCACCGGGCAGCCATGGTACGGTAACTGGGGCTATAAATTTGGCGCTGGCAGCTTCGGAGTGAGTTTAACGGCCTACCAAGAAGCCGTCAATACTCTCTCCAATCTGCCGCTGTCGCATTTCTTCTCCCACAGCCGATCGGAACGCGCCCCGCTGGAGAACACAGTCTCGCTATACTGCTCCCTCTCCGACGAGCATTTGGTGACTCTGAGGGATCTTTTCCGCTGCATCAATCATCTTCTTCGCGATGCCGGCGAGCACCCGTGCCCTGCAAAGAAGCTTCTGCAGGTCGCTTCGCTGGGGGCGCTGAGCTCATGGTCCAAGACGGATATCGAGATGGCGGAGGCGGTCATGGTGAAGGTTCTTCGTGCTGTGGGGAAGTCCCGATGGGTTACTTGGCGGGCCCTTAAAGGCGCATCCAGTGGCTCGATCGGATCACCGGAGCTGCTTGATTGGTGCCTCAAAGGGCTCAGCGGAAAACTGACCGATGACCAGTTGGTGGTCCAATCTCGGTTCAATGACCAGACCAACACAATCGAATTCAGGTTCATTGTCTTCATCCACACCTATTTGTTAAACTTTTCTCGAGATTGACCTTGCAGTTTGTATCATCTCCCGCAGGCTTGAATCTTGGGAGCAACTTGCCGATCACGTCCAAAGGGGAGCCGTCAAGTTGTCGCCCGACCACCTTCTCCGTGATTTGAAATCCCTCTATTATGCGGCGCTGGATCCGACAACCATGCTGCATCACAGCCCTAAAGCCGCAAAGGAAACCGCCCTCAAAGCTGCCAGAAAAATTCTAGACTGCAAGCAGTTCATCAAACACTACGACGAACACTTGGCCCGCTCGCAGCCATCAAATCCGCTCCAACTGCACATTTGGTGCCATGTTGAATTGTTCGACGAGCCGGCGGATTACACATCCCCGCCATCGGAGCTCGTGATATTGCCGGCGGACGCCACCCTCGCCGAACTCAAACTGCAGGTGGCGAAAGCCTTCAGGGAAACTTACATCGTGTTTCAAAGGTTCCAACCCGAACAGGTGTTGGGGCCCGACAAAGTTTCGAGCATCAGGCAACTCATGGATATACAGGGTGTGGCGCTGGTGAGGGGGAGGTGTCTCGCCGGAAACGGGAAGCTGGAAAGGTTCAGGATGGAGAGAGGGACCGAGAGCTGGGAGGTGGACTGCCCGTGCGGCGCGAGGGACGACGACGGCGAAAGAATGATGGCATGCGACGCGTGCGAGGTTTGGCAGCACACGAGGTGCGCAGGCATCGATGATCAGGACGGGGTTCCGGATAAGTTTGTTTGTATAAAGTGCACAGGTTGCTGCATGGCTCCGCCGCAGGATCCCGGCGCGAGGGGAAGGCTACTCAAGGCAGCCTGACATCTATAACAACCCTAGTGGAGAAGGCTCAGTTTTGGGTACACCATGTGGAAGAATTCTGATTATGCTCTGTTAACCTTTTCCTTGAAGCTGCAGTAAAACGTGGGTGAGACCTAATATTGTAAGTATTAAAAAAAACATGACAGGCTAACCGAAATTTACAGTCACATGTTGACTTTGGCGCTCTCTCTCTCTCTCTCTACATGCACACCATAGATTATGACTTTTAATAAGTGATAGGTCCCAGTGATAAGTCAACTTTCATTTTGATAGATTAGTTTGTTATTTTACTTTATGTTATAGAAGTTTATTTGAACCAATTGAATTTGAAGGCACCAAAATTAAAAAAAATCTCAGTTCAACAAAAATATAGGAGAATACCTTCAGCCTTTAGTGCTTGCGCCGACCCTTGCGGCAGGTCTAAGTATGATTGGAAGCTGTCCTGTGGAGTAATGCAATAAATTCCAAGGCTCAGAAACAATTGTGAATAATTCAGCATAAATGCATATCAAGTTATCAACTCAAGAATAATTTATGATTTGTCAGGAAGAAAGCTGTTTAGATAATCTTTAATTCATGGAAGATATGTTATAGACAGAAAAATTTCATAAATTGTAATCATTAAATAATGTATAGAATAGTAGAGCAAACAAAATGCAATGATGTCTCCTATCAGCAGACAGACCTGACCACATAATGCAATTATGTCTATTAAGAGATTTGGCTAAGAAATTTGTCTGATTTTTGGGTTGAAACAAAAATTGGATGAGTCGAAGAGCTAAATAGCAAGCCATCACCGATGAATTGAGCATGGATAGAACAGAACTGGATAAACTTGAATCAAAATGCGAACAAATGCATGCCACTATTCAAATCTTTCAATTAATGTATCTATGTATTCATCGAGATCTAAAAAAGAACTAATTTTTGCCACTTTACGCCACTCACTGAGGTCGAATCAACTAAAAATCAGTTGTCATATACTAATATAAGTGGAGACGAATAAGCGGCGCCTGTTGATTGGCTGGTTGGGTAGAGAGCAGTAGTCAGCCATCTGGTTTAACTGCAATGCTTTGGAGATACCATATGGAAGTTCTAAAAGAACACTTCTACCATAAAGTTCTGTATGGAAACTTCAATCATACTGTACAAATTAAAGGGAAATGTCCTCAACCCTGTTAAGTAGCTGGAATCTTAACAAGTAAACAACTCTTCAAAATCTCAATCATGCTGTATAAATTAAAAGGAAAGAACATCCATTAGCTAGAGGCACAATCTGATGAGCACTCTAAATTAATTGGATCATTTATGAAAACAACTATGCATAACAAATCATCAGTAAGTTTTAATCTTGGAAATCATTACTAGTTATTCAGAATCATTTGAAAGAAGGCTAAATCACATCAATTTACTTACATCTTCTAGCTTCTGGAACTCTCAGTTGCTCTGAATTTCTGAGTGAAGTCTGCATAATATTCATCCATCCATTTATCTATGTAATGTATCCTGGCCACTATATCCACCTTTGGGGAAGAAGCTTGGTAAATGATCTTCAGGGGGCAGTATTTATTTGGAAAAATCTGACAGAGCAATTTACCTCATTTTGCACTTTTGCCTGAATATGATTGATTGTAAAATAGCAGTTTGGAGCAGAAAAACAGAGGTTTTTTAGGTCAAATGCCACCAAAAATCAGAAAGTAATAAATTTGTGACTAATCAATGTATTCAACTATTTGATTGGAACTATAACATGGATAATGCAAATATTTTTTTTCTTATCTTATTGAAACTGGCATCGCTAGAATCGGGGTTTTGTGAGGAACGCATTGCTTGTTGTTTCCAAGCAAGACATCAAACTAAACCAACGGGGGAGGAAGCGAAATTGCTAGCAGGTGAGCGGAACAAGAGGTCTCGTAGTGAGCACAAAATCACCACTTGGGAGTCCGAACTTGCATGAAAATCCTATTTTCATTATTCAGTTGATTCGGGTTTCCATTAGTTATGCTAAAATAGAACCTGATGAACCGAAACACCTTTTATTTAAAATCTAAAGATAATTTTTTGTTTGTTTGGTTCAATGTTCTATCAATTGGATGGTAAATCTTTCCATTTATCGATGCATCTTGGTCTTTCCAATGATTAGTGATCTGTCCAACTTGGTTGCAGCATTGGAAAAAGCAGTGGTGTGTGTTGAAGATTACAAAGAAAGGCTCATCTTGAAGGCCCGTGTAAAGCTCTCTTAGGGATTAATCCCACATCTTAGGATAGAGTTTAAACTCTTCTCTCTCCTCCTATATATATGAACAAATACATGTGATATATGTAAAAAAATTATGAGAAATTAATAAAATCATTGTTTTTCTCACTTCGATTGTTAATCTCTACATGGTATCAGAGTCAATCGATCCTACAAGTTACTCTCTTTTGCACGCAGTTTTTCTTTCGCAATTAGGAGGTCTGGCGGTTAGCTAAAATCTTAAGCGCATCCCCCCTCCCCTTCCCCTTCCTCCAGTTGCCTGCTTTCTCTCACTGCATTTATAGTTTTGATCGTTGCCTACCTGGGGCCCACGGCTTGACGTGTCCCACAGACCTCTTATCTCTTGTTGCGTTGTGCCTGCTCACGATTCGGCGCCTAATCGCAACTACAACGTGCTTGTTTGCCTTTTCGCTAGCTCGTCTTCTCTAGCTCGCGTGACTGTCTGGTAGTAGCTCCAGTTTGTCTGCTCGTCGCTAGTAGCCGCAGCTGTCGACACTCTCCCCTAACCGCTCGATCGCTCGGCAGTTTTTCTATTCTGTTCTTCGAAAGACGCTCTCCAGTCGGCTTTAGACCGCACGACTTCTCCTGTTCGCTGCAACTCTGCAAGTTTGTGCAATCTCTCTCGCCGGAGCTCTGACTCTTGTGTTCGTTAGGTCGCTCTGTTATGCTCGCGGCCCTCTTCTTCGTTTTTTGCTCACCTCGACAGACCTCCTACATGTCGCTCCTGGTAGCTGGGGTTCCTATGAGCTCTTTGTCCCGTGCATTTGACCACAAGGTCCCCTTCTCCTGGTTGTCGCAGCTTCTTCCTGCAAGTACTTTTAATTGCACAACTCCAGCTGTCGTCGTCAACTCGTATTCGCAGGCTCTTGTAATCGCCAGCTTGCTGCTTGACCGCTTGTCTCCAAAGCACCTCCTGCTTGCCGCAGCAATCTGCCCGTCATTTCTCCTTCCGACAACTGATTGTCGAGTCTCCTCCAGTTCCTTACCCGTCAGATCTTCTGATCGTCGTTTCTGCACTCCAGGCCGCGCGCTCCTCGTGCGATTGCTTGTGCTCCTTCCCGCTAGTGCTCCTGCGATAAACAGTCTGTCTTTGGCCTCTCCGCCGACCACCTCTGCTTTTGTCACGTGTGACAGCTCCTCTGCTCTTGTGACAGCTAATTTGCGGCTTATTTTGGTTGGCACTTCTCCAATGACTGAACATGTTGCCACGTCCCTTCTGACCCTTCTCAAGCGGTCACCTCCGTCTCATTTTTCTCCCTCATCCTCTTGTGGAGGTCGCACCTCTTCCTGGGATAGAGGTTGACATAGTCATCCTCCTATTCTGTGTACTTCCTGTGGCAGGCATGGTCATCTTAAAGCCACTTGTTACTGTATGCATGGTCTACCTCCCGCCCGCCAGCCTCTACTGCCATCCATGCTCCAAACAACATTCGAACTGACGTTGATGCCCTACGCACCAAACTCCAACAACTTCAAGAGTTGATCAGTCGTTCCTCCGATTTTGTTGTGTCTATTTCAGATGGAGGCATCTCCTGTCTAGCCCACAGTTCATCTTGGATTATGGACTCCGGAGCAATACACCATATTACCCCAATGAAACCGTCTCAATACTTGAACTCTGAGCATCCAAGTTCATTACTGTTGTTAATGGGGACACTATCCTAGCCTTTGGATCAGCCGACGCCACCCTTACCTCCTTCATCACTCTTTGTTTGGCTATTCATGTTTCGGGCTCTCCTTTCAATCTCCTATCTATTAGCTGTCTCACTTAAGACCATGATTGTTATGTGAGTTTCTCTTCCACCTCTTTTGTTGTGCAGGATCGAGATACGCAGACTATAATCGGTAAAGGGCAACATCTAATGGGCTTAACATCCTGGACCCCCGCCCCACGATTCTCTCCACTATTAGCTCTGTTGAGTGACATCAGTCATCAGCGTCTTGGGCATGCACCTCTCCGCGTTCTCCAGAAAGCTCTTCCAGATTTGGCCCTCATCGATTTCACATGTGAGTTGTGTATCTACAACAAACACCATCATTCTTTCTTTTCATCTCATTGTACTCGGAGCAATGCTCCCTTTGCTTTAGTTCATTCAGATATTTGAGGACCCTATAAAACCGTCAGTGTTTCTGATTATCGTTACTTTGTTATCTGCATTGATGATTACTCTCATATGACATGGTTGTATTTATTTCATGATCGACCTGAACTACCTCGTGTATTTTGTGCCTTTATAATTGAGACTCGCAACCAGACTTGTGTTTACAGACTTGTGTGCTGAGTTTGTAATCATCCATCAAATCTCGTGTGTATACCCCCAACAAAATGATGTTGCAGCATGCAAGATCATATGTTTACAGACTTGTGTGCTGAGTTTGGAATCATCCATCAAATCTCTTGTGTGTATACCCCCAACAAAATGATGTTGCAGCATGTAAGAATCGTCACCTTCTTGAGATCGTCCGCTCCCTTATGTTTCAAATGAATGTTCTCAACTTGTGTTGTAATTTCACGATTTCTACAACCAACCACCTCATTAACTGCATATCCTCCATTCTCAATTTTGCGGCTCCTTTTAACCTTCTTTTTCCCTCCACACCCCCATTTTTTGTCACCTCTGTGTTTTCGGTTGTGTTTGTTATGCTCATCATCTTGTGGCCTATCCACTGACAAGCTTGGCCCACGTGCTACAAAATAAGTTTGTTGGGTATTCTCGCACTCAGAAACGCTATGTTTGCTACTCTCCCAATGATCAGAAGGTTGTTATATCAGCAGATGTCACCTTTCTCGAAGACCAACCTTATTATTCTCGACCCTGTGACCCTCCACTACCGCCTCTTCCTCTGCGGACAACTGTTCATGTTACTTCGACACTTCCACCTCTCCTCCCCATGCCACTCCCACACATACCACCAAAAACCCCTCTGATTCGTGTGTGTGCACCTGTCATCCTTTACATTCTGATGTCCCGAGGCTGTTACTTTCTACTGATGACATTCTGCGCTCTGCTGATCCGAACATGCCTTCTACAGCTCACCCCATCAGTAATTTTGTTTTGTTACATCAATTATCTTCACCGCTTCACACCTTTGCGGCATCGTTGTCTTCAGTTTCCACCCCTACTTTGCAAAAGACTCTTCAACATCTGGGGCGGCGCGCGTCTATGGAAGATGAAATGGTAGCCCTCTGGGCCAATCACACCTGGGATCTTGTCCCTCTACCTCCTAGCCAAACATGTGTGAGCAGCAAATGGGTCTTTACTATCAAACATACTCCAACCAGGACAGTTGAACGACTAAATACTTGCTTTGTCGCCCATGGTTTTACTCAACAACACAGTCTTGACCATGAAGAGATTTTCTCCCATATTGCAAAGCTAAACATTGTCTGTGTCTTGATCTCTCTGGACGTTCATCGTCATTGTCCGTTGCATCAATTGGACGTTAAAAATGTTTTTCCCAATGGTGATCTTGCTGAGACTGTCTACATACACCAACCTCCCGACATTGATATCACAGGGGAGTCACTTGTATGTCACCTCAGAAAATCTCTTTATGCTCTCAAACAGTTTCCTAGAGCATGATTTGACAAGCTCAGTCGGGTTGTTAGTGATGTTGGATTTACTCGAAGCTCGGCTGACTTCTCTCTCTTCACCCGTCATAGTCCATCAGGCATCGTGATACTCCTGATTTATGTTGATATCTTAATTATTGGCGATGATTCGAAAGGCATCCATATGATCAATGAGCACTTGGTCTCCGTGTTCTAGACCAAAGATCTGGGAAATCTCTCTTAGCATCGAGGTAGCCCATCGACCCGATGGTTTTGTCTTATCTCAAAGAAAGTACTTGCTTGATCTTCTTCATAATGATGGCTACTTTGGTTGTAAACCAGCTGACACACCCATGGATGTCAACCACAAGCTCTGTGTATTTTCCTCCAACTCTGACACACACCCACCAAACCCAGAATAGTATCATTGTCTTATGAGAAAGTTGATCTATCTGACAGTTACAACACCCGATATATCGTTTGTTGTTGGGGTTGTTAGTAGGTTTATGCATGCTCTACGGAATTCTCATCTCCAGGAAGCTGAGCGCATTCTCTGATACCTGAAATTTGCTTCCGAACAAGGGCTCGTATATAAGCCTTCCTCGTATTTATCTCTCATTATTTATTTTGATGCCGATTATGCTGGATCTCGGGATGATCGTCGTTCCACAAGTCGTTTTTGCACATTCTTTGGTGGACATCTTGTTACATGGCGAAGCGAGAAGCAATATGTCGTCGCACGCTCATCTGCAGAAGCTGAGTATCGATCAAAGGCTTTTTTCGTCTCTAGACTCATGTGGATAGAAAGCCTTCTGGGAGACCTAGGTGTCAAACTCTCCTCTCCTGCCACCTTGTTCTGTGATAGTCAAGTTGTCATTCATATGGCCAAAAATTTCATGTTCCATGAACATACCAAGCATATAGAGATCGATTGTCACTTTTTTTGGGAAAAGGTTCAACTCAGGAAATTGGACCCGAGACATATTTCTGCTATAGAACAAGTCATTGATATTCTTACAGAAGCTCTACCGCGGCCTTTATATTTTCAGTTCTTGTCCAAGCTTGGTTCCTACGACTTGTATGCTCCAGCTTATGGGGAAGTGTTGAAGAAATTATAAAGAAAGACCATCTTGAAGACTCATGTAAAGCTGTCTTGGGAATTAGTCTCACATCTTAGGACAGAGTTTAAACTCTCCTCTTTCCTCCTATATATATGTACAAATACATGTGTAGAAAATTTATAAGAAATTAATAAAATCATTGTTGCTTCTCTCAGTTTGATTAGACATGTTTTTGCTATAGAACAAGTCATTGATATTCTTACAGAAGCTCTACCACGGCCTTTATATTTTTAGTTCTTGTCCAAGCTTGGTTCCTACGACTTGTATGCTCCAGCTTATGGGGAAGTGTTGAAGAAAATATAAAGAAAGACCATCTTGAAGGCTCATGTAAAGCTGTTTTGGGGATTAGTCCCACATCTTAGGATAGAGTTTAAACTCTCCTCTTTCCTCCTATATATGTACAAATACATGTGTAGAAAATTTATGAGAAATTAATAAAATCATTGTTGTTCTCTCAGTTTGATTGTTAGTCTCTAAAGCGTGAAACTATAGTATGAAAATGCGTTGTTTTGAGAGTGGTCAAAGAATTGATGAAACTGTTTGGAAAATTTTTGTTTGCAATGCTATTTGTAGTAGAGCAGCAATTTTATTTGTCTGAGAGAACAATTATGTGATACCTCTATATTAAAATAAAAGTTTTAAAATATTATAAATATATAGCATCATAATCACTGTATACCAATATATGGATCATAAATATAGTCAAAATTTTAAATATTATAACTATAGAATGCACCATGTTTCCATCCCTCGGACGCAAGATTCAATTGCATAACTTCCAATCACTCTGTGAGAGTTTGAAAGAAAAGAATCTATTATTCCA
This sequence comes from Platanthera zijinensis, assembly GCA_039513925.1. Classification (NCBI taxonomy): domain Eukaryota; kingdom Viridiplantae; phylum Streptophyta; class Magnoliopsida; order Asparagales; family Orchidaceae; genus Platanthera; species Platanthera zijinensis. The sequence goes on from CM077082.1 coordinate 38,627,820, forward strand.
AAAAATCTAATTATGAGAGCTCTCCTCTTTATATATAATAGAGAAAGAGGTATGTACATTTAAAGATGTGAGACTAAATACAAGGAGGAAAGTTGCAATGGGTACAATGGGCTTTTGATCTAGGACTTTAACAATTTCCTAGGCCTGAAAGCTATTCGGCTCGGTTCGGTTCTATGTAAAACCGAAACCAAACAAAATAGCTTCGGTTTTTACACACCCAAAACCGAAACCGATCATGGTTCGGTCCGATTTTTTACCCGTCGATTCGGTTTTCTATATTTGCTTCAAAGTTATTTTAAGTTTTTTTATATGCATGAGCTTTATCATTAAATTCTATGAGATTTTTGAACTATAATAACAACATTTAGATTAACTAGTGCACAAAAAAATTTAAAACTATTCAAAATGGAATTTGACAGAACTAAAAATACAATTAAACTAGTAATATGAGAAACCACAAAGCATTCACATATAGTTCAGAGTGAAACATTCTACAGAAGTAAGCACCATATATTTTGGTTCGGGAACCGAACTGAAATGAGATCAATTTTCATCCACTTGAAATCGAACCGGTTGGTTCGGTTTGAAAATAGGTTTGGTTGGATCGGTCCTATGAGTTATTAAAGGCGCGCCTCAAACTCGAGGCTCACCAGGCTCAAGGTTTGCGTCTTCGTGCACCTTATTGCGTCTTTGGAATATAAAAGCCGACTGAGTGAGATTTTTGTTGTATGTTTTTTATTCAAAAATTAAGAAAAAAATAATGTAAGAACTCAATAATTTTTTATTTATTTAGTGTTTGTGAAGGATAATTGTTCGTTGATACTTAAATATGATGTAAGTGATCGCATAGATTCTATTTTTTAAGAAATATAAATAATAGTAATGAATGATTAATTAATAGACTAGATGAAGAATTTGATCGAGAAGCTGAAATGATGTTTGATGTTGATTATTTAAAATGGATGTGATTGCGCCTTGCCTTCGTCAGGCGCGCGCCTTCTCCTTGAGCCTAGGCTCCAAAACCCCATTGCGCCTTAGGGCGCCTTTAATAACTAAGGACTGAATTTGTCAAACTACCTGCAAGGGATTTGTTTGAGACCATAGATGGCCTTTCGAAGCTTACACGCTTAAGACTCCCCCTGAGAAACATAATCAGGAGATTGCTTCATGTAGACTTCTTCGTGTAAGTCAACATAGAAGAAGACATTTTTGACGTCAAACTGAGACATTTGTTAATTCTGGTTGACAACAACGAAGAAGAGTACATAAATAGTACTAATACGGGCAACCAGAGAGAAGCTGTCAAAGAAATCAATAACATATGTCTGGATAAACCCCTTGGCAATTAGGCGGGTCTTATACCGATCCACAGTGCCGTCTGAGAGAAACTTGATGACAAAGACCCAACGACGCCTGATAACATCTCCCCCATATGGGGTAGGGGAAAAGTCCAAATACCCAGTGATGTTAAGGCATAGATTTCCTCATCCATGACCGCTTTCTAGTAAGGTATACGAAGAGCTTACTCAAGTGTAACAGGAACAGTGGTAGAATGTCCATGCAAACCTACTGCATGAGGGACCAAGATTGGCATATGAGACAACATTAGTAAGAGTATATTGTCTGCTTTCCCCTAACCCCTTTGCGCAAAGTAGCAGAGAGATCCAGATCTGAGTCTATTGAAGTGTGGGAACCTTCTGAAGAGGAGAGTGTTTGCCTGAGACCTGTCGGCGGGAATTCTGGAGTGGAAGGACTAAGGAGAGAGGATAGGTAAGGAAGTAGAATGTCGATGATAATGATATGGAAAGAGTGAAATTAGAGAAAGTGCATGAGATGGTGTCGGTTACGGGATATCAGAGGAAGGAGCATGAATAATAGGGAACGATGAAACAGAGATGGAAGGAGAGATTGTAGAGAGATGAGAGATCTCGAGAGGAACCCCCCCCCCCCACCCCCCCCCCCACCCCCCCCCCCCCCACCCCCCGCGCAAAAAAACAAGGGGTAGACTCAAAAATGGTGCCGCCATTCAAAAAATATTGTTGTTTAGAGATAAGGTCGAAACAGTGACATCTGTTTTGAGTTGGAGAGTGCCCAACAAAGATATATTTGGTGGCTCGAGCGAAAAGTTTATCATGACCAAATGCGGGAGTGTGGATGAAAGCAATACAACTAATAAACACAAGCATGGTGAGCGGAAAAGGTGTACCGATCAGATATAGAAGAGAGAAAGAGATCTTACCCTGAAGGATAGAAGAAGGTAAACGGTTAATTAGAAAAGAAGAAATGATAACTGCATGACCCTAATAGAAGCGGAATGCATTCATCTGACATAGGAGCATCTGAGTAACATCAAGGAGATGACTGTTTTTTCGTTCGGCCACCCCATTTTGTTGGAATGTATGCACACAACTGGTCAGATGAATAATACTGTTGGAGGTGCAAAAAAATTAGAACCATTGACTCATGTATTCTTTCAGATTATCGGTTCAAATAATTTTGAGCGGCATACTGAACTGAGTTCAAATTCATTTTGTTAATACTAAAAAAAAATCAAAACGCTTCTTTAAAAAATATACCCAAGTACATCCAAAGAAATTATCAATAAAAGTTACAAAGTAAAACTACCTCCACCAACATATTTGGTGGGACTAGGACCCCAGATGTTCAAATGAACAAAGACAAAAGGACAATTATAATTTTTATAAAATTTAATAGAAAAAGTAACTCAATGATGCTTGCCAAATTGGGAAGCCCTCACATTCTAAAGTGGAGTTAGTCTTGACTCTTGAGAGATAAAAAAAACCTGGTGAAGGAGATGCATCTGCAGATGACCAAGACAATGATGTCACTGAAACAGAGAAGGGGAGACGGCAGATGCAGAGAAAGTGGAGCTATCGTCGAGGTACTAGAGACTGACGCGTTCAGTCTCAGTAGCAAGCATCCTCTGCGAGCGAAGGTCCTAAAAATAATAAGCAGGAGGAGAGAATAAGACAGCATTGCAATTGTCGTGAACGAGTATTGACAGACAAACAAATTACAAGGGATAATGTGAGACGAATAAAGTGTCATCCAACTGGAGAAGAGAGTCGATGAGCACAACTCCAAATCCATAAGCTGGAGTAGGGGAGCCATCAACCACAAAAACAGGTGGTAACCAGGAATGCTTCACGAGATGCGAGAAGAAGGGACGATTTCCAATCATATGATTAGTGGCACCTGAATTGATAAGTCACTTGAGTAGCAACATGCACGCTATCTGACGAAATGCCAATTGATGCAGAGTGCTTGGAGGCATTAATGAGCCTCAATATCTAGTGAAGAGAACCAATGGCCGAATTTTGGTTGAAAGGTGGATGGTGAGGCAGAAGGCTCAGGTACAATAGTGCTGACATGTGCTTGAAAACGGAGGTAAGGATGCTTGACAAGGCATTTTTCGACAAGATGGCCAAGCCGCCCATAATGGAAGCAAGGAGGGCGAGGTCCCCCACGACCGTCGGTGTGACCTCCATGACCTCGTTGAGCTCCACGACCAGCCGCATGAGCAAAATTGTCGGAGGGTGAAGGGGGCACGATCGGAGGCCGCTGCAAAAGACTAGTAACTGCATATATGTGAGCGACAGTAGCATCCAAGGTGGGAGTGTCAGGCTCTCCCATGATTGATGGCAGATCATCTTATATGAATCTGGAAGACGAAGAATATAACATGCCACTAGGAGTTCATGAAAATGTTTCTGCTTGGTGGCTAAGTCAATGGAAAAGGGTCAATGCTGGAAAAGTTATATGCCCTGAGATTGAACTTCCTGATACACAATGTTGGGAGAAAATATTGGCCGAACGAAGAGATTAGAGTATAGGGTGTAGATGCGAGAGGATTTGACACCCTTGGAGTAAAGGGAATCAAGATGATATCATGTTGCCTTTGCAATGTCATCATGATGGAAGATAAGCAAACATGCATTTAAAAGACTGTTTACAAGCCAAGTGCGAACCAGAGCATCACTAGCATCTCAGTAAGCAAATGTGAGAGATGTGGGGTCTAGAGGAGCGTCGGTGAGATGATATCATTTACATAAAGATCGCAAAAGAAAGATGAAAGAAACACTCCAATCTGAATATTTTGGGCCAGTTAATTTGGAAGTCGCCCTAAAATTTTCAGAGGCACTGGAAATAATTGTGGGTGTGGGAAAATAAGTGTTTGGAGGTGAAATCATAGATTAGCAAAACGTTGCAAGAAAGCAATTAGATTTCGCAGAAGTCGGGTTAGGAGGTCTCCAGGATAAAATGAAATTAAAAATCAGACCTTGCTCACCATGAAGTGGAGAAAAGCCAAGAGATCCAAATCAGCATAGAAATACATAAAACAAAATCTCATTACAATGATTGCAAAGAGTGTGCAAAGTGCTATTAACATGAAATAATTGTGCACTGGAACTTATAAAGGTAGCAAAGAAAAAACGTCGAGATACCAACATCTCTACTGTTCAATATTGATGCTGAAGCTTATGCAGGTAGCAGAGGCTTGCCAACCACCAGTAAAATCTATGGAGGTATATGAAGAATTAAGTAATTCTATGTTAGTGAATCATGAGTGATCTCAATGTTGGAGTAGAAAACAGTTTCAAGTGAAAATCAAATAGGAATTGAACTGGAAACACAGTTGCCAACCACCAGTAAAATAAATAAAAATGACTGTAAATGCTCTGGTATTCTAAGAAGATGAAGCTCGAGCTCAGATCTCGCATTGGGACTTGAAAAAAATGTAGCTCAAGCTTGGATCTCAAACACCGGAACTCTAAGAGGATGAAGCTCAAACTCAAATCTTGTATTGGAAGGGAAAACAGCTGGTATCGAGTTACCAAGATCATTTTTCCCAGTCACATCGAGTTGGGGCTTCGACGCACGGGAAAATCCAGTGAATCGGGTGGAGTGGAGAGGTTGGGGGATGTGGCGAACTCGGGGATGCCGGCAATCCGGAAGAATGCAGTGTAGACAGTGATTGTGAAGACGAAAGTCACAGAGAGTAGCTCGAGATCTATTTCATCAAAGTTGGGAAGAAGAAAATTTATTCTTCAATTGTGTCGTGACCCTCGACATGATTTCTGAAAACAGCGTAAAAGGCTAATGATATGACGATGGCGGTGTGGAAATCGGGCCATAATTTCCCATGTTTAACTCAGCTATTTGATGAGCAATGGAGTGTTCTTTAAAAGCTGAGTCAAACAGCGCCTAGGACTCACTCAAAGCCATGGAAATCTAGGCTGCTAGCTCCTAGCGGACCTTGAGCTCTACAATTCAAGGGATGCCGGGACCTAACTTTTGGAGACAACTAGATGGCATGAGACTGCCTTAACCTTCTCGACTAATGTTTATGATGTAGAACACATCACAGACGAATTAAAATGTGAGCTACATCAGTTTCCTTTATTTTAATTGATTCCAAGATGAATGTATTCAAAAAATGATGGTTGAATTTGATTTTAGTTTTATGTCATTTTGATGTCTTTGTGGATTGTTTTATCAAGTTGTATGGTCTAAGTGGTGTTCGTAATGATTTAAGTATTTGCATTGAGTATGTGTAGAAGTCCAATATACATTTACCTATGCTAAATGATGTAACTTGTGCCTTTTCTTTGACCGCCGCATCATCTCGGACTGCTACCTACACAGATCCTCCACTTCACCACATCAAACTCTCCCTATCCTCCACCTCTACGTCCATATCATCAAGCAAATTCAGTCAATTTACTCCTCCCACCAAATGAGCAAGTTCCCCCCCAAATGTTGGCCATCTAACCGAATGAAAAAGAGACAATTGGGTTCTAAAAAGATCATGATTTGGAAAGACGGGATGCTGACTTAAACTGCACTTTTTGCTCGCTAAGAAGCTGATTTAAACAAAAAGATATCCATGAAAGTCAAAAAACAAAAAAAATGTTCGAGGAAAAGCCCAAAATGGTCTCATGTAAAACCACTCACTCGCTCCCTCGCTCCCTCCCTCTCCCCCTCTCTCCCTTCCATTTAAATAAAAGACATGTTGAGTCTGTGTGAGGGCCTTGTCTATGGTGATTGAGTTTAGTTGGAATGATGAAATGTTGAAGGACTGTCAGTCAAATCCAAATCATCAAATTCTGCTAACTTATGGCATCTTGCTAAGCTTCTTAATGTCTTCCTCGCGAGCTTCCAAAAGATAAAAAATTCTTCTTAAAACATATCAAATTGTGTAGCTCTTCATTTGAAAACTAGTTCCAGCATTCTATATTATAAGATCTAATTAATTAGGGTGCACAGACACTTTCTCCAGGCAACCAAGGTAGGTTCCTTCCGATTTGTCCCACATCAATTCCGTTGGGCTCGATGAGTGGATCCAAACAAGCCTTGATGAATCTTCAAAGTGATGTGAATCTAGGGTTTCTAAGTTCTAACACATATGTAGTATGAAATGCAAAAAATCATTCAACACAAACAAAGTTTATATGCCACTAACATTGATCTTTTAACAAGTATTCACTACTAATGAAAGAATATATACATAAATCAATACAAAAGAAAATCAGGTCCTGGTGCACAAAGCATCCCCGCGCAGCGAGGGTCTGGAGAAGGGTGAAATGTAGGAAACACAAGAAAATCAGGTAAATAGAAAATTTAGAATAAGAGAAAAAGAAGAGAAATAAATCCTCAAATCAATTCTCACACTTGTAGAAGAGGAATAAAGGACAATCTCTTCCAAAATTGTTTCGCACTAAATCAAGGAACAGACTCCAAAAGGAATAAAATTCAATTAAAATTGATTTTAAAAGCTAACTAATATAAGTAGACATGCATCAAAGCTCTTATGATGATTTCAAATGCATTCGTTCAGTTGGAAATGAAGATGTTCAGAGTACCGGAAGAGGAGTTTGTAGTGAAATGAGCACTCCTTAGAATGATTTGAGGTGTGAATCCACTACACTGAATGGAGAGGGCTCAGCAACATTTTACAACCCCCCCCCCCCCCCAATAAAAACTAAATTAAAAAAACTATCTATGATATCTAAAACCCTAAAGATTTTAAATATAACATTATAAACATTTACAAAATAAGCCCTAAACACACAAACTAAAATTAAAAAAGCTTTGGACTGTAAATGGTGACCGTAGTACTAATTTTGAATTCATGAAAGAGACAGCGAGAGCTTGTGGAATGCCTAGCTGGTGCCTTGGAGAATCTCCTTGTTTTTTTATTGACCGAGGTTCCTCCTGTAGTGGGAAGCGCCATTATATGGAGAAGTGGAGACCTCCACTTAGCTTCTCTTAGTGGAAGCTTATATCCCTGTCTATTTGGCCTAGTTTATTTGAAGTCTTCTTATTATGTTGTTTGGGGTTTCATTTTACCTATTTTTGTGATCAGGCGCGCAAATTTCATGATATGTGAAATTTGTCTATGGAACTTGTAATGTTGTATAGTGATTGTTAACACTTTACCACTTGATAGGGAAGTTGTTTTCAGTTTTTTTCTTTCCTTGCTTGCTATTTAGAGAAGATTTACTCGTAGATTGTTGAAGTTGGTATACATAAGTATATCCTGGAAATATAATGGTTGTTCCTGATTTTCATATTGTTGTGTAAAAGTTATCAGTTGATTGTTCATGTTTTTAGGATAGATATTACCATGAGCACACTTAAATTGAAGTTAACAAGTGCTTGCGGTGTTAATACTACATTATTTGGACGGTTTTCATATAGTATTTGTGATTCCAACAAGTTGAAGTTTAGCAAACAGTTTTTGTACACAAATTTAACCACTTAACTAACCCCGAGATACATCATTTGATATCAGAATCAGATTCTAAAGATTGAGTGATTATGTTTAAGAGAGTTTGAGATATGACGAGGGCCCCTTGAGTTCAAAGGTCATTCTTCTTTATAAAGTAGCTCTGAAGCCTTGAACGTATATTTATTACGGGGGCTATTCGGATTAAGAAGATTCTCTAGTTGATGAAACATGGTAGCCTATGGTGGAAAACTCTGAAGGCTCAAAAGAGTCAAAGTCAAGAGTTAGGAAAATTTGAAGTATCTGATGACGAGATGTTTTCTTACAAACAATTATTGGCTTGACACATACTAAGGAACATTATTGCACATGCCTTTAAATATTTTTACACCTAGGATGCATCATCATTTTTCACACGTTAAGAAGACTCACTAAAACAATTTATGTAGCTGCAGTAGGTTCATATATTCGTGCTACAGTGAACAATACTTGTGTAATTGGTGGTGAGGCTCCGATTCCTATTGGTGTTGATGCTTCTCTCTTGGGTTGTGAATTTATATCTGATGTTGAGGATATTCCTATTATGAAACTACATGATGAGGGCTTGCGTAAATATCAGAAGAAGACTGATGATGTTAATGGCGATGCAGTTACAAAGGACTTTGAGCTTGTTATGACAGAGGCTAATGCATGAATGCATGTAAGTTTTACACAGAGGAATCACTTGTGGATGCTACTGATGAGGTTTAGCAAATTGTTGTGGTAGTTGCCTGTGTGATAGCATCTAAGATCAATACAGTTGCAATGGGTATCAAGATGTTTCTGTTCTCCTTTCTCAATCCATTGACTTGAGGATCTAGAGATGACAGATAAAACGAGTTTGTGGTGAGGTGACATAACTGGTGCGGCATTCATAGGTGATACCATTCTTCAACATGGTATCAGAGCTCTGATCCTCTGGAGCAGTCTGTTTGTTTTTAACCGTTTACCCAGTTTCTCCCCAGGCGGTCTACTGTCGTTCTCCGCGGGTTCTTGTTCGCTTCCTACCCACCGGACTCCATTTCTTTACCCGCTCCTCTTCCGTGGTTCCAGCCCTCCCCCCCCCCCCAACCTCCGCACCCCCCCGAGCTTTTATAAGCCTCGTTTTGAGGCCCTCGGTCTGCTCTTGTCGCGGTTAACTCCTCTCTACCCGCAACCTCTTCTTGTCGCGGACTGCCTTTATCCGATGCGAACTGCTTCTATCCGTCGACCTCTTCTTGTCGCAGACTGCTTCTATCCGTCGACCTCTTCTTGTCGCAGACTTAACTGGTGTAGCATTCATAGGTGATACCTTGTTGAACGAACCCCGCTTTGATACCATGTTGAAAAATGAAGTAAACCTTGTATATCCTTCTTGAATTACAAATTACAAGTATGAGTACAAATATATAGGAAGAAGAGAGAGAGAATCATCTCTTATACAAGATGTGGGACTAATACATAAGAAAGAAGAAAACCTATAATGGGCCTTTACAAACAGTTTTCTAACAGGTATTAACACTACATTATTTGGACGGTTTTCCTAAAATAGTTGCGACTCCACGTTGTTGAATTTAGCAGTCAATTTTTTTTACAAGATTTATCCTCTTAACCGACCACAGAATAAGTCAACTTGTTTCTAATTACAAAGTTTCTTTAACTTCCAACTCCATTTATCCAAGAAGAAACAACAAATCAATGAAAAGTCAATATCATGTAGCCGAAAACCTGCCAACAAGGAAGGAGACCATTAGATAAGATAGTAGGCGAGGAATATTATTAAAATCAGATAAATTGTAGCATCAAATTCTAGATGTGACCGCCGCCAAATATTGTTGTATGAAAATATCCAAAGATCTAAGAAATCAAAGTCACAAGAGGAGGTACCTAGCATAAAGCCATATAAGGAGGGCGAAGAAAAACAAGAAAAGACCAGAAGGAATGTGGCCTTATTTTTTTGGTTTATTACAATTTCTAAATTGCTTAGTTGATATTCTTCCAATAGATCTTGATATAGCTCTTGAGTATTCTACAGAGATATCCATGAACCATCAAATCTATGTTGGACTCTCCATTATACTAGGTATCTAAGATATCCATATCAAGCAAGGAACACAATTTCATCTTTACTATTAGTACGAGAAGATATTTGGGCAATATGAAAATGACGTATTAGATGTAAATTTCATAGGAGATGAAGAGAGAAGGATCCATTGGTTGATGATTCATAATATAATCATATTAAGATGTATCAAAAATACTACTGTTTTCTAGATTTCTAACTTGAAATTCATCCCAATATAGTGAAGGAATATATTATCTTGTGTCAGTATCATTATCACAAATTATTTGAAGCCAGATGAGTTTTACAATTGCATGTCAACTTAACATCAACTTTTAATTTTTCTTAGCAAATCTAAGAACTGACAAATGTGCAGAAGTCTTGCATAAACATATTCAAATAACAATTACTAATACAACAACAATAACACTCAAGCCTTTATCCCACTATAGTGGGTCGGCTATATGGATCCTTTATCGCATTGTGCCCTATCTTTGTCATAACCAATGCCTAAGTACATCATGTCTTTCCTTATAGTGTTATTTCAAGTCTTTATTGGTCTACCCCTCCCTCATTTAACATGCCTAGTGACTAGACTCTTACAACACCTAACAGGTGCCTCTAATGGTCTCCTTTGTACATGCTCAAACTATCTTAGTTGAGCATCTCACATCTTCTCTGCAATTGGTGCTACTCTGGTCTTATCCCTGATACATTCATTCCGAATTGTATCCAGTCGCGTCTGTCCACACATCCACCTAAGCATCCTCATCTCCGCAACTCCCATTTTTTGCTCATGTACACAATTCACTGCCCAACACTCAGAACCATAGAGCATCGCTGGTCTAATTGCAGTACGGTAAAACTTGCCCTTAAGTTTTAATGGTACTTTACGATCACATAAGATCACTGATGCGCCTCTCCACTTCAACCAACCCGCTTGGATTCTATGTGTCACATCTTTATCAATACCTCCGTCTTTTTGATCTATCGATCCAAGATATTTAAAACACTCACTACGGGAAATATTTTGATCACCCAACTTAATAACGCAGTCATCCGCCCTTCTTGCACTACTAAATTTAAGCTCCATATACTTCTTCTTTGCCCTGCTCAACCTAAAACCCTTCTTTTCTAAAGTGTCTCGCCAAGATTCAATTTTTGCGTTAACACCCTCGCGCATCTCATCGACCAAAACGATAACATCCGCAAACAATAAACACCAAGGTATTGCTTGTTGGATTTGTCTGGTGAGCTCATCTAAGATAAGGGTAAAGAGATAAGGGCTTAAAGCTGAACCTTGATGTAAGCCAACAGTGATAGGAAATTCCTGTGTTAATCCTCCAGATGTCCTCACCCTTGTCACTAAATTTGTATATATATCTTTGATTATGTCAATGTATGGTACATTTACACCTTTCTTTTCTAAGACTCTCTATAAGATCTCTCTTGGAACTCTATCATAAACCTTCTCAAGATCGATGAACAGCATATGCAAATCTTGATTTCTTTCTTGGTAGTTGTCAATGAGTCTCCTCAAAAGATGTATAGCTTCCATGGTCGACCGCTCTGGCATGAATTCAAATTGATTTTTCAAGATGTTAGCCTCTCGTCTTACTTTCTATTACTCGTTCTCATAGTTTAATGGTATGACTCATCAATTTAATTTCTTTGTAATTAACATAATTTTGTATATCTCCTTTGTTCTTATACAAAGGTACCAAAATACTTTATCTTCATTGGTCTGACATCCTCTTTAATTCCTCTGTAAATAACAATTACTAATAAAATATAAAATTTATAATTTATAAAATTAATGTTGTAAATTTTATTTAATATTTTATAAATATATGTACCAAGAACATGAGATTGATTGACAATATAATTGTAAAGGGAATTGGAATATACAAAAATCATAAAAAACACCACCTTAACTATTAAATCAAAAACACCACTTAAAATATCAATGAATAAAAAACCAAACTATAACATTGATACATGTAATCAAGAAGAAAATATTTTATCATCATTTTAAAGAATTAGAGCTCACTAATGTCCATCTCAAAGTTGATGGGGATCACAAAACGATAGCGGACCGACACTTACCGGAGCTCGTACGAGTCTACATATGTAGGGCAGTAGAAGACATATCGTCAGATATACGATCCGAGCAAGTGGTCGCTTTCAAAACGGCGATGACACATTTTTATGTATTTTTAATGTTTTTTTTGATGTAATATGGGCTTTATGTTCCAGACGATCTTGGTTCTTCATAATGGGTTATAAGTTTATAACTACGAGCCTAGAGATTCATTTTCAAATATTGCAATAAGAAGGTTTGCGTTCATGCAATTAATCCTTGGTGCTGAATCTGTGGACTTCTGGGTGTTGACGCCTAGATTTTCCTCCACCGTTTGGCCGGCCATCTCAAACCCTCCACACTCAAAACCGCTAGCATTCCCCACTTCAGCCGCTGGCCAGTCATAACTCTCCCTTAGCCATCCCATCTCCCATTTAATCACTCTCAGACACCCACGTCCCAAGCATAATCACCTCCTAATTACATGAATGATGCTAAAATTACTCTCATAACTGCAGTAATTCTCTTGCACAACCTGAACAAACGGCCCTCTCCCAAGCCAAAATGAAACTATCAGTCTCCAATTTCTGCACTCACGCCTCATTTCCCTGCCCAGCCAAAACGTGTCCCCTACGCAACCCAAACTTCTCCCCTACTTTTTGTAGACAACTTCATCACTCCTTCGGCCCTTCCCGTCCATGTTCTGAATTAGCCATTTCTGACCACAAAAACATCTGAATCAAGCCTAAAATTACTCCCACCTGCATTCCAGAGCTAGAAGCTTTAAGAGTAATTCCCTACTGTCCAGTTTTGTTTCTAGCACCCAGGAATCCTCAGGCCTTCCATACTCCACTCCAGCAGCCTAAAGTATTCCTCCCACCCCTCCAACAACCTACCACTTCACTCAAGGTTCACCTTTGTTGCAGAATTCCATCCGGAGGCCTAAATTTGTGCAGAATTTCAACAAACCGTCGTCCGCTCCATGAAATCAGTAGCATATCACCTTTTTGGACTCCGATTGCACATGAAAGTTTCTGTATGAAGTCTTTACTACTTGTTGAATATTTGGGTGCACAGACAAGTTATTTTAAATATTAATTAATATTTGTTTGTCAAAAACTTGTTCTATTTGTGGGATTTCTTCTTCTAGTATTTAATTGAAGTACTTTCTCTCTAATTTAATTGGATTTAACTTGTTTCTCTAACGTCTAATGTCAAACGTGAATGCTTGTGGACTCTAGTAATAATTTCAGCAATTAAAGTAATTGTTTGTCGGATAATTGTTTGTCGGATAATTGTTTGTCCAATGCATCATTATTAGGTTTTCTCCACAACATGTCACTAACACACTCATTAGAGTGCCCTTAGAGCACACTCACTATATTCATCCTGCATCAAAAGACCCCTCAAGCATTTCTGACAACAATATCCCAACAAAAGAAGCGGATCTTTCCACAGTTTGTGTGAAAATCAAAGGGATGGACCTCAATACCAGTGATAGCTTCATTTCTTCTCAAACTTACCTATCATATGTCTTCTATAGAAACTCGTCTTAAACTTCAAAATTAAAATAAATAACAAGACCTATTTGAGCTGCACTAAGATGCCATCATGATCAGACGATATTGCATGTTACATCTAGTGTTATCTAGAGTATAATTAGTCTTAACTAAACAAAATTTAACATATAATATTCAATCTAACATCTAGATACTAATCAAAACAACCCTAAATGATTTGATACATCATATAATTGAGAGTTACGAACTTGTGTGAAGGTGTTTAGAATACACAAATAAAAAATACTTTTCTTCCACAGACTGCAGCAGCTAGAGTAGTGTACGTCAACACCCCTAAGTTCTTTTCCCAAGGTCCGAAGGAGCACGGAACTCTCTCATAATTGATTAGAAGTCATATGATGTGAGAGATTTGGAAGTCTACACTAATGGAGTATAAAAATTAACTAGAACCAGTGCATAGCATGATTAATTATGGAAAATATTTTTGTTAAATATAGTAGAAAAGATCAGGAATACACTATGAAACAACATCCAAATATCCAATCAACTTTACTGCACAAAAAAGATGGCAAGTTGACTAGCAAGGCTGTCATGTCATGATATGCTATAAATACAGTAGCTGTTCAAAAATCAACTTCTTTGATAGAGGCAGGTACTAAAATAGTGTTATTTCAAAAGAAACAATTTCTTCCACTATGATGCAGGACTGGAGTCCCACCAACCTCCCACCCTGGTGCAAGGAGTCACACCAGCCCAGGGGTCTTGCCGGGAGTCCACCCGATAGGCCTTATTAGGTCTGCGGACCGTACAACCCAACCAATCCCCGGCTGCACCACAGGGCCGATAAGTTGTTGAGGCCAAGATTCGATCTCGAGACCTCCTTGATAAAGAGCTCTCAACAACCTATCAACCTTGTGGTGGAGCCGGGGATGGGTTGGGGGGTACGGTCCACGGGCCTGATAATGCCTATCGGGTGGACTCCTGGTAGAATCCCTGGGCTGGTGTGACTCCCAGCGCCAGGGTGGCAACCTGGTGGGACTCCAATCCTGCATCACACTAAGGGTCATATTAAAAGATCTGATATTTCTACTGGATAAAAACAAACACTTGATCTATCAGAAGGATATGCACCTCCTCAAAAATACCACAATTCCCATCTCAGTAAATGGTGAATATTAGAGGACGTGTGCATATCAGCCTAATGGAATGTACTTACAAAAGAGAATACAGCTTGAGTAGTAAGGCATTACGCCCTCAATCACCTACCAGATTGCGCCAAGTGACTCATGCCAACATCTTCAATAATTCAAGGATTCTACTTTTTCCCTTATTTCATATTTGAGCAGTTTTTGGTAATAAAACTATTCGAAATGTCTTTTTATAGAAATGAATGAAATATTTTGGTAAAATTTTTGTATAAATATTTTTTCCCAATTTGGAGGATTTTCTCAGATCATTTTTGTCTTGAATATGCGCGCACCTATATCTGGGGACACCAACAAAAAGTTTTGTTGTGTGAACCTAAGCGCATGTGGTCATGCCAATGGACATAGGTGGGTGTATTTGAGCATACAAGAGCGAAAAAGAAGTGCTCTGAAGTGAAATATTTTAAATGAAAAATGTTTACAAGAAAAGTTTATGCATTTCTGTGGAGAAAAAAATTAATTATAAAATGTTTTAAGATTAAAAACTACTCAAATACCAAATGTGATCAAAATATAAACTCAATGATTTATTAAGCCTAGGTTAGAGACACTAGATCTGCACGTACTGATGACTAAGGCAGTTATGTGCCATAAGACAATATTTTCTCTTTACAAAATTATATAGACAACTATATTTAAAAATACGATATATTGAAGCATACATAATCATTTAAGAGATATATACCAATAAAAAAAAATTAAGCACATTCATCTATAAACATGATTCAGCTAGTAAATTTAGCTCAACAAGAAAACGCAAGTCTAAACAAATAGAAGTAAAAAAAAAAGAACATATGCCCAAACCGGTACTCCGCATAAATAATTTGCAAAGTGTGATTTATCAGATTTATTAACACTACAATCATACTTAAAATTAAATTATTAAGGAAGATTAACACCATCAACTTAAACATGGCATGTATAAAATCCTACAGACAAAATCCACATAAACAAGTTTTTATCCAATATGGTACCAAGAAAGTTTTTTTTTGCATGGATTAAAATCATTTGTTATTATGAGTGTGAATATTTCATTTCATTGTAGAAACAATCTTTAAAAGATAAGAGGGATAATAAAAGAAAGATCCTAATTTGAGGATTATTAACAATTTCCTTTGCTATGCGCATTCCATTTCAAGCTCTACTTAAAAGATAAGTTCACGAAAATCATTTAAAGAGCAAAGATGATAATTGAATGATACAAGAAAATTAGCATCTTTAATGTTAGGAACAACATACAAGAAAGTATTAAAGAGATACTACGCCAAGTTCCCAACGTAGTTAAAACATCCTAGAAGATGATTTCAAGATCAACATACAATGGCTAAATAGATGTTTATATATGTTCAAAAATGACTTAGGCTCCGTTTGGCATAATGGTGGCGGTCATGAACGCGGTGGTTGTGAACTGTCGTCCGCGAATACCCAACCTCACCTAACATCATTCACTTTTATGTTCAAAACTAATTTTATTTTCTTGGTGGCGGTCATAACCATTGTCTTGCCAAACATGCATTCTATGATGGTGGTGTTTTAGTTCAAACCCACCAGAGAAAAAAAATCCACGCCAAATGGAGCCTTTGAGTGTGAAGCCTTATAGCACGCATGCCAAAATCACCATATTCAAGCACTAAAGAAGAGCATGCATCATTAAGGGAGTAAAAGATAATATCTTTGATGTGATGATTAGAAAAAACTATCTACCTGCATGCTAGAATTTCCCTTTGCTTTACTTTCAAAATAGACAATATTATGTTATGCAAATTATTATAACATACAAGTGTCCACATTAGAATGGAAGCCAGTTCCTAAGATTATTTGGAAAATAGATATTACTTACAAGATTTTTGATCTAAAGGAAAAATATTTAAGACACTTTTGCAAAATTTGCACCACTGTAAATAGTAAATACCACATTATGCCACACAGAGCTATTGAAGGGTTCTGTTCAAACATTACAAGGTTAATAATAAGGACATGAGCTGCGATTTGACAATACAAATATATAGATAGATAGATACATATATGCATACATACTCATAGATACAAATATAAATACACCACACACAAAATATTTTTAGAACCATTTAAATGCTCCATATGTCTATTTACAAGAATCATATAATATTCATATCATTCAAGAGTATTCTCCACACTAGAACTACCTAGAGATCTTTAAATCCATCTATATAGTAGATCTTTAAATCCGTCTATTTACAAGAATCATATAATATTCATATCATTCAAGAGTATTCTCCACACTAGAACTACTTAGAGATCTTTAAATCCGTCTATATAGTAGATCTATCTAAAAGACTCTACAAGCTTCTAGGCACTAAAGTAGTTTATATTATCCTAGAAGTTTTTACATACTCAAACATTGACATGTATAAAAAATCTTCTTCCAACTTCAATAATTTTTCACTCTTTCCTTGAGTGACCTAAAAAGTGTGACAGGCAAGCCATGAAATAGTTGTTCGTGAGATTAGCATCATAGTGGTGGTATCAGAAGTAAAAAAGGAAACTTTTCTAGAGCCAATAATGGCAGTTATAAATGGCATTTCATAAATTTCATTATAGTTCGATTGAAATTGGAAATACACATGTGACTACATATTGGTGTTAGTGAAAGGATGTGACTTCCCCCGAACCAAGCAAATTGATGGCCGGATAATTGATGGGGAAAGAAAAAAATGAATGAAAATCCAAGGAATGGACCACAACACCAGTGATAACTTAATATTTTTTCTTTAACTCATCTGTCATGATTTTTACAGAACTTGGTTATACCTCAAAAACATTAAAACAAATAATAAGTCATATTTAAGTTGGCATTTAGATAACTTTATATTTTTCTTAAACTCATCAGTCATATGACTTGTATAGAAACTTGGTTATACCTCAAACATAAAACAAATAACATGTCATATTTAAGTTAGCATTTAAATGAGATGGAATTAGATATTATTATGTCGCGGCATCTTAAGAATAATTATGCTTAAGATAACACAGACATCTTTAAGAATGATAACTCTGAAATAAAAAAAACAATTTTTAACATATAATGCAGACAACTAACATCAAGAGACTAACCAAAAAACTCTTAAATGATTTGATACTGCGTATAATAAAACAGTAAGGGTACAGCAGCTCATGAAGGCACAATTTTATGAAATGACTTCAAAAAAGAAATAATTAAAAGGATATGGTTTGGGATTTATATTTAAGATTAAATATAACAACATAAATATATGTATAAAGGGATGGATTTTTCGCTTCATAGGAAGAAAATCACTATTGCCTATCCGGTAGATTTTAGTGTTAAGAGCTTCAAGCCCAGGATCAAAACAATACATTCATTTTGACACCATAAAATTAGTTGCATCGCAATTACTATTAAAATGAATGGTTGTGATTGGATTAAAAGATAACTGAATTTTCAAAAGTGAAAATGTCATCAAATAGACTGAAAATACTAGGCTTTTGATCATATTTATAGCAATTATATTCTAAAGGATTTCTACAAGAAAACTTTCAGATTTAGATGAATTATTGCCTTATCATTTGAGGTGAATTCCATGTATTGTATCTCTAATTCATATTTAAAATTGACTTATAATTGCCAGACAATAATAAATTTCCTACAAATATTGGGGCAAATCAGGAATATGACAAGCGAAATATGTAATAGAATATGAAGGGTGCAATACATTCATTAAAAAATGTATGTTTCCTAATGAAAACACTATCTAATTATTAAAAGAAATACATATGTTAATAACTTTAAGTTTATACTTGCTATGTCAAATTTTATTCTAAAAACTAACAAAACACAGCAATCTGATTTGATGTGTCTATCATTATTTTTTATCGGAGTATGAGTCAGCTCATGCTCCTACATGATTGGAAATGATAATTAGCTTCTTTGCTCAACATGTTGTCATTTAGATCACAACACTCAACCTACTAGGCCAACGATCACTTAGTCAAAATTGTAAAATGTTTAAAACATTTCTAGCACTAATACGAATTGTCGATTCCAAGGATAGGGTCGTTGACATATCCAATGCAACTCAATTTGATTGCTCTGGCACATTAGGAAATTTGACTACTTTAAAAGGGGAAAATAAGTAGTCTGCACTCTGCACCAGAAGTACTTCTTAGTAATATTCACACAAACCATTTTCAACATTCATGGCATTCATATCTACTCAAAGGAAAAGTTCAGTATCTTCTTATTGCAGTCACAAATATCTTATTATTGCAGTCACAAGATATACTAGGACAACAATCACTTAGTTATATGCTTACTAAGCTATGCTATGCAAAATTTTATGTTAATCTCTAGAGATATATCTTACATATATGTGAGAAAATGAATCCACAAGATTGTGAAGAAATTTGAACATGTCATTGTCCCATCATTTTTGATCTTCCACTCTTTCCTAAAGTAAACATAGAAAAAGGATAAGAAGTTGCAGCAGTGAGGATCAAGATACAAATTATGATTTGTGAAATAAATTTTATGGAAAATTCACTTGAGAAGCAAATGCGAGTTGAAACTATAAGGCATGATAACTATTAAAGTTCTGTAAATAGTTAAAAACACACAATAAATAAAAAAGAACTAAGACATTGCCAAAATTTACATGAAAATAAATACATGTTAATAGTAATTAAGTAATAGGCACACAAAATAAAGAGAATATATTTATAGTATAAAATAGAACTATATACTAGGATTGTATGAACATTACACTGTAAAAATCATCTCAAAAGGAAAATAACTAAAGCGTCTACCAAAAAAATCCAAAAGTTGCATCTAAAAATTTAATTCTTCACATAATCATCCCAGCTAGTTGGATTCAACAGTATGAATCCTTTTCATTCATTCCTACTGAGTGTTACCAAATGTGTTAGATCAATTCTTTGCATATCATTTTGAACAACTCCAAAATAAGCATGCTTATTCTCAATGCAATGAGATATAATATATTGAACAAGAGTCCTCCATAATATGAACTGAAGATTATAATATCTGAAGTATATCTTATATTAAAGACATCAAAAACGCATTCAAAATATCAAATCAATATGTGCCTTCTTTTAAAACATTAAACTCTTGAAATTCCTGGTAAATACTTATAGAAATTTACTATATATAAACAAAAACAATAAAGAATCAACATTCCCTTAAATTCTTTTGAAACTAATATGATACGCAAGCCTACACCGCTTTTGAATTCCTTATAACCACTTAAAAGGATATGATTTTATCAAATGCAGTCATTTGTTAGTCAATATTTCCTTTACGATTCAGTAAATTAGTTGCTATTTATACTTACATAATCACTAGCACCAATATATGCAGGATTCAACATGATCAATTCAATATTCTCTTCAACGGTAGGCATTTCGTGGTTCTGAATAAGGAAACAGAAGAAAAATTAGTCCTTGAAAACAGTATTTAGTATGCAAAATCAGATGACATGCATATAGACGTGTTGCTTGTAAACTATCATAAAATCTTCAAATATTCCCAAAATATTTCCAAAAACATAGAAGACAAATAAGGCTCTACTTGGGAAGGGAAGCCTTTGGTGGGAAAGGTCAAAAACAGAAGTAGTGCTTCCTTTCCCACCACAGGGGCTCCCTCACTCTCTCACCGCTCCTCCGCCAACGGAGGCAGACTGCCCAAGGAAACAAAGCCTAAGTTTCTCAAGTAATGAACTCCCTAAAAACAAAGATCTTATGAAATGAATGAAAAAATATAAACTTTGTGCTTCATCTAGAGGTGGGTAACTTCTCCGGAATTAATTTTTGTATTGGCATGAGAATTTCTCACCATGAATAAACTAGGATCAAGAGGACAGAACTTTTGACCAAATTAAAAAAAAACAAATCCAAATAAATCAAGCTACTTTTCACGGAATCACAAAGTTCCTAGGGCAAACAAACGGAAGTTCAACAATTGTATCGATCACCAAACACACAACAGAAACGCACCTTCCAGCACGCAGATAACCAAATTCAAAAACCCTAGAAAACAAATCGGCAAACTATGAAAAAGGACCACGCTTAAAGAATTAAGACTAATGCCCCCAATATTCACAAATTTGAAACAAAAGAAGAAAACCTAGAAGGAAAAGAAACAGCAAAACGGATTAATAACGAAAATTTCCAAGACTACCAATAGAGAACAAAATTAACTAATATAACAACCAAATCCATACAAAAGAAGTAGCAGAAGAAGCTCGCAAAGGGAAGAGCACTTAAGAGAACATGCCATGAGTTCGAGGTCGGAAGATCGGCAGTCGCTGAAAGAGGAAGAATCGCAGAAATTGGAGGCCGGAGAAGAAGCAGTGTGCGTCAAAACCGTGCGTTTGGATCGGAAACGAAGCCGATTATGATCAATCACGTCTCCCTCCATTCACGCCATGGCCGCAAATCAGGTTGGGGAAGAGACATGTGAGAAAGACGTGAAGAGAAGGAGAGAGAGAGAGGAGATAGAGAGAGGGGGGAGACAATGATGGCTGCATTTATGCGTTTCCGCGCGGGGGAGTTGATTAAAAAAACCGCAAAAAATTCTGATGGGTGGTGTTAAAGGGACACTATCTTCGACTTTGTGCATCCCAATACTATGTGTATCTATTGAAATTTTATGTGCACATCGATGCTACGTGCACCCTTTGACGGCAACCCTGTTTCCGATTATCACGGAAGCTGTCTGTACGGCCGTCACCGACTACTCCCGCTGGCTGGTGCGCCCTCTCCTCCCCTCCAACTCAAATTGGCGACGAATATAACTGAATGGGCTTCGTCGCCGTCAGCAGGGAAGCCGAATCCCGTCGTATTGGTTGCCGCAACATCACCATCGCCTGGCGCGGCACCATGTCCCCCGCAGAATGGCTGGAAGATCTCCAAGCCCAGCTCAAACCGCTCCCCGGAGCACCAGACGACGGCGCCCGTGTCGAGCAGGGTTTTCTCAGCATATACACATCTCACAGCCAATCTTCGTTGTACACCCAATCCAGTGCCTCAGAGCAGGTGATGAGCGAGATCCTCCGCCTCGTTTAATTCTACAAGTAGAGGGGGGACACGGTGAGCGTCACCATTATAGGGCGTTGTTGTGGCCTTGCGGGCGGAGCTCTTGCGCTATTGACCGCCGCAGAGGTGGCATCTCTTCTTCCCGAAGATGTGGGTTTCGCCGAATGCAGTCCGGGAAGATGACGGGGAAGAGAGATGAGGTGGGCGGGGAAGAGAGAAAGAGAATTGCATCGGAAGAGAAGGGTTTCGCCGGATGCAATCGGAAAGAGCGCCGAATATCGGGAAGGGGGAGGCGGGCTGCTTCGGCTTTAGTTTGTGGGTGGAGTTTAGAAAACCTAAAATATTAAGCACGAAACAAACATGAGTTAATTCATTAAGGATCACCTAACAAACATGAAACATCATTCGTTTGAACATAAAAGTGGATAGAGTTTCTTATTTGAGTGTTAACGAATGACAATTTAACTCCCATGTTCACCGCCACCACCATGTCAAATGGTGTTAGGTTCTGTTTGGAGGGACTTTTTTTCACCAGTCAAACGGTTTCGACCGCATGAACCGGACCTTAGTCGTAACCGCTTGATCGGTGAAAATAAGTCCCCCAAACGAAGTCTTAATAGTAGCTCTAAAGTGGCTAATAGCAGTCATGTTATAGTAGCATCAAAATTATATTGTCATATCATGCGGCTATTAGTATATTATCAAAAAAAAATCATTCTTTTCAAATCACAAACAGATACTTATGAATATAAGTCATAACAAAATATCAAGAGCCTTCATAATATATGTATTTTTATAATTTGATGGAAATAAAAAATAAGACATCACTCAAAATTTCATCCAATTTTCTTCGTGCCATTCAAAAAATCGATAGTAATGATAAATTGATAATCGAAATTGATTCCTGTTGTAAGTATGATTCATTATAAAAGCATCCGTGAACATTTTGCTCAAGTAAAATGGATGGGGGATGAGCAAAATATAAACTAACAAGATAACCCGCAGAGTTAAGGCTTCATTTGGTTCGGCGGTGGCGGATCGATCCGGCGGGTGGAAACGGAGTGTTCGAATCGGAGGGGGGAGGTGGCTGCTCCAAACAGAGCTTTTTGGGGCGTTTCTCAAGGCGGGCGGGTGGAAACGGAGCAAAAGCCGCCGGAGGTTCATTTGTTTACCCTCCTTCCGTCGGCGTTTGCCCAAAACAGAGTATCAAAACGCCCAAACAAATAGAGGCTTAATCTTATTGTAACTAACATACACAACATCACTAATAGCCTTGTTCAAAAATTGAATAGGACTCATTCGGGCTTTTGTTGGGCCAAACCCAAGCGGGCTTTCTGGGTCCGATCTTTTTGCTCACCTCTACTATTTATGTTATTTTATCTGCTCTTGGGATTGTAATTATAAATCTCAATTCTTTAAAAGGTGTAATGAATGACTGAGAATGGAAGCCCTCTCCAGCAAAGTCAAGAATGAAATGTTGCAATAGATTAGGGTATTTTTAGAATTCAAACAAGAAAAATGAGGAAAAATCAAAATGGAAGAAAACATTTTATAGGGTTTCAGATTTCTTATCGGTAGAAGATCTCAAATCGCTTGGAGGAAACTGTCGGACAAGGCATCAAAAAAGCTGGAGAAGGTAATAGAAAAATAGGCCTTTGTGGATACACTTGGTATTTGCACAGGATATGACAGTTATCCTATCGTTTAGGGCGGTGATCACACTCCTCTCCGTGCCTGTAAATAGGACCCCTTGTCACATCAGATGATACCAAGTGAACAATAAGTGAAATCGCGAAAAATTGTTGCAGTTAGGGTTTTCTATCCGCGCAGTTTGAAGAGTTTGACCGGTTTGTGTTGTACAGGTTGTGCGAATAACACAGGAAAGCTAGAGACTTTATTATGACTGCGGTCAGAAGCAGTGTGAACTCTTCGGGTAGCAACCAGCGGGTAGCATGTAACACCCCCATCCGTCGTATAGCATATGACAGAAGGTCATGTCAGGGCCCGACGCCATATACTGCGAACAGGTAAGAAGATTACTTATTGTTTCCAAATCCAAATTCAACTATAAACGCGTCCTAACTCAGAGTATTCTAGCGGAAGCATTTAGGTTAAGAACTCATAACAGTAGGAATGTCCACTACAAAAGCTTGTATATAAATGATATATATATATATATATATATACAACACATGTCTTGGCCTTAAGGTCATACAACTGTTCTCTTTACATCAAGTGGTTTCATACTTCGGCACGCAGGCCGGCCAGACATGAAAATAGAAGAACTTTTCCACTCGGCCTTTGAGGGTCATCATAGCAACAAGGGATTCAGCCCGCTATTTCTCGCTCAGTATAGCACCTGCACAGGGACAGCCCACCACAAAGGCGGGAAATAAGGCAACAGTCAGCATTCAGCTGACCAATGATAACGACTTTACCCCATACCCGGGGCAGCGGTTAATCCCTACAAGCAATGCAATCTCAGCAAATATATCTCAAGAAAGTGCACTTCCACACATTTCAATATATCACAAACGTTGGCCTCACTGCCAGATGCTCCGTGCACTCAGGGCACATTATCGGTGTACCGGATTACCCAGGGTCCCACCACCGTTCAGAGATCCCAGTCCCAACGATAACTTTGAGAATTCATGCTCCACGGCCCACGGCCGGAGACTTTAGTCTTGATGGTGTACAACCACAGAGTCTCATTACATGATCCTAATGAATGTCAATAACCTTGGCACTCAAGTTAGACAACCATAACGTGGATGCAGTTCAGCCCTTGCCTGTTGCTCAAATCGTCAATTCAATGTCTAGACTGACGCGGGTCGGCTTCCCCTTGTCCGTTCTGCTCGCTGGCCTTTAAGAGCTCATCACTCACACTAGACACACTGTCTCCGAGAGACTGGATGCACAATAATAAGTTATCTGGGAGTTATCGCCAACGACAACCATTGTCGTCTGGCGTTAGTGACAAAACTCACTTTTTGTACCCAGCCTCAATCATAACTGGACCAACTATCCAAAAAAACCTGCAGCCACCTGCAGTGCCAGAATATTGGTCTTTCACACCACAAATAGCTCACTGGGAGCTATCGCCATCAGCGACACTCACTGTCGCCTGGCGATATCAACAGTTCTCCAAAACTATGATTTTCCCTGGGTATTTTCCTGGAGTTCAACTCCAGTACTTCTTGTTACACCCTTTCAAAGGCACAACCCATAGACCCTGTACAATACACGTTTATACGCGTAGTCTTCTCCGGTTCGCAAAATAAAGTATCATCAATTCAGACTAACCTGTTCGGATGGGCTTCACACAGCATGTCTATTCCGTACTACACAATTCTGGATCTATATGCAAACTTAACCGGGGATAACGAGTATCGACCCAACGAAATTCTCTTAACATTTCCACCTTTTGGTGGAGGATTCCATGCACATGCAAAATTAGGACTTCACTTATCCAAGCGGGAGGTCGTTACCCTTGTAGTTTTCTTTGGAGCCATGACGAAGCTTTTCTATACGGATGGAAATGAGCGTCTCCCTTTCCTCTTCACAGATTCCGCCTTGGATCTTGCTTTCGACCACAAGATCTCCTTCAGCAAGCTATGCAAGCTTCAGCTCAGCTCTTCCTTAGCTCCTTACTTTACACTCAAGGAAATAATGAAATGAAGAGAGAGAGATATAGAAAGAGAATGAATTTTCATTCTTGTCCGGTCAGGCGGCTTGCAGTTCAGTGGACAGTTTTCTTTCTTCAGCACTAGAATAACGGACAGTCTGCCCTGCTTGTTGCGGTCTTGTGACCAGGCGGCTTCAGCGGACTCCTTGGCGGTTTGCAGGAGAACTAGCGGTTACTCCTTAAGACCGTGCAGTTTGTTTTTGACTTGTAATTTTCCTGCTTCCTTCGGATATATTGGCAATCATGTCTCGTCATGTATGTCTCGCTGTGTAAAGATTTTTTGATAAGTACAAGTTTCTTGCTCTTCTGTTTGCTATTTGGTTTGCTTGAGCTCAGTGTGGTTGAGTGTTCCTGTGCCTAGTGTCCCATTTTCCGCTATTAAAATATTTTTACATGGTATTAGAGGGATACGAGGCTGAGCAGTGATCAACCGTTAGTTTGCTTCTGAGAGTCTAAGCTTACCAAGGTGTTTGTAATGGAAGGTGGATTTGCAAGAGGTCTTGGAATTGAGCTCCTTACAACGACTAACTTCAAGAAGTGAAAGTCGTGTATGGAGAGCTATCTTTTGGGTGAGGACCTTTGGGAGGTCGTTTGTGGAGACGAAAGACAGGAGATTACTGTTGTTGTTGGTACTGAAGCGATGAGAGCTTGGAGAAAGACCAACGCGAAAGCAGAGTTGTTCTCAAGCGAGCTATCTCATTAGAACTCTTTGACCACATCATCAGATATCGGTATGCTATTGAGATTTGGACTTCCCTTGATGGATTGTTCAACATGAAGAATGTAGCATGACTACAGTTTCTGGATAATGAGTTGGCAAGGGCCACTCGAGGTGTTCTGTCAATCTCTATGTTCTTCTTGAAAATGAAGAACTTGTGCGTTGAGTGTACAACCCCGTATCCGGCCGAGCGGGATCCTCCCCAAGTGGCGGACTTGGGGCGAGCTTCGAGCGACAATGTGGCACAGCCCCGTTCGAAGACGCGCGGGTGCTCGTGCGGGCGTGCTGAGGTTTTGCAGGCATAGGCCTTATAATGTACGTATATATGTTCTATAATATATATGTAATATAATATATATATAATATAATATATATATATCATATAACATACAATATATATATGATATAATATTTATAAGATCTAAAGGAGTTATGGGAAGGGGGGCTCGGTACAGGGGATGGCAAAGAAAAAACAAAATGTTAAAAGAAGAAGGAAAAAAGGGAGAGAGGGGGATTTCTTTTTGGTTCCAGCTAGGGCTCGGCAAAAATTCACACAGACGCTCCTCTCCTTTCCTCTCCCGTCGCCGCCTAGGGCAAGGCAAAGCCTAGCCCGGCCTCGTCGCCGCCTGCAGGAGGAGCCAAGCCCGACCCTCGGCCTCCTTCTCAACACTTGGCATGGAGCAGCAGCGGCACAGCCCGACCTCCTTCTCTTCCTCTCGGCAGGAGCAGCAGCGGCACAGCCCGGCCTCCTTCTCTTCCTCTCGGCATGGAGCAGCAGCGGCACAGCCCGACCTCCTTCTCTTCCTCTCGGCATGGAGCAGCAGCGGCACAGCCCGGCCTCCTTCTCTTCCTCTCGGCATGGAGCAGCAGCGGCACAGCCCGGCCTCCTTCTCTTCCTCTCGGCATGGAGCAGCAGCGACACGAGCCCGGCCTCCCTCTTTAACTCTCGCACGCAGCCAAGGGCAAAGGCCCGAGCCTCCCTCCTCCTCTCCTGTGGCCGGCCAAGCCTGGAGCAAGGCTCGACCTCCTCCCTCTCTCGCCGCTGCCGCCAGCATCACCACCCGAGCCATCTCCCTCCCCTTTTTCATTCCAGGCCGCCGCCACTTGGAGGAGCCCGAGCTCCCTCCTCTTTTTTTGTCCAAGCCGCCGGCAAGGTTCGGCCAACAAAGGGAGGAGTTTGGATCTCCCGATAGTGCTTGGCTCGGAGGAGGTCGAGAGGAGCGCTAGGACCGGCACCGCCTTCGACAAAGATAGACAGGAGCTCCTCTCCGAGCATCGAGCCACATGCAGGATATGCGGTTGCGGCTCCGTCAACATGCGCGTCAAGGGTAACGAAGTTTCTACTTGGGCAGGTGAAGCCCTTATTTTACATATTTGCATGGAAGCCCCTCTCCACCAATGGGTGGGGGAAGGGAGCTCTCCGACGGGTTGACGCGTACGTCCCCGCTATTAACTGCATTTAGTATCCGAAAGTGTGAGTACGGATTTAGGCATGCTGTGTGAAGCCCATCCGAACGTATGAGCCGAATTTGTGATGTTTTGTGTGAAGCCAATCCGGACGTATGAGCCGAATTGGTGATGTTCTGTGTGAAGCCCATCCGGACGTGTGAGCCGTATTGGTGATGTTCTGGGGTTCCCGGAGAAGACTCCGAGGAAGTTGTATATTGTCCATTTGCAGGGAATGCGCGCCGCAGCCCCCAAAAAAGGGGTGGGTGCGATGTTTTTGCGTCGCTTTTAGTCGACCTATGTTTGGCTTGTTGTCGCCATTCGAGATGATGACGTACAGGTGTTGCAGTACCAAGCGGGGAGTAGCGGGCTTCAGCCCAAGCTTGTGCCGGCCCTCGAAGGCCTATTTTTGTTTATATTGCCGGCCTGCGTGCCGAAGTATGGAATTCATATTCCTGTATTTATTTATAATATCTATGACGCTCTGTGTATGTGTGGTTTACACTTTCTGTCTTGGGCGAGCGGTGTGCTCGTGAACCGCTCGTCCCGTGGGAGCCCCGAGGTTTAGTTGCCGGGAAGCCCCCTGATATCCTGTTGATAGCCTTTTAGGGCAGCGGAGTCGCGCTGTTTACAGCCCAGTTAGGCAGCGTGTCTTAGAATTGCTTGACGATGTTGCGCCATTAGTGGGGCGGATGAGGAGCATTTTGTATTGACCCAAGGAGACACATCTGGATAGGAGAGAGTTGGTCTTGAGATCCTCCTTAGATGATCCGGTCGGCCAAGAGCGCCCTCCGAAGGTTCTTAGCTCAGTCTTTGGCTTGGGAGGGGAAGAGTTTGTTAGTCTTCCGGGTATGCGGTGTGACCTCTGTAGGATTTCACGTGCGGTGGTGGGGCGATTTTTTTTTTAAAATTTTCAAACACCATACAACACACAAGGATCGGATATCCCAAAGCAATGCAAAACAGGCTTAACAAAAATAAACCCTAACTCATCACATCTAATCCATCACAGGCGTTAGAAATTATACCTCTAGAGAACAATCTCTAGGCGGAAGAGGAAGACGCGCCAGAGAAAATGATAGCGATCCCACTGTAACAACGAGGCCGATCGCCTCGCCTCTTGGTTCACCCTTAACCCGAACAGCGTCAAATCTCTATTCCGTTGACCGGGAATAGAAACACTAGCTCAGAACTTCTCTCCTCTTGCACCGATGACTCCAAGTGGCCGAACCACACTAGTCGCCGGGTTGAGAAGAGAAAAATGGAGAGGGATCTAAAATCGCTGAGGAGAAGGAGCAGACTCAAGCCACCACACAAGCTGCGGCCGACCGGGAAGAAGCACCTAGGGTCGGCGAGCTGCAGGGCAAGGGCGGCGGCAAACTTGCCCGGCGAAGGAGCAGCGGGCTGCCGAGGTTTTGGCAGAGGCAAGTTTGCCCGACGACGGAGCAGCGGGCGGCGATGCCGGCGTCAACCTTGCCCGGCGGCGAAGCAGGGGCTGCACGACGATGGCGGCCGGAAGCAGATCGCAAAACCCCTTCTGCTTGATTCCTTGCGGCTAGGTTTAGACAAAATAAAAGCCCGTGAAAACTGATCTGCTCCTCTCCTTGGTTTTTATATGTTATATATATTAATATAAACTTATATATATAAAACTATATATATAATATACATATATTTATATATATTTACATATATATATGACACATATATATATATACTTATATATATAAATACTTATATATATATATAATCTCATAATATTAATTACTGTGCACTCCTACCAAAATAATTACGACGATTCGCTCCGTCATAATATTTCTTTTTGATAGTCGTACAGGAATTCTATCTAAGCATGTCGAGTCACGACATTAGATGTTCACACTTACTATAATACTTAGATTAAATATTCCATAAATCAAATACCCCAAATAAGCCGAACGGATGCTGTTCTCGTTCATTTGGTGCGACCTTAAAGAGGAACCATGTCGTCAAGGCTATAATATAACATCATATATTATTGACTATAAGAGGCTTTGTCACTGCATTATAGTCGCCCCAATAACATGGTAACTAGGTAACGCAATGAACGACCTGTGTCTATTTCTTTGTCACATGATATCATAAATATTGTGCAAACTGGGACTGTGTCATTTAGCACTATATTTGTCTTTCTTGGTCTCACAAGTGAGTTGTATTTATAACTACGTTAGTTATAATGCATGCTATAAAACCTCGCTCGGCCAAGGGGCCCGACTATATCATTACCAAAATAATTTGGGGACAAAATGATATTTCGATGTGCACATTTCCTACGCGTAAGAATGAACAACGAATCATAGTATATATCATTATCAGAGGATAGTTTTCAACTATAATCACGTTACCCACACTGACACGCTAAATCTACACATCTTGTATCTCCAACTTAATAGACACATTGAAGCATTATTGACACTTAACACATTCCACATAATGCTACAACATAAAATAGGTCACTCTCAATATGTATGTAATCACACGCATACAAACTCATATGATTAAACGATAATTATTTATCAACATTTATAGAACTCAAATGTACTTTAATCGATATGACAATCTTAACTCGGCAATCAACGTTCCTCTTTGATTACCACGATTGTGAGGATAACTTAAGATTACATGACTCAATAAAAACCATGGTTCTATGGTTCAAGACCAAGCGCATCTTCTCAAACCTTACATGATACAAGTTATATAATCAAGGAACAAAATGTTACAACATTCTAAAACATGAACATAAGTAAAAAGATAACTTTCAAAACACCACTTCCTTCAACCTCCACGCTGAGACCTTGGGTCTGTCCCTTATGTTCCTAATCTAGAGCCTAGATTGTTCGCTTGAGCGTAGTAGGTGTGCGGTCACCCCTCTTTTGGGACCCCGAACTCCACAGAAGTCATTTTTGGCTTCAACAGTTATGGTGCGGTGAGCGTGGAGAGTGGCCAGTACAGAAAAACTCAGTCGAATGTCGTGGCTATAGAAGAGGAACTGAGTGACGACCAGGGTCATGTGACGAAAGAAGTCCCCTCCCACTTCCCTTTTGTCGATCCTAACTGAAAGTGAAGGGATAGATACTACTCTAGAGGGGGGGTGAATAGAGTTATCAAATTTTGCACTAGACAAAACTTAATGATCTACCCAACTCCCTTGGAGTGAGGTGCGGAATGAAAAGATTATAGATATTGATTTAACCTTAAAGTCTAACACAAGTGATGTGTACAAACTCAAGCTAACTGTAATTACAGTTAAGGCTTGGAAAACCTAATCAGCAACTAGCAATCCTAGTTAAATCTATTCACAGCCACAATGCAGGAATTAAACAAGTGAATCCAGATGACACAAGGAAATTTATAGTGGTTCCCCAAACAACTTGGGTACGTCCACTCTTCTACCCACACGGTAGGAATCCACTCAGGTTTTTGATCAGGTGCCCTGCCACCAACAGGATCTGCTTCAGGTAGATCTAGAAATCCTTTAGACTTTTGATCAGGTGTCTAAAAACCAAGCACAGGTTTTTGATCAGGTGCCCTGCCACCAAGGGATACTTTTGAAGGGAGTAATAACCCTGTACAGGAGGGGGAAGAAGGTTAAGATGTCTTCTCTATTTTACAATAGATTAGAGAAGCACAAAAGCTTGCACTGAGCTAGAAAGCTCTAAAGAATCAAGGCTCCCCCTGGCTCAAAGATGTCCAGGTGAAGTCTTGCTTCAGTGCAGAAAACTCTTCAGAAAACTCTGAAGGAAAAGCTACAAGAAGATACAAATAATAAAAATAAAGATCTTCAAGCAGCTGTCTTCTTCTTCTTCTTCAAAGAAACTCTGAGTTTGAACTTCCTGAAAGCAGGAGGACTCAGGGTGAAGAAGAGTAGAAGATCTTAACACTTCTCAGTTAGATGGAAATTGCTGAGAGCAGAAAGCTTGATCTTGTTGAAGGCTTGAATGCTTGAAAATATGTGTAACACTGGTTAGCTCTATGCTAGCTCAAATCCTTCTTCAAAGGGTCCTTTATATAACATCAGCAAGCAACGGCTCTCTTCAATTTGAATAATTTGTCTTCTTCTGAGACTTGAGACCTGAGCTGTAAATATCAAGAAGACACAACAAACTCTGCAGCAGAAACATTCTATAAAAGGAATAACCCTTTTTCTAGGAAGCTGCAGGAAACAATTTGATAATAAAGTACTAAATAAAGTCATATCAGAAACAAACTCTTTATAGCAAAAAGAAGACTTTTCAGTCTAACGGCTATAAAGGGCTGACAACAGATAAAATAATTTATAATGTCAGCTAATAAGACAAACAACTTTATCTAAAAAGATTTGACTCAGGCAAAAAGAATAGAGCAGATATGCCTGGAAATATT
The DNA here is from genome assembly GCA_039513925.1 of Platanthera zijinensis. NCBI lineage: Eukaryota > Viridiplantae > Streptophyta > Magnoliopsida > Asparagales > Orchidaceae > Platanthera > Platanthera zijinensis. The sequence continues at coordinate 38,659,752 of CM077082.1, forward strand.
ATCATAATACTCAAAACAACTTGCCAGAAAATGTATTAATTAATTAAATATAATAAATAAATACAAAATACAAAGGCAGACAGAAAGCGTCGAACGACCTTCGGAGATCGTCGACCGACGCACGGAGATCGTCGAACTATCGGACAGATAGTCGAACGATCCAGATAGTCGAACTATCAAAGGAGATAGTCGAACTATCAAAAGATAGTCGAACTATCAGATAGTCGACCTATCAACAGATAGTCGAACTATCAGGGCAAAACAGATAGTCGAGCTATCAACAGATAGTCGAGCTATCAGATAGTCGAACTATCAAAAGATAGTCGAACTATCAGATAGTCGACCTATCAACAGATAGTCGAACTATCAGGGCAAAACAGATAGTCGAGCTATCAACAGATAGTCGAGCTATCAGATAGTCGATCTATCAATCAGATAGTCGAACTATCAAGAACAAACAGATAGTCGAGCTATCAACAGATAGTCGAGCTATCAGAAACAAACAGATAGTCGATCTATCAACAGATAGTCGAACTATCAGATAGTCGAACTATCAAAGCAGATAGTCGAACTATCGAGCGAGAACAGATAGTCGACCTATCAACAGATAGTTGAGCTATCAGATAGTCGACCTATCAACAGATAGTCGAACTATCAAAACCAAACAGATAGTCGACCTATCCAAGCAGATTGAAAGTCGAACAACTGATAGACGATCGTCGAGCAGTTAGTCGACGATAGTCGAGCGGCGTTCGACGATAGTCGAACGAACAAACAACTTAACCAAATTCTCAATCTGGAAAAGTGAGGACTCTACAGCTAAACTACTAACCAATGACCATAGATATTTCTTGGGTCAAGGAGCACAAAGGAGAGGACTAAACTCAAATCAAACTAGGGTACCAACACTAACCATCCTAGCATTTCGTCTCAAATGTTTCTCAAATGTTAAAGTTTAAACTCTCACAGCAAAAAGTAATATTTAAAATGATGTTCCGTTGGCTAAAATTTCAAGGTTAGGAAGCGCACAGTCAAAGGGTTGAAGTGTTAGTATTAACGTATTAAGTCCAGACTTATGTGAAACATCTAAGTTCTAGAAAACGTATATTAATGTATATTAACAATTATTCTCGAATGTGCGTTTTAGGATGGGAGAGGTGGAAATAACAAGAACAGTAAGACCAAAGAGGACCGCTGCATTTACGAACCATAACTAATTCACCTGTGCTAGGGGATTTGCTTGCGAACCTGTAGAATGAAATCCGGAGAACAAAGATGGTCCAAAATCAAACTTATAACCCTTAATTTCAAATGAATGTGCAGCACCACCAGATACATCCTGATTGTATTTAGCTAAAGACCCAGCATAGCATAACCCGACAATACCACTACCAATTACCACCACATCTGCTTATGACTCCTCGGAACATTTGTCATGGTTAAGCAAAGAGATGTTTGATATAAGTGAAATAGAAGTACAATTACAGTTTTTTAGATTCACGTAGAAAAGATTAACAGGCGACTAACTACTAAAGGCTCAATCTTTCACCCTCTCATGACAAGCATACTTATGAATATGAAGCGAAGAACACTTACTGTATCACCACGTAGCACAGGGTGGTTAAAGTGATGTGTATAATGAACCAAGTAAAAATTATTTACCGTATTTCTCTTAGTTAAAATCCTACTTGAGGTTGATTGTTAGCATGTTATTTATACATCTCTAATTGCAAGTATAATCATGGGAGCTTAATACATCAACAAAGTTATAAGATTTTTATTCTATCAAAAAATACCAAATATGATAAGATACGAGAACAGAAAGTTTGAACGATGATTTGATTTAAAATAGGGAAACAAGAAAGATATATGTAAATCACATAGGATGTTCTATCCTGGAGATCAAAAATTTGCCTTAGGGAGAATATTATATGATTGACCCCGGGTTTCCAAGAGGGTGGACGTAGCGGGTAGAGGTGCCTCGTGTCAGACTTTGGCTTGGTTGATCGGGTTATCAGTTCTTTTGAGTTATTGGATTATCTTTATGTTTGCTTTATAGTTGTGTTGGAGAGGAGACCCCAAGAAGACCCGTTGACCATGCTCTCATCAAGCTGGCAGGGTTATAGGCTCACTCGGGGGTTAGAGTTGAGTTGGAGAGGAGACCCCCAGGTAGACCCGCTGCGTAGGCTCCCATCAAGCTGGCAGGTTCGAAGGCTCGCCTGTGGGGGAGAGGTCTGGTTCTTGGTCCTTGGTTCTGCACTACCCCGAGCGTGCCTCGGCCCCAGGTAGACCCGCTGCGCAGACTCCCATCAAGCTGGCAGGTCCGAAGGCTCTCCTGTGGGGGATAGGTCTGGTTCTTGGTCCTTGGTTCTGCACTACCCCGAGCGCGGCTCGGCCCCAGGTAGACCCGCTGCGCAGGCTCCCATCAAGCTGGCAGGTCCGAAGGCTCGCCTGTGGTGGAGAGGTCTGGTTCTTGGTCCTTGGTTCTGCACTACCCCGAGTGCGGCTCGGCCCCAGGTAGACCCGCTGCACAGGTTCCCATCAAGCTGGCAAGTCCGAAGACTCGCCTGTGGGGGAGAGGTCTGGTTCTTGGTCCTTGGTTCTGCACTACCCCGAGCGCGGCTCGGCCCCAGGTAGACCCGCTGTGCAGGCTCCCATAAAGCTAGCAGGTCCGAAGGCTCTCCTGTGGGGGAGAGGTCTGGTTCTTGGTCCTTGGTTCTGCACTACCCCGAGCGCGGCTCGGCCCCAGGTAGACCCGCTGCGCAGGATCCTATCAAGATGGCAGGTCCGAAGGCTCGCCTATGGGGGAGAGGTCTGGTTCTTGGTCCTTGGTTCTGCACTACCCCGAGTGCGGCTCGGCCCCAGGTAGACCCGCTGCGCAGGCTCCCATCAAGCTGGCAGGTCCGAAGGCTCGCCTGTGGGGGAGAGGTCTTGTTCATGGTCCTTGGTTCTGCACTACCCCAAGCGCGGCTCGGCCCCTGGTAGACCTGCTGCGCAGGCTCCCATCTAGCTGGCAGGTCTGAAGGCTCGCCTGTGGGGGAAATGTTGGCTTTTGGGATACTTCGGTTTAGCCACTTCTACGACACCCCGAGCCAGCTCGGCCCCAGGTAGACCCGCTGCGCAGGCTCCCATCTAGCTGGCAGGTCCGAAGGCTCGCCTGTGGGGGAAAGGTTGGCTTTTGGGATACTTCGGTTTAGCCACTTCTACGACACCCCGAGTCGGGCTCGGCCCCAGGTAGACCCGCTGCGTAGACTCCCATCTAGCTGACAGGTCTGAAGGCTCGCCTGTGGGGGAAAGGTTGGCTTTTGAGATACTTCGGTTTAGACACTTATACGACACCCCGAGCCGGGATCGGCCCCAGGTAGACCCGCTGCGCAGGCTCCCATCTAGCTGGCAGGTCCGAAGGCTCGCCTGTGGGGGAAAGGTTGGTGTACAACCTCGGGCTCGCAGCCCGGTAGGAGGGGGCCCAGGAGAGAGGAAAGAGGGTTCAGCCCGGGAAGAGGGCCCCAGGCGAGAGGAAAGAGGGTTCAGCCCGGCAAGAGGGCCCCATGCGAGAGGAAAGAGGGTTCAGCCCGGCGAGAGGGACCCAGGCGAGAGTAGAGAGGGCCTAGGCGAGTCGAGAGGACTCAGAAGAGAAGCTCCCTGGCGAGAGGGCCTAGGCGAGTCGAAAGGACTCAAGAGAAGCTCCGCGGCGAGAGGACCCAGGCGAGTCGAGAGGATTCGGCGTGGCGAGAGGACCCCAGGGAGAGGTGCCTCGAGAGAAGGGTCGTCTTGGTTCCAGGGCCGGTTCAGGTAAGGTCGGGCCCACCTTCTGGGCCCCGGAGGTGTTTTTACTCTTTTACCCTGCGTGGGCTGCATTTAGTCTTTTAAGACAGCGGAGTTTAGCTGTTGGCAGACCCAGCCAAGGGTATTCTGGTATTTTCACAGCAGCATAGTTTGGTTATCAGCAGTCCCAGTTCAGAGGCCTATAAATAGACCGGTAAGGTGCCTTAGAGAAGAGACTCTGGACTCCTCTTATCTTTCCTAAGGCACCTAGCTCAGTTTTGGCTAGGGAGGGGAAGAGCTCTAGTTCTAGTCTCTTCCGGGTAAGAGGTGGGACCTCCTCACTGAAGCCTCCGGTCTAGTTCTTCGCCTGGAGAGTGATCCCAGGGGAGTAAGCACGAGCTGCCTCAGTAGTTCCGAGCTTTAGGTGGAGTCGGCTTTGCTGGTTCCAACATTTTTGGTGCGGTGAGCGTGGAGCTGCAGCCTGTGCGGAAGAACGAGGGGTTATCTCATGGCGGGAGATGCGGGAGGAGGAGGCAAGAGGTCCCCCAGCCAGGAGGAGTATGTTGGGAGGACAGAGTTCATGTCGTCCATTGGAGGGATCATGGATCTCCTCAAACAACTCGCACAAAGAGGCGAGTGCGAGACCCCCCCTCCTCAAGTGCCAGATCTCGCGCCCAGGGGAGGGGCCGACTCAGTAAGGATAGGTGAAGATGCACCTGGGAGGCGGCCAGGAAAAGAGGTAATGGCGGAAGGAAGTCGGCGAGAGGTGGAAGGAAGGGAGCTCTTCCCTAGTCCGGCGAGTGCCGCGCCGGTGGACCTCGTGGCGCGAGTGGACCAGGCGAAGTCACTGGCGAGAGGATCTCCTTTTTGCGAGTTGGTCCTCTCGGCATCCGTTCCAGAAGGGTTCCGTGAGCCGGAAATGAACTACTACGTGGGGAAGGATGACCCCCTCCAACACTTGCAGTGGTTTGAAGACGCAGTTTCCATCAGACCCATGACGGACGCCTTCAAGTGCCGCCTCTTCGCCATCACTTTGAAGGATAAGGCTAGGGATTGGTTCCACCAACTCCCAACTGGTTCTATTTATTGCTTCGAGGACCTGAGCAGAAGTTTCCAGCTGCGGTTCTCAACCTCCAAAAAGAGGAAGAGGAACCCGGAGTCCATCTTCCTGATCAAGCAGAGGGCAGACGAGTCTTTGGCTCAGTACGTGGACCGCTTCCAGGAGGAGATGTTGGACATTCAGGAGGTGCCTGGCTTCGCCCTCCAGATGGCTTTCACCGTGGGGCTAAGGGAAGGCTTCTTCAAGATGAGCCTCACCAGGAAGGCGTCGTTGTCCTTCGAAGGGTTGATGGAGAAGGCCGCGAAAGAAATAGCCATGGAGGCGGCAAACCCGGCATTCGCAAGGAAGTTGGCGAGGTTGACGGAAGTGGAGCAGAGGGAGCCTGGAGGGGGAAGGCAGCCAGAAGGAAGGAGGAGAGAGGAACTAAGAGGGCCCGTGCACCCGGAGCCGGGGTGGAGACAACCAGGAGGCCCGGTTCAGGGACCTGGGAGAGGTCCTCCGCAGGGGGGAAGAAACTTTTATCAAGGACCAGGAAGGTTTCACCCGCTAGGATGGGGGCATGGTCCGAGGCCGCTCCCACCCCCACCTCAGCAAGCTATGGCCATAGGCAGAGGGAGAGGAAGGGGAAGAGACCGTGGAAGAGCGGGAGCAAGGAGGAGGAGGAATCCCCCAGAAGAGAGACGTGGGGAGGGAGTTTTGCCCTATTGTGACTTCCACGAGGAGGAGGGTCACGCGACGGCAACATGTCCCGAGTTCTTGGAGTTGAAGAGAGGAAAAGGAGGAGAAGACCGACAACCGGCAGTGCGGATAGTAGAGGTGCCGGGAGCTGGGGAGGAAGATCGGTGTGTAGACCGTTCAGATACAGGAGATCGAGTGGGGATTGGAGTGATTCATGGGGGGGTGGGGATCGAGGCCACCCGCAAGGCCAGTCTTCACACTATGTATCGTCGGAGCGTTGCCTCTACGTTGCAAACCCCGCCCCCGGATGAGAAAATCACGTTTTCCAAAAGGGACCTACCTGACCACGAGGACCCTTTCTGTGACGCGCTGGTGATCAGGACTGCCATCGAGAACTTCACGGTATCCCGCATTCTGGTGGACAATGGGAGTTCCGTTAATGTAATCTTCAAGAAGGCTTTCAGCGAGATGAGGGTGGAGTCTCGAAGGGTGTTGGCGGCGGATGGGCCGTTGTTTGGTTTTTCAGGAGAAAGGAAGGAGGTTGAGGGAGGAGTGGGACTTTAGGTGACCTTAGGGGGGTTGTCCAGGAATTGTCGTTTCGTGATAGTGGACGCTCCCAGCAGTTACAACGCGATCTTTGGGCGCCCTCTTATCAGTGCCTTTAGATGCGTTTCGTCCTCTTTTCATCAGTGCCTGAAGCTCAATTCGGGAGGAACCCAGATCAGGGTGAGAGGGGACCCGAAAGCGGCTCGGGAGTGTTACGTAACGGCGGTCAACACCATCTCATGGATGGAGGATGCGGAGGAGCTGGGAGCAAGGATGGAGAGAGAGGAGCTGGGAAGAGTGGGAGCAGGAGTGGAGGAAGATCTGGTAGCGGAAGAAGAGATGGCTGAAGGAGAGGAGTTGGAGATAGTAGTGGAGAGGGGCATGGCGGTGGAGCCAGTGATGGCTGGAGAGCAGATGGCTGGAGGAGAGGAGTTGGAGATAGTAGTGGAGAGGGGCATTGCGGTGGAGCCAGTGATGGCTGGAGAGCAGATGGCTGAAGGAGAGGAGTTGGAGATAGTAGTGGAGAGGGGCATTGCGGTGGAGCCAGTGATGGCTGGAGAGCAGATGGCTGGAGGAGAGGAGTTGGAGATAGTAGTGGAGAGGGGCATTGCGGTGGAGCCAGTGATGGCTGGAGAGCAGATGGCTGGAGGAGAGGAGTTGGAGATAGTAGTGGAGAGGGGCATTGCGGTGGAGCCAGTGATGGCTGGAGAGCAGGTGGCTGGAGGAGAGGAGCTGGGAAGAGCAGGAGCGGGAGTGGAAGGAAGTCTGGTAGTGGAGGAGGGGATGGATGAAGGAGAGGGGTTGGAGAAGGGAGAAGGAGGAAAGGCCCAGGAGAGGGTGGCTGCTGTGGAAGTCTCAGGAGTGGGGTGCGGGTCGAAGGATCTAGAGGAAGAGCCGAGAGAGCAGGAGGAGGAAGAACCCTCAAGGTTGAGAGCGGCGGTAGAAGTTCTGGAGGTCGAGATCCTCACCAAAGATGGAGAAAAGAGAAGATAAAGATCAGCGGCGAGCTCACTCCGCAGGACCAGGAAGAAATTCGGAAGTGTGTAGAAGAAAACATTGATGTCTTCGCCTGGAGCGCAGCAGACATGCCGGGGGTCGACGCGGATGTGGCGTGCCATCATCTCAACCTCGACCCCGGGGTTCGCCCCATCCAGCAGAAGAAGAGAGCCATCGCCTCCAAGATGGCCGGGCCCATCAGAGAAGAGGTAGAGAAGCTGCTCCGGGCGGGATTCATATCGGCTAACAGGTATCCGGGATGGGTGAGCAACGTTGTAATGGTGAAAAAGGGGGAGGGCAAGTGGAGGATGTGTATCGATTTCTCTCTCTTAAATAAAGCTTGTCCTAAGGATTGTTACCCCCTGCCTCGGATCGATGCGCTGGTTGACTCAGCCGTCGGTTTCTCACTAATGAGTTTTTTAGATGCTTTTTCAGGGTACCATCAGATACGCATGCACCCTCCGGACGTCAAGGATGTCACCTTCGTCACGGAGGATGGTTGCTTCAGCTATAACATGATGCCCTTTGGGCTAAAAAACGCGGGAGCAACCTACCAAAGGATGATGGATCGGATCTTCCGGGAGCAGAAGGGGCGGAACCTCGAGGTCTACGTGGACGACTTGATGGTAAAGAGTTGGGACCTTGAGTCTCATGTCCTAGACCTACAGGAGACTTTTGCAACCGTTAGAAAGTATAAGATGAGGCTTAACCCTCTGAAATGTGTGTTCGGGGCCAGCCGAGGGAAGTTTTTAGGACATCTCCTCACCCCTGAAGGGGTGGAGCCCAACCCTGACAAGGTGAGGGCGATACTGGAGCTGGGATCTCCTAGGAATGTCAAAGAAGTCCAACGTCTCACTGGTAAACTAGCCGGTTTGAGCAGGTTCCTCTCCAGAGCGGGAGAGAGGTGCTCTTCTTTCTTTCGAACCCTAAGGGGAGGGAAGGAGTTCGAATGGACCATTGAGTGTGAGAAAGCCTTCGCGGCTCTAAAGCAGCAACTCACTCAGACGCCGCTACTTCAGGGGCCGAGGGAAGGGGAGAACTTGTTCCTCTACCTCGGGGTAGGGACGGGGGCGGTCAGCTCAGTCCTCGTCCGCGAAGAAGGGAAGAGGCAGTTCCCAATCTATTATGTAAGCAGAGTCCTCAAGAAGGCAGAGCTGAAGTACCCCATCCTTGAAAAGTTGGCCTTCGCTCTCATTGTATCGGCCCGGAAGCTCAGACCCTATTTCCAATCCCATGCCATCCGGGTTGTGACGGATCACCCCCTTTGCCGTATCCTCGAAGGGGTCGAACACTCGGGGAGGTTGGCCAAGTGGTCGATAGAGCTCAGTGAATTCGACCTCTCCTACGTTCCTCGAGAAGCTATTAAAGCACAAGTGGTGGCGGATTTCTTGGCGGACTACGTACTGGAGGCCGAAGAAATGGAGGCACCTCCCGTAGCAGCATGGAAGATGCTGGTAGACGGAGCTTCTGGTAGGAATTCTTTCGGAGGAGGCGAGTCCTGAGGGGACTAGGATTGAGCAAGCTTTGAAAATACACTTCACCCTCACCAATAATCAGGCGGAGTATGAGACCATCATCGCCGGACTTCGGTTGGCCAGGGAGTTGGGTATACAGGATATCAGGGTCTTCACGGATTCCTTGGTGGTGGCGCGACATATCAGCGGAGAGTTCGAGGTGAGGGAGCCGACTCTCCAGTTGTACCTAGTGAAGATAAAGGGCATAGTTGGACAGTTCCACAGCTTCTCCATTCAGCATGTTCCTCGAGAGGAGAATGCTCGGGCAGACCTGCTCGCAAAGCATGGCCCTCAGGCCGGAGGGACCATGATCGAGCTCTTCAGACCCTCCATAGAAGAGGGGGAGGTGATGGAGATCGACCAGGAGAGGTCTTGGATGGATCCCTTTGTGACTTTCCTGGCGTCGGGACGACTGCCTGAGGGGGATCTCGAGAAGAAACGGATCCGATACAAGTCTGCATACTATTTGTTGAAGGAAGGAGTACTTTATCGGAAAACGCTGTCTGGACTGTTAGCCCGATGCGTATCCGAGAAGGAAGCACCAAGGGTGCTGGAAGAGGTCCATTCGGGAGAGTGCGGGAGCCATTCGGGAAGTCGAACCTTGGAAGGGAGAGTGCTAAGGCAAGGCTATTTTTGGCCTACCCTACGAAGAGATGCAGAAGAGCTCGCCAAAAGGTGTAGAAAGTGCCAAGAGTTTGCTCCCTTGCAGCTCCTTCCAGCGCAAAGGCTGCGAACGATCACCTCTCCTTGGCCCTTCGCCATATGGGGATTGGATCTGGTAGGACCGTTTCCTCAAGCCAGTGGTCAGAGGAGGTTCCTACTGGTCATGGTGGATTACTTCTCAAAGTGGTTAGAAGTTAAGGCCCTGTCAAAGGTAACCTCACAGGTGGTGAGGAATTTCGTATGGGGGGAGATTATTTGCCGGCACGGGCTTCCTTTAGCCATAGTCACCGATAACGGGCCGCAATTTGCTAGAAGAGAGTTTGTGGATTTTTGTGCACAGCTCGGCATAGACCTTCGGTTCGCCTCGGTCCACCATCCACGAAGCAACGGACAGGTCGAGGCAGCAAACAAGATTATAGTGAACCTCCTGAAGAAGAAAGTAGAGAACTTGAGGGGGAGCTGGGTGGAACAGCTCCCCTCTGTCCTGTGGGCTCTGCGAACTACACCTAACACGGCCACAGGAGAAACGCCCTTCAAGCTCTCTCATGGCTCCGAGGCCGTCATACCTGTGGAATTTGAAGTTGAATCACCCAGGGTCACAGCAGCCAGAAAAGGAGAGGAAAGGTGGCAGTTCGATAATGGAGAGGAGCAGAGGTTTTCTCTCGACCTCGTGGAAGAGCTCAGAGATCTAGCAACAGTCCGGCAGGAGGAGGTCAAGCGCCGGATGTCCCGGTACTTCGATAAGCACATCCGAATCAAGCAGTTTCAAAAAGGGGATTTGGTCCTCAAGAAGGTAGATGCTGCAGGGAGGGGAGCCTCGGTGGGGAAGCTCAACCCCAATTGGGAAGGTCCTTTCATAGTGAAAGAAGTCTTAAAGTCAGGGGGGTATCACCTCCAGGATGTGGACGGGATACCCCTGGACTGCGCCCGCAGTGGCGATGATCTGAAACGTTTTTACCCATAGTAATAAAAGTCCTTTGAATTTACTTGAGCATATCGTTAATAACCCTCCCTCTTTTGAATATGCTAACACTATACCTCAGGACGCCCTCCTTCAGAGGATGAGAGCGGTGGTTGGAGGAGAAAGAGGAGAGGAGACCCCGAGCAGACCCGCTGACCAGGCTCCCATCAAGCTGGCAGGGCTGTAGGCTCACTCGGTGGTTGGAGGAGAAAGAGGAGAGGAGACCCCGAGCAGACCCGCTGACCAGGCTCCCATCAAGCTGGCAGGGCTGTAGGCTCACTCGGTGGTTGGAGGAGAAAGAGGAGAGGAGACCCCGAGCAGACCCGCTGACCAGGCTCCCATCAAGCTGGCAGGGCTGTAGGCTCACTCGGTGGTTGGAAGAGAAAGAGGAGAGGAGACCCCGAGCAGACCCGCTGACCAGGCTCCCATCAAGCTGGCAGGGTTGTAGGCTCACTCGGTGGTTGGAGGAGAAAGAGGAGAGGAGACCCCAAGCAGACCCGCTGACCAGGCTCTCATCAAGCTGGCAGGGCTGTAGGCTCACTCGGTGGTTGGAGGAGAAAGAGGAGAGGAGACCCCGAGCAGACCCGCTGACCAGGCTCCCATCAAGCTGGCAGGGCTGTAGGCTCACTCGGTGGTTGGAGGAGAAAGAGGAGAGGAGACCCCGAGCAGACCCGCTGACCAGGCTCTCATCAAGCTGGCAGGGCTGTAGGCTCACTCGGTGGTTGGAGGAGAAAGAGGAGAGGAGACCCCGAGCAGACCCGCTGACCAGGCTCTCATCAAGCTGGCAGGGCTGTAGGCTCACTCGGTGGTTGGAGGAGAAAGAGGAGAGGAGACCCCGAGCAGACCCGCTGACCAGGCTCCCATCAAGCTGGCAGGGCTGTAGGCTCACTCGGTGGTTGGAGGAGAAAGAGGAGAGAAGACCCCGAGCAGACCCGCTGACCAGGCTCCCATCAATCTGGCAGGGATGTAGGCTCACTCGGTGGTTGGAGGATAAAGAGGAGAGGAGACCCCGAGCAGACCCGCTGACCAGGCTCTCATCAAGCTGGCAGGGCTGTAGGCTCACTCGGTGGTTGGAGGAGAAAGAGGAGAGGAGACCCCGAGCAGACCCGCTGACCAGGCTCTCATCAAGCTGGCAGGGCTGTAGGCTCACTCGGTGGTTGGAGGAGAAAGAGGAGAGGAGACCCCGAGCAGACCCGCTGACCAGGGTCTCATCAAGCTGGCAGGGCTGTAGGCTCACTCGGTGGTTGGAGGAGAAAGAGGAGAGGAGACCCCGAGCAGACCCGCTGACCAGGCTCTCATCAAGCTGGCAGGGCTGTAGGCTCACTCGGTGGTTGGAGGAGAGAGAAGAGGAGGGACTCAACGCTCTCGGGCCCTCCGCAAACAAGGGTTTGTGCTTTCGTGTTAATGTCCGCCAGCAGCAACGGAGGTCGGCTAATCAGGAAAATCTATTCCCCTTAGCAAAAAAGGGATGCTTCGGGGGAAGTCATTGCATAAAGAAAAAAAAGAGGAAGGAGAAAAGGGGAGAGAGGGAGGATAGCAGACCCTCCCTGTCCACTCGCGCTGAGAGGAGCCATCCCGCGAGCCGAGAGCGAGGAAATACTCCTCTCGCTCATAGAAAACCATGGAGGCTCACCAACTCACCCCAGGAGCCAAGCCCACAGGCAATAGTTAGGCGAGAGGAAAGGCAGTTTTCTCTCGCCTATCAACAATCTCGAGGGTTCCTTGAGCAATCCCGATATAAAAGAAAGGGCTGGCCTTAAAAAGGCGCGAGCAAATATATATATATATATATACATGCACATGAGTCATATCAACGTTTTGAGACAACGCATTCACAAGATAAGAGATAAGCGAGAGGCGAGCAAAAAAGTAAGAACTTAAACGTAGTCATAACAGCACCTAACACCCTGCGACTATGGAATATGAAGTATTACAATCTTAGCAAAAGAAAGAAAAAAGAAGGCCTTAGCCCCTCTCACTCGTTGAGGGATCCTCGTCCTCGTCATAGATCTCGGGCACGAGGTCTCGAGCAGTGATGTCCTCGCAGCCGTCTTTTACAACACCTAGCTCTCGCATCATCTTGAGAATGAGCTCGGCGGTCCTTATGTTAGCATCCTTACAGAACTCTTCCACATCATCGTGGGTGTAGCGCGCGAGAGGAGGTGGGGGGGCCTGCGAACAGGGAAGGGGAGCTTCTTTAAGCCTGGCGTTCCCCGCCTTCAGCTCTCTTACCTCGGCCTCCAGCTCTTCCACCCGCGAACGTAGTCGATCGGCCGTCTCGGCATCCTGCGAGAGAAAGGAAGAGGTGTAAAAGAGAAAAAAAAGAAAGGGGGGTACCGAGGCAAGTGCCCGTAGAACATTGGCGGGATGTCGACTTACCACTCCGCCGCTAGCTTTCGCCAGAAGGCTTTCAGACACCTTTAGCCGCTGGGCGAGATCCCCTGACTTTTCACACTCGGCCTCCAGCTTGGCGTGTATCTCTTTCCAGCTCTTGGTGTTGAAAATCAGGCGCCGCGAGAGGCGGTGCGACAGCTCTAAAGTGCGCAGCTACGAGTGTGCCGTCCTCAGGACTAGGTCTCGCGTAGTGGCCGCGTCGAGTGGATCGGGAGTAAGGCCTCCATATAGGCCGAAGCCCAAGGAGAAAGCGTGAGCACTGGGCTCATCCTGCTCTCTCCAGGAGGGCAGGAGGGTGGAGATGGAGACTCGGTAGGACCCCTTGTCCCAGATCAGAGAGGGGTCATTGTTGCCGTCAGGGACCGCCGGCCCCAGGTCGAAGTTGAGGTGATTGGACGGCGGAGGAATCTGAGAAGTCCCCTCGCGAGAGGGGGATCGAGGGGTAGGGTAGGATGAACTCGCCGGGGGAGCGAAGGGGGCTGCCCCCTCGGGGAGCGAGACCGCTTTACGTGGAGAAGTTAGAGGAGGCGAGTGGGGAGACAGAGACCCCACGGAAATTGGGCTCAGTGATCCCGGCGTCCCCGCGAGATCGGTAGGAGCTTTGCCCTTCCCAGAGGGGAAGGAGACGGTCTTCTTGGTCTTCATCTTCTTCTTCTTCGAGGGGCTAAGGCGGAGCGGCGCGGAATCCTCGGCCACCCTCTTTTGGGAGGGAGGGGCCAGCGATTCTCTGGCCGCCTCGGCCGCCATAGTGGCGAGAGCCACATCAGGGGAAGGCTTAATAGCGCTTCGATAGGGGGGATGCATTGGCACGATCCTCTCTCCTGAGAAGAAAAGAGAGAACTAACATCATAAGACAAGCTCTCGCGAGAGAAAGAGGCGAGGGATAATGAAAAGATAAGTTCGAAGTGTACCTTCTCCAGGGAGCACGGGGGGGTAGAGAGGCGAGCCCTCTCCTCAGATACCGGACTTCAAAATTCTTCCCTGCAAGGTATTCGCAGAGAAGTCTATCCGTGCCGCCCACCTGAGGGGAGGTGTAGAAGATTTCAGCAGGAGACACCGGCGCGAGAGGAACTCCGCCTAGATTCCCGCGAATGAATACAAAGCGGGTGAGCCAGTGGTGGTTCTTGTTGGGGGTCTCGCACACCTTTAGGTTCAGCCCAGTGAAGAAGGACACTCCGTCCTGATTGGCGTGGTACACGAACATCTTACGGAAGACGGTAAGGCTAAACTCAATCCTTTCCCTCCGCATATAGCAGGCGAATGCAATGATGACGGAGATGGCATTCGGGTTCAGTTGAGCGGATACAACGCCGAAGTACTTCAGGACCTGTTTTACCTCTGGCCAAAAGTGAAGCCGGAGCCCAGTCTCAAAGTGGGAAATTGGGAAGGCGAGTTCTCCCGGGTAGAAAGTGTTGATGCTCTCGCCGACCCGGGGAGTGCGCGACTCGAAGCCTTCTGGCAGATAATCACTCCGAAAGGTCTCATAATCGTCGGCAGGGAGGCGACCGGGGGGGAAGTCATGATCGGTGAATCGCTTCCCGCAGTGGCTGCGCCCCTCACTCTCTTCGGACCTCTTCTTTACCATTATGAGCGCAGGACGAGAAGAAAGGGAGGTGGCTGGCGAGTGAGAGACGAGCGAGTTAGCGCAAGAAGCTGGAGGAGCTGGAGCGTGAGGCGAGCCACAGGAAGAAGGTTACTCGCGAGTGGAAGTCTAAAGAAAGCGTACCTCTTGCCCCGGCAGGGGGGGAGTATTTATAACCTTCCCCAGCGGGGAAGTACGGGCAAAGGGGTTGCGTCAGGGGAGGGGAAGAGTCGGCCGACCCTTCGCCCTCCGGGCCTCGGGCAGCGGAACGCCGGGTGAGCGGCCTTCTCGAGAAAAGAGCAGTGAAAAGACAGCGGGGCAGACAGCTAATGATGAAAGTCAATAATGGTGAATAAAAATTAATTAATATCCAATAAGAAGCAGTAGTGACGATTAAAAACCGACAAATTATGAAATTAATTAATCCTGCACATGGCGGGTGGCGAGTTCAAAGAGCGCACAGCAGGCGCTATACCAGTCAATCTTATTACAGGATAAGAAAAGAGAGTTATTGGGCGGAAGGCGAGAAGCGAGAGGCGACTGCAGGAGGAAAGAACACTCGGGCTCCGTCAGTTCTTGTCCCACCTCCATCGTCCTCCACGGCCTCTCACGCAGGGGGGGCGATGGGGGAAGTGGAAGGCGCGAGCAGCCGCAACACCGTGCCGGGCGAAACGAAGCTGTTGATCGACATCGTTCAGAATCGCTAGAGGATCAGTCTGGTCCACCTCCGTGTCGACATCAATCTCATTCGACAGGCGAACACATTCCATCTAGAGCCAATCAATTCGGTGGTCCGCGGCCTGCTTTCCTTTTTCCAGTGCTTGGATGAGCAACGCATGTTTCCGCAGCATCTCGGCCACCTTTCGCTTCATCTCTATGGGGTCCGCGGGATCGCCCAGATAATCGTCAATCTCGTCTACTAGCGGAGGAGGCGAGAAGGCTTCTCGCCTAGAATAACCCTCAGTCGGCGAGTCGGTGGCCAGAGTGCTCTCGGCAGGCCTCCCACTCGCACCTGCCAGAAGACCAGAAGACCAATATTGGCTGAGAGTGGCGGAAGGAATGACGAGGATGGAACAAGTCAGTGGTAAGATCTCTTACCAAATCGGCGAGTGCGGTCCGAGGCGGTAGAAGGGTCATCCCTCTTCGTCACCGGCGTAGAAGGAGTGGATTCCTGGGGCGAGAGACGCTGAGAAGGGAGTTCGGAAATGTTTATACGGATGGTCTCGGGACGTTGAGAGGCCTCCAAAGATCTCTGAGAATAGACAACAAGTAAAGAATGGGCAGTGACAAGAAACCAGGAGGGGTTGGAAGAACGTACTTCTTTTCCCTTGAGGCTAGCAGGGGCCGGGGGCGTCGACCCCTTCAGATAGGTGCGAGAAGGTTCCTCAGCCAGAATATGAGGCTCAGGAGTTTTAGTCTTCTTAGGAGGAGATGCGGATAGCGGTAGCGAGGGAGGAGCACGGGCAGGGATCTTGTTCAGACCCGCCGCCGTCGCCTTATTCCGCTGGCGCACGGCCGCGATGCGGTCCCGAACACTTTGGCTGAGAGACATGGACAAGCGTTAAGGAGGGAGAGAGAGGAAGCACCCCCTTGAGGGGAGGGAGGTTCTATATTTATAGGTCAGGCCAGGGGCCCACCAAAAGATTCCCTCAATAAATGGGCTGTACCATCGCAAGCCTCGGTTGGACTATCTTTCCGAGCTTGTGCCAACCTCGAAAAGAGCAGGGATTGTGTACAACCTCGGGCTCGCAGCCCGGTAGGAGGGGGCCCAGGCGAGAGGAAAGAGGGTTCAGCCCGGGAAGAGGGCCCCAGGCGAGAGGAAAGAGAGTTCAGCCCGGCAAGAGGGCCCCAAGCGAGAGGAAAGAGGGTTCAGCCTGGCGAGAGGGACCCAGGCGAGAGTAGAGAGGGCCTAGGCGAGTCGAGAGGACTCAGAAGAGAAGCTCCCTGGCGAGAGGGCCTAGGCGAGTCGAAAGGACTCAAGAGAAGCTCCGCGGCGAGAGGACCCAGGCGTGTCGAGAGGATTCAGCGTGGCGAGAGGACCCCAGGGAGAGGTGCCTCGAGAGAAGGGTCGTCTTGGTTCCAGGGCCGGTTCAGGTAAGGTCGGGCCCACCTTCTGGGCCCCGGAGGTGTTTTTACTCTTTTACCCTGCGTGGGCTGCATTTAGTCTTTTAAGACAGCGGAGTTTAGCTGTTGGCAGACCCAGCCAAGGGTATTCTGGTATTTTCACAGCAGCATAGTTTGGTTATCAGCAGTCCCAGTTCAGAGGCCTATAAATAGACCGGTAAGGTGCCTTAGAGAAGGGACTCTGGACTCCTCTTATCTTTCCTAAGGCACCTAGCTCAGTTTTGGCTAGGGAGGGGAAGAGCTCTAGTTCTAGTCTCTTCCGGGCAAGAGGTGGGACCTCCTCACTGAAGCCTCCGGTCTACTTCTTCGCCTGGAGAGTGATCCCAAGGGAGTAAGCACGAGCTGCCTCAGTAGTTCCAAGCTTTAGGTGGAGTCGGCTTTGCTGGTTCCAACAGTTGGCTTTTGGGATACTTCGGTTTAGTCACTTCTACGACACCCCAAGCCGGGCTCGGCCCCAGGTAGACCCGCTGTGCAGGCTCCCATCTAGCTGGCAGGTCCGAAGGCTCGCCTGTGGGGGAAAGGTTGGCTTTTGGGATACTTCGGTTTAGCCACTTCTAAGACACCCCGAGCCGGGCTCGGCCCCAGGTATACTTATTGTAAGTAAGGGTATAAG
Organism: Platanthera zijinensis; assembly: GCA_039513925.1. NCBI lineage: Eukaryota > Viridiplantae > Streptophyta > Magnoliopsida > Asparagales > Orchidaceae > Platanthera > Platanthera zijinensis. The sequence continues at coordinate 38,676,648 of CM077082.1, forward strand.
GGCAGTTCGGTAGCAGGGAGCGTTACAAGTATCGAGTGGTTCAAAATGATCAAAGGCGCACGGAGAGTTTAGTGTTTTGAATGCAAATTTTGGATTCTCTCAAAATTTTTCTTTTGGGTCGGCTCCCACTCGCCGGATACTTGGCATTGGACATTTCTTTCCGAGCTTGTACCAACCTTGAAAAGAGCGGGGATTGTGTACAACCACGTATCCGGCCGAGCAGGATCCTCCCCAAGTGGCGGACTTGGGGCGAGCTTCGAGCGACAATGTGGCACAGCCCTATTCGAAGACGCGCGGGTGCTCGTGCGGGCGTGCGGAGGTTTTGCAGGCATATGCCTTATAATGTATGTATATATGTTATATAATATATATGTAATATAATATATATATATATATATATATAAAAAAATATAATATATATATATATATATATATCATATAATATACAATATATATATATGATATAATATTTATAAGATCTAAAGGAGTTATGGGAAGGGGGGCTCGGTACAGGGGATGGCAAAGAAAAAACAAAATGTTAAAAGAAGAAGGAAAAAAGGGAGAGAGGGGGGATTTCTTTTTGGTTCCAGCTAGGGCTCGGCAAAAATTCACACAGCCGCTCCTCTCCTTTCCTCTCCCGTCGCCGCTTAGGGCAAGGCAAAGCCTAGCCCGGCCTCGTCGCCGCCTGCAGGAGGAGCCAAGCCCGACCCCCGGCCTCCTTCTCAACACTTGGCATGGAGAAGCACCGGCACAGCCCGGCCTCCTTCTCTTCCTCTCGGCATGGAGCAGCAGCGGCACAGCCCGGCCTCCTTCTCTTCCTCTCGGCATGGAGCAGCAGCGGCACAGCCCGGCCTCCTTCTCTTCCTCTCGGCATGGAGCAGCAGCGGCACAGCCCAGCCTCCTTCTCTTCCTCTCGGCATGGAGCAGCAGCGGCACAGCCCGACCTCCTTCTCTTCCTCTCGGCATGGAGCAGCAGCGGCACGAGCCCGGCCTCCCTCTTTAACTCTCGCACGCAACCAAGGGCAAAGGCCCGAGCCTCCCTCCTCCTCTCTTATCGCCGGCCAAGCCTGGAGCAAGGCTCGGCCTCCTCCCTCTCTCGCCGCCGCCGCCGACATCACCACCCGAGCCATCTCCCTCCCCTTTTTCAGTCCAGGCCGCCGCCACTTGGATGGGCCCGAGCTCCCTCCTCTTTTTCTGTCCAAGCCGCCGGCAAGGTTCGACCAACAAAGGGAGGAGTTTGGATCTCCCAATAGTGCTTGGCGTGGAGGAGGTCGAGAGGAGCGCTAGGACCGGCACCTCCTTCGACAAAGATAGACAGGAGCTCCTCTCCGAGCATCAAGCCACATGCAGGATATGCGGTTGCGGCTCCGTCAACATGCGTGTCAAGGGTAATGAAGTTTCTACTTGGGCAGGCTAAGCCCTTATTTTACATATTTGCATAGAAGCCCCTCTCCACCAATGGGTGGGGGAAGGGAGCTCTCCGACGGGTTGACGTGTACGTCCCCGCTATTAACTGCATTTAGTATCCGAAAGTGTGAGTACGGATTTAGGCATGTTGTGTGAAGCCCATCCGGGCGTATGAGCCGAATTGGTGATGTTTTGTGTGAAGCCAATCCGGACGTATGAGCCGAATTGGTGATGTTCTGTGTGAAGCCCATCCGGACGTGTGAGCCGGATTGGTGATGTTCTGGGGTTCCCGGAGAAGACTCCGAGGAAGTTATATATTGTTCATTTGCAGGGAATGCGCGCTGCAGCCCCCCAAAAAGGGGTGGGTGCGATGTTTTTGCGTCGCTTTTAGTTGACCTATGTTTGGCTTGTTGCCGCCATTCGAGATGATGACGTACAGGTGTTGCAGTACCAAGCGGGGAGTAGCGGGCTTAAGCCAAGGCTTGTGCTGACCCTCGAAGGCCTATTTTTGTTTATATTGCCGGCCTGCGTGCCGAAGTATGAAATTCATATTCCTGTATTTATTTATAATATTTATGACGCTCTGTGTATGTGTGGTTTACACTTTCTGTCTTGGGCGAGCGGTGTGCTCGTGAACCGCTCGTCCTGTGGGAGCTGAAGGATCAAGCGCATACCCAATTGCACCAAAAGCCCGGACTGTTGGAGAGGGCGCTACTTAATTTTTTATATAAGTAGCAGAGCGCCACAGGTCAAGTGAAGGAACGCCGGACCCAACAATCCCCCCCCCCCGGCGTCCAGCACAACCCGTCGGCTCAGAGGTGGGGTTACCACATGGCCCACACGGCTCAGAGGTGGGGTTACCACATGTCCACGGTTGCCTGACCCACCGGACCCACACAGGTAGAAGGGAAAATCAGGATTTAATAGCGTCCCTCCGGTCTTGAACCCGTGACCTCCTCTGATACCAATTGAAGGATCAAGCGCATACCCAACTGCACCAAAAGCCCGGACTGTTGGAGAGGGCGCTACTTAATTTTTTATATAAGTAGCAGAGCGCCACGGGTCAAGTGAAGGAACGCCGGACCCAACAGGAGCCCCGAGGTTTAGTTGTCGGGAAGCCCCCTGATAGCCTGTTGATAGCCTTTTAGGGCAGCGGAGTCGCGCTGTTTGCAGCCCAGTTAGGCAGCGTGTCGTAGAATTGCTTGACGATGTTGCGTCATTAGTGGGGCGGATGAGGAGCATTTTGTATTGATCCAAGGAGACACATCTGGATAGGAGAGAGTTGGTCTTGAGATCCTCCTTAGATGATCCGGTCGGCCAAGAGCGCCCTCCGAAGGTGTCTTAGCTCAGTCTTTGGCTTGGGAGGGGAAGAGTTTGTTAGTCTTCCTGGTACGCGGTGGGACCTCCACGCTGAGACCTTGGGCTTGTCCCTTATGTTCCTAGTCTAGAGCCTAGATTGTTCGCTTGAGCGTAGTAGGTGTGCGGTCACCCCTCTTTTGGGACCCCGAACTCCACAGAAGTCATTTTTGGCTTCAACATTGAGATTTCAGCGTTGGACCCTAATGAGCCTATTTCAAAGGCGAAGCTGAAGAGTCACATAATTCACGGTTTGTGGAAGGAGTATGTGACTTTTGTCACCTCTATTCAAGGTCGGGCCATTAGCCATCTTTATTAGAGCTGGAGAACCTGCTGGCTTCGCATGAGAGCTTGGCAAGGCAGATGGCTGGATTCACTGTCTCTAAAGGAGGCTGTGAGACGCTCTTTTCAGGGAAGAACAAAAGGTGGGAGAAGAAGAAGACTGATGTTGGTGAAGGTCCTCCAACTTCTTATCAGCAAGAGTGGAGCGTTACTCCTATGTGAGATTGGAAGAAGAAGGAGTGGCTTAAGTGTTACAGATGCAACTAGCCAGGATACTTCAAGTGGGACTGCAAGGTCAAGCTGCAGCCTGGGCATGTTGTAGACAAGGAGGAAGCTGATTCCAGTGCTGAGGAAGCCGGATGGGGAGGAGCATTCATGATGGGCACATGTGTTTGGGCCTTGTCCACCGTCGACTATCAAGATGATTGGATCGTGGACTCAGGGTGTGGTCACCACCTCACCGGGGATAAGTCAAAGTTCTCCTCTCTACGGACATTCTCAGGTAACGAAGCTATCATAACCGCTGATGATACTGTTCATGCAGTAGAGAATGAAGGTGTAGTATCTTTGAGTAGTGATAAGGGTCCACTCACGCTGAGGAGTGTCTATCGCGTACCGGGCATGAAGAAGAACCTCTTCTTTGTTACAAATGCGGCGGATGCGGGCTATCACATTCTGTTTGGTCCAACATAAGTGAAGATTCTTCACAACATGTCAGTGGTTAAGGCTGGTGTTGCTCATGTAGGGAGAAGGGTGAGGGATTTGTTTGTGTTATCAACAAATTCCTATGTTGATCGGATGAGGGTCAACGATAGTGCAACTATCTGGCATGAGCTACTAGGAAATGTTGGGATGGACAAGCTGAAAGTCAAGATAGTGAAGAGCCTTGTGAAAGGCTTGTCTAAGTTGTCATCCTTCGGCGATGGTCATGTCTGCGTGGGATGTCAATATGGAAAGGCTCATCGTATTCCGTTTAATAAGTCCCTGACCAGGTATAAAACACCATTGGAGTGTATTCATGGTGATTTGATGGGGCCGACCATCACAGCCAGCCTTGGAGGCAGCATGTATATGCTGGTTCTGATTGATGACTACGCGAGGTACACTTGGATGTACTTTATGAGAGAAAAGTCAGATGTTTTTCATTTGTTTGTGGATTTCAAGGAGCTGGTGGAGGGCTTACTTGGACTGCGGATCAAGAAGTTGAGAACAGACAACAGAGGTGAGTTTGTTTCAACTGAGTTCTCAAACTTCTGCAAGAAGCACGACATTCAAAGGGAGCTCACTTGTGCTCATACTCCACAACAAAATAGAGTATCAGAGCAGAAGATCCGTCATCTGACGAAAACGTGCAAGTGGTGGCTTTATGCTAAAGACATTCCAAGGTCCTTCTGGGCGGAGGGAATGGCCTACGCTACCTATGTCATCAATCAGATGCCTCTGAATCCGATCAACATGAAGTCTCTTCATGAGATGATATTCAAGGAGAAACCTGGAGTTGGACACCTTCGGGTGTTTGGATCTACCTGCTACATACACATTCGAGATACTCTGAGGACAAAGCTGTATGCAAAGGTAAGGAAGCTTGTCTTTGTGAGCTATGATGAGCGGAAGAAGGGGTGGAAATGTATGGATCCAGTGATGAAGAAGTTCATGGTTTCGAGAGACGTTGTCTTCGACGAGCTGACGTCATATGGAGGTGTCTCCTCTGTGGAGTTATAGGAGAGCAGGTCGGATGATGAACAGGATGTGACTGCTAAGGATCTTCTGGTGGATCTGCCTGTGTCATCAGGAGCTCTAGGTGTTTCTAGCTCTAGGGCAAAGGCTTCTGGTTCAGGAAGTAGGGGGAACGATGCTCCAAGTTTGCCCAGGAATGGAGCTGATTCAGGAGAAGCAGCATAGGTGGTTAGCAAGGGTCAGACCCTTCAGAGATCGAAGAGGACCATCAAACCACCAGCTCATTATAGTGAAGGAAACACGGTGAGCTTGGTCTCTTGTTCCTTCACAGGCCCTCTAGACGAGCGAGAGCCTTCTAGATTTGAAGACGATATTGGGTTCAAGGAGTGGGAAGGTGGCATGAATGAGGAGATGGCTGCCCTCAGGAAGAATGGGACTTGGGACCTTGTGCTCAAGGTCAGTGACATTACTCCCATGACATACAAGTGGGTCTACAAGCTGAAGAAGAAGACGGATGGGAGCATCGAGCGGTACAAGGCTCGTCTTGTAGCTCGAGGATTTTATTAGTAGTACGGAGAAGACTATGAAGAGACATTCAGCCCTGTGGCAAAGATAACTTCAGTTCGATTAGTGATGACCTTGGCGTCTTGTCAGGGTTAGAAGATGTGGCAGTTAGAGGTAAAGAACGCTTTTCTTTACGAGGAGATTGATAAAGACATCTTCATGGTTCAGTCGCTTGGATACGTGTCTGAAGATCATCCAGGATACGTTTGCAGACTCCGGAAGACCCTTTATAGTTTGAAGCAGGCGCCAAGGGCATGGTATATGAAGATCACAGAGTACCTCTAATTCTGCAGTTATTTGGCCTCAGACTCAGATTCGAGCCTATTCATCAATAAGAAGGGGGAGCTTCAGGTTTTGGTGCTGCTGTATGTGGGCAATATGATTTTCACGGGAAACTCTGAGGAGGAGGTGGCTAGGCTCAGGGCAGAGCTAGCCGTTCGGTTCGAGATGAAGGACTTGGGTGAGCTCCATCACTTCCTTGGACTCGAGGTGGAGAAGTAAGAGAGTGACATACTCGTTTCCCAGAAGGGCTTTACGGATTGGTTCGTTCAGTGATTCGGCATGCGGGAAGAGATGAGTAACTCTACTCCTCTTGATGTTGACATCAAGCTTCGACGAGATGAGAGGAAGATTCTGTAACACCTCCCCTGTAAAGACCATATAATATGGGTCCGGCCGGGGCCCCACAACATACGGACGCCATAGCTTTAGTATTAAAAGATGATATGAAAACTACCCAATCTCAAAACTCCAGACAAACACAGCGGAAACAGAACAAACCGACAGAAGTTATCCACTAACGATAGAGTATCAAATGGCCTTAAGGCCTTACACAATAATAGTCCAAAAAATATAAATGTGTCAAGCACTCCTAGGCTACCTCGGCATGCAAGCCGGACATAAACATAACAAAAGTAGCAAACACACAAGGAGAAACCAAGCACAGCAACACTTCATGAGGCTTAGGGCTTTTCGCCCGGCGCGCTAGCTCCTGCATGCGATCCTTGCCCTGTAAGGATTTGAAGTAACGTGGGTCAGCAAAGGCTGACCTCAACTGTGTAACAAACACATCTCCTCCCGGCCGTCCCTAACGGACCCCGGGGTACCACTCCACCTGCAAGTTAGCACTTCGTATACCAAAAGAGCATATATATTAAAGCGGTAAAATAGGCTTGGATGTCTCATACAGCATACATGTTCTCTATGTTTTGTACAAAGTGAAAGGGGCCTACTATGCAACATGAATACAACCCGGGTTTCACCAAGGCACCCTAGCTCGTATGTATCTAGCACAACATCAAACACTGGGTACTTCCGTTTCCCCATTGGCTTAAAGCCGCAAACACATGGGAACCACCATGTCCCTAACGGCACACACGCCGTCACACGGAACCTTGCAAAGGCCCCACCCGCACAAGGGTCATATACCCCGGGGCTTGCCCGCACATTCTGACTTCGCACGTCAGGGTTCCGTCTCACACTGACCGATTCTAAGAAGCCTTGCTGGACCCCACCCGCTCATGGCCATAATGCTCGGGCTTGTCCTCCGCTCGACATTCTCGTCAGTCCACACAAGGGGCTAGTCTCGCCGGGACACTTCCCCCACATAACTTGCGCGTCACGGGATAGCCAGCCGACCACGAAGACATAGCCGCGCCTTTGCACAGCACAAACAAAGGTTTCCCCACCCCAATCACCATTCGCACCGTGTCTTTCCCGTGCTCCAAGGAAATCATCTACCGCACAACATGGAGCTAACCTTGTCCGGTTCCGACCACGAGTACTCACTCAAATGTAAGGGGGAAAACACATACATACAACGGCGTATTGCCGCAACGGATTTCTACCGAATCCCCGAAGCTCGCTATGCAACATCACCGGGTCGGACTAACGGTCGCGACCACGGCTTCACCCACAATGCATAATCCGCTAACGGAGCGAATCTCTAATGCAAAGCATGCCGGGATGAACATACTCAACCCGGAGGTTCCTCTTGAACCTAGGCTACACGAATCCCTCTTATTTGAGAGATTCAGCGCTCAAAAATACGAAAGGAAGGGGATGCTATTCATGCATCCTAAATCCTAAAAACCGAGAGGAGAAGTGTCGTTACCTTTCGTCCCCTCTTCCTAGCCATGGAGAAGATTCGCTCGGTTGAACACCACTGCAACGCTCCCACCTTCGCGGATCTGAACTCCGCTCGCGAAACGGACCTCCGAAGCTTCGCCGGCGGCCGGATCTTGGCCTTCTTCCTCCTCCTTGCTCTCCCTTCTCTCTAGAATCAAGAGAGATAAAGATGGGAGAAAAGTGAGGGTTTCAAACCCTATTCCCGAGTTTAATCCCTCAGACCTAGCCCCCAACCGTTGGATCTCAATCAAAGAAACGGACGGCCACGATTCGGCCTAAAATCACAAAAACTGGGCCGAACACGGGTTGCAACACGGCCGTGTGCCTGGCCGTGTCACCCATTCGCCGTCTCGATCGAGTCGAAAAACCAGCACACGGCCTTTGACACGGCCTCCGACACGCCCGTGTCACCTGCGACACGCCCGTGTCGGGACCCGTGTCACGCCCCCCGTGTGCACTCGACCAACATTTCGCAGTCAGAGAGGTACACAACCTTGTGACACGGCATCAGACACGCCCGTGTCAAATTTGACACGCCCGTGTTTGTGCCCGTGTCACGGCCCGTGTACCACACTTGCAGAATACCTAGAGTGACACGGCCTGGGACACGCCCGTGTCCTAGGCCGTGTTCTACAACTCGACTAGCGTCGACCGCCAAAGCGTCGACCGCACGACCCGAGGCCGAACACGCCTGTGTCACGCCCGTGACACGCCCGTGACACGCCCGTGACACGCCCGTGACACGCCCGTGACACGCCCGTGACACGCCCGTGACACCTGCTCCAAAAACCAAACTGGGCTTAAAACATCACCCGTCCCTCTTTTGAGTTTCGGGGTGTTACAGATTCTTCCAAATCCTCTAGTGTTCCGTGCTCTGGTGGAGAGCCTTATCTATTTGACGATTACGAGAACAGACATTGCATATGTTGTAGGCCGAGTAATTTGTTATATGGCGGAATCTTGAAAGCCTGATATGATGGCAGCAAGGAGCATTCTGAAGTACGTAAAGTCCACTTCTGATATGGGTCTCCTTTATGGGTGAGACACGAGCTTCAACCTACATGGGTATACAGATACTGATTATGGGGGAGATTCAGACGACCGGAAGTCAACATCCAGTTAAGTCTTCACATGTGGATCAACGAGGATTTCTTGGTGTAGCAAGAAGCAGGATTTGATGTCCATCTCTACTACGGAAGCAGAGTACAAGGCTTCAGCCTTGGCAGCTCGAGAAGCCATCTGAATTAGGAGGCTAGTAGAGGACGTCCATGAAGAAGTGTGCGGTCCTACTCTGCTACGCGGTGACAATGATAGTGCCTTGAAACTGGTTAATAATCCAGTTTGTCACGCGCGGACCAAGCACATTGAGATTGACCACCATTTCATTCGGGAGAAGATGTTGGAGGGGTCTCTTTTGGTTGAACATGTGCGGAATGAGGACAACATCACAGACATCTTCACGAAGCCACTGTCGAATGAGCCATTTATTCAGTTATGGGGATTGTTAGGGCTGGTCTTTGTACAACCCCGTGTCCGCCGGAGGATCTTAGACCCCTCGACCCGCTCCTTTAGGCGGGCCAGCCTCGACCCGCTCCTTTAGGCGGGCCAGCCTCGACCCGCTCCTTTAGGCGGGCCAGCCTCGACCCGCTCCTTTAGGCGGGCCAGCCTCGACCCGCTCCTTTAGGCGGGCCAGCCTCGACCCGCTCCTTTAGGCGGGCCAGCCTCGACCCGCTCCTTTAGGCGGGCCAGCCCCGACCCGCGTTTCTCGGTTATCAGGTCGGGACGGGCTGCGCATAGCTGGTCAGGACAGCGGGATTAGACTGTTGGCAGACCATCCCTAGGGGTCTTTCAGTAATTTCAAGCTATCAGAGGTCAGTTATTGGCAGACCATCTTCTAAAAACTATAAATAGGACCCAAGGGGTATCTCAGGGCACAGTGACTTGTCTCCCAATCTTTTTGTGTTCTCTGAGATACCTTAGCCCGGCCTTTTTGGCTAAGGAGGGGAAGCGCTCTGAGATCTTCCGGGTTTGTGGTGGGACCTCCGCGCCGGGCCCTTGGTCTAGTCCTGTGTTTTTTCCTTCTCTCCGGTTGCTTTTCTTGCAGGAACGAAGTAGGAGTGCGCTCACCGCACCAAAATGTTGAAACCGAAAGATCGGTCTCTGTGGAGTCCACCCTTGGGGAAGGGGTGGTCGCACTCCTACTTCGTTCCTGCAAGAAAAGCAACCGGAGAGAAGGAAAGAACAGAGGACTAGACCAAGGGCCCGACGCGGAGGTCCCACTACAAACCCGGAAGATCTCAGAGCGCTTCCCCTCCTTAGCCAAAAAGGTCGGGCTAAGGTATCTCAGAGAACACAAAAAGATTGGGAGACAAGTCACTATGCCCTGAGATACCCCTTGGGTCCTATTTATAGTTTTTAGAAGATGGTCTGCCAATAACTGACCTCTGATAGCTTGAAATTACTGAAAGACCCCTAGGGATGGTCTGCCAACAGCCTAATCCCGCTGTCCTGACCAGCTATGCGCAGCCCGTCCCGACCTGATAACCGAGAAACGCGGGTCGGGGCTGGCCCGCCTAAAGGAGCGGGTCGAGGTTGGCCCGCCTAAAGGAGCGGGTCGAGGCTGGCCCGCCTAAAGGAGCGGGTCGAGGCTGGCCCGCCTAAAGGAGCGGGTCGAGGCTGGCCCGCCTAAAGGAGCGGGTCGAGGCTGGCCCGCCTAAAGGAGCGGGTCGAGGGGTCTAAGATCTTCCGCCGGACACGTAGGGTTGGACGTTTCTTTCCGAGCTTCTGCGAAGCCCGAAAAGAGCGGGGATTGTGTACAACCCCGTGTCCGCCGGAGGATCTTAGACCCCTCGACCCGCTCCTTTAGGCGGGCCAGCCTCGACCCGCTCCTTTAGGCTGGCCAGCCTCGACCCGCTCCTTTAGGCGGGCCAGCCTCGACCAGCTCCTTTAGGCGGGCCAGCCTCGACCCGCTCCTTTAGGCGGGCCAGCCTCGACCCGCTCCTTTAGGCGGGCCAGCCTCGACCCGCTCCTTTAGGCGGGCCAGCCACGACCCGCTCCTTTAGGCGGGCCAGCCCCGACCCGCGTTTCTCGGTTATCAGGTCGGGACGGGCTGCGCATAGCTGGTCAGGACAGCGGGATTAGGCTGTTGGCAGACCATCCCTAGGGGTCTTTCAGTAATTTCAAGCTATCAGAGGTCAGTTATTGGCAGACCATCTTCTAAAAACTATAAATAGGACTCAAGGGGTATCTCAGGGCACAGTGACTTGTCTCCCAATCTTTTTGTGTTCTCTGAGATACCTTAGCCCGACCTTTTTGGCTAAGGAGGGGAAGCGCTCTGAGATCTTCCGGGTTTGTGGTGGGACCTCCGCGTCGGGCCCTTGGTCTAGTCCTCTGTTCTTTCCTTCTCTCCGGTTGCTTTTCTTGCAGGAACGAAGTAGGAGTGCGACCACCCCTTCCCCAAGGGTGGACTCCACAGAGACCGATCTTTCGGTTTCAACAGTCTTCACTTCTCACTTCAAGGGCGAGTGTTGAAATTGTTGAAATGAAAGTGGCAGCCTTGGAGGTCTGTTTGGGCAGGCTGGGCGGTCTGTTTTGGCAGTCTCGGTGGTCAGATCGTACGGTCTGTGCGGATAGAGATGGCGACTAGCTAGGTCGAATAGTGTTCTGCGGCTTGTTCCCCAAGTTGTTCTCAGGCGGATAGGATGGTTATCCGCTCATCTGTCAGTTTGTCCAGCTAGCTCTGGAGTTCGCCGGTTTTTGTGCGGACTGTTTTTGTATCCGCTGGTGCTGTGCTCGCACCATGGATGTATGGTGGTGTGGACGTGGTTTGGATTTGTACCAAGTCCAGGTTGGCTTTGTCCAGGATGTCGCGCGGCCTGCACGGGCTGTTTTCTCTGTTCGCCGAGCTCGATAGCAGTCTATCTTGTGCGACTTGGCTGCGAGCTCATTTTCTGCGGTCTGGATCTGTCTCCGCAAGTGGGGTGGACTGGGGTGGTACTCGCTGAGTCCGCCTGTTTGGTGGTCTTGTCTGGCTAGGCTTGGAGGTTTGTCAGAGGCTTGTTTCCGGCCTTGGACGTTCTACCTTGGCGGACTCGCTTTTGGCCAAGTCGCAGCGGTCTGGTGTGTATCCACAGCCTTTGCAGATACACTTCGTGTTTGCACTGGATAGGGCGGTTATCTTATCATCTAGGGCGGTGATCACACTCCTCTATACGCCTAAAAATAGGACCCCCCCCCTGTCACATCAGATGGTACTGAGTGAACAGTAAGTGAACTCGCAGAAAGTTGCTGCGGTTAGGGTTTTCTACCCGCGGGGTTTGAAGAGTTTGACCGGTTTGTGCTGTGCTGGTTGTGCGGATAACACTGGAAAGCCAGAGACTTGGTTTTTACTGCGGTCAGAGGCAGTGTGGACTCTGCGAGTAGCAGCAGGTCGCGGCTTACGACTAGACGGTTTCTCTTCTGCAACTTGTTTCCCAGTTCAATAAGTTGTCCCCCTCCGGGCTACTTGTTCAGTTCAGTGGTCGCAGTCTGTGTGTTCTGGCAGCTAGGCGACCTCGCGGTCAGGCGACTTGCAGTTCAGCAGACAGTTTTCTTTCTTCAGCACTGGAATAACGGGCAGTCCGCGCGGCTTGTTGCGGTCTTGCGACCAGGCTGCTTCAGCAGACTCCTTGGCGGTTTGCAGCAGAACCGACTGTTACTCCTTGACTCCGCGTGGTTTGTTTTCGGCTTGTAATTTTCCTGCTTCCTTCGGATACATTGGCAATCATGTCTCGTCATGTATGCCTTGTTGTGTAAAGATTTTTTTTATAAGTACAAGTTTCTTGCTCTTTTGTTTGCTATTTAGTTTGCTTGGACTCAGTGTGGTTGAGTGTTCCTGCGCATGGTGTCCCGTTTTCCGCTATTACAAATTTTTTACAGGAGAATGTCACGATTCTCCGATGATGGCGACGAAAAGCAGGAATGACGAGTGACGGATTTGGGAGAAAGGAAGAGGGGGGATCGTGAATTAGGCTCTGTTTGGCATGGTGGTGGCGGTCATGAACACGGGGATTAAATTGTCATTTGCTAACACTCACCTAAGGAACTTCATCCACTTTTATGTTCAAATGGATGATGTTTGTTAGATGATCCTCAATGAATGACGTTTTAACACAAGTGTTTACGATCGCAACCATCGTGCCAAACGAAGCCTCAGGACTGAGGAGTGCGACAATAGCAGCGAGGGATTTGAACCAGGCATAAAAAATAAAGGTTTTGACTACTTTTGGGGTGCTATTAGCTTATCTTAGGGTGTTATTAACACCGCTCTTTGTAAAAATGATAGTTTTGACAAAATGAAACACAGTATATCCACCTAAACAAACTATGGCTCCATTAGGGGGGGCCTTATTTTCACCGGTCAAGCGGTCACGGACGCATGAACCAGACCATAATTAAGGTCCGGTTCATGCGGTCGTGTCCGGTTCATGCGGTCGTGTCCGCTTGACCGGTGAAAATAAGCCCTCCCAAACGGAGCCTATGCCAAGATCTTGTTAGTTTGAAAGTTAACCGAATTCGAATGTGGGCGCAATTAGATTAAAAGTCGACAATGAAGTTTTTATGTGGAAATTTTGGAAAGATATAGCCATGAGTTTTGACCCAATTCAAGAGAAATATCACTAGCAATATTAGCAAAGAGACATCTTTTGTTATGTGTGCCAGAGAGCGGTGATATGTTTTTGAGAGCATTTGGGAGAGCAAAACATGGGGGGAGGGGCTGGAGAGAAGTGTACGTGATAATGTTTTGGAGGGATGACTGAGTGTTTGCCTTCGAAAGACCGTCGTGTGGCATGCTGATGAGTTCGATTTATATATGGTTTTACGGACTCATGTGAGCTCAATTTCACGCACTTGCAATTCACTTTCAGTTCATAATTTCTTATATTTCATTTAAGATTCATTTGGTTTAGCGGCGGCGGTTGTAAAAGGAGCTGTTGCAAAGACAGGTTTGTAAAGGGAGCTGTTGGAAACTGGATGATGCAAACGGAGTTCTGTTTGGCTAGTCTGTGTTTGCAGAGCTGTTCAAAACTGAAAACTGTTTGGCAATACTGTGTTTAAAAATGGACATCCGTGGTTGAAAATTTTTTCTTGTAAACCATTTAAAAAAATTAAACGGAAATAAACAAATTCTTTTTTATTAGCCTTCTGCGTTGACCGTTACCGTAAAGTACACTTCAAACATATATAGATATTCCAGATTACATGTAAAATTTTTAAAAATATGAAAAATGCGGTCAAGCTCGGTGCAATTGATCGGCAATTGAGTCACGCAATGCAACCATCTCATCCACCCCCACCCGAATCCCTATAACATGGTCTCCACCTGAGTTTTCATTACTCTGTCCTGTTCTTCTTTTAATGCCCGCCGGATATATGAAATGTTCGTCTTCATCACAAGCCCGAAAATGAGTGTTTGAGCATGATGGGTGTCTGCGAATATAATTATGCAAACTCATCGTTGCAATAACAATGTCTTTTTGCTTTGTCAAGCTGTATGGCGGCATATCCCTTAGTATCTTCCACTTCTTCTTCCAAACTCCGAATGAACTCTCTATGACACTGCGCAAGGATGAGTGAGCTTGGTTGAAGATCTCTCGGCGCCCTTGTATCGGTCTGCTGCCCCTCCTAAAATCTGATAAATGATACCGTGTACCAGAATATGGTTTTAAAAAACCACATTGTAGTGGATATCCGGCATCTACTACGTAATATTTGCCTGCAAAATTAGATATTGCACATTATGTGTGAATAATTGTAACCATAAACATAGTAATCTTAAAAATTTCTTATACCAAAGACTCTCGAGATATAAAAGACTTACCAGGTGGCAGCACATACATCATTACCACACACAACACTCACACACACACACACACAACAGCACACACACATCATAAAAAGCACACAAAGCACACACACAAAGCGCACACACAAAGCAGCACATACATTCCTCATATAAAGCATACACAGCTGCACACGCAACACTCACAAAACACACACACACATTCCCTAAACTAAACAAACACACACACACCCTAGCACACACACCATTACACACACTCACAAACACATTTAACACACACACACACTCACAAACAGCACTCACACACACACTCACACACACACATACACCAGCAGACACACACACTCACAAACATCACACACACACGCTCACAACTGCACACACAACACTCACAACACTCACACAGCTTCACACACATCATTAACACACACACATAGTAGCACACAGCACTCACACACACACAACACACATTTCAGCACACACATAGCTGCACAAACACACACACACAGCACTCACAAACACACACACACTTTCCCTAAACTAAACAAACACACACACACACACTAGCACACACACCATTACACACACTCACACACACACTTAACACACACACACACACTCACAACACACTTAACACACACTCTCTCTCTCTCTCTCACACACACACACACACACACACACACACACACACACACACACACATTCCCTTAAACAAACACACACACCCTAGCACACACACCATTACACACACTCACAAACACATTTAGCACACACACACAAACAACACTCTCTCTCACACACACAAACAACACTCACACACACACACACACAAACATCACACACACACACACAAACATCACACACAGCACTCACAACACTCACACAGCTTCACACGCATCATTAACACACACACACACACACAGCAGCAGCACACAACACTCACACACACAGAGCACACATTCCCCATTCCACAGCAGCACACAACAGTCCATTAATACAAACATCAACACAAAAAGGCTAATCCTTGCACAAAAAAACTAATCTTTGCTAGTGAAATACGCATCACTCAACACACAACACACCTTGCTAGAGAAATAAACACAACTACACATCCTTGCTAGAGAAATAAACACAAAATTCATCCAAAAAATAAACAAAAAAAATTTTGGAGGGGAATGGGAAGGTATACCTGCTGGAGATTACTGATGATTGCCCCGCTTCGTTTGGTTTGGCGTTGTAAAAATGGCGGATCTGCACAGTGCAAGAAATGGGAACGTGAAATTGATATATCCTCTACATATCCCCTACACAGTTGCAAGAGGGACAAGAGACATGTCGGAGAAGCTTACCTGCGCCGATGTTAGCCGACGATGTGATCCCTGAGCCTGAGAAGAGGGCCGAGCGCACGGTCGCCGATCTTTCTCGTCGTCGGAGCCGCGGAGGCGACACGCACTTCTTTCGTCGCCGGAGCTGAGAGCACGGTCGCCGATCGCCGGAGCTGAGAACCGGAGAAGAGGGCCGAGCGCACGGTCCTGCAGAAGACGAGCAAAAAATCCCGCAATCCTAAAAACGTGAGGAAATGGAGGTGCAGCCCACGGTTTCTGCCCGCCGTATTTTCACGCCCCGGATTTTCAGCTACGGGTGGAGTAGAGAGCGCGTAAACAAAGGGAAAAAAACAAAGTTTCCGTTTTAACAAATCGGAAATGCCCAAAAACGCTCATCCAAATGGGCCCTTAGTCTTCACTCTTACGCGAAGTGCACATTTTGCCCAATGTGGTGCGCAATTGGGCTCTCTTTTGCTGGAGGTAAGCACAGGATGCTCCCCGTTGTGTTTTCTTTTCATATTGTACTTTTGGACACACGGGGGCAGAGCCCAAGCCTTTAGATAAAATCTGCGTATTTCGCACAGTCGTGCTTTTTTCCTTCACACACGGGTGTTTTGCCCATGCATTGCCTCATTCTGGATGAGATGTTGATCTTCACGATCGCACGACCGTGTGAAGTTCCTTCGTGCACGGGTTGTTTTGCCCGTACAAGATCATTGTGCTAAAAATCGATGTTTTGTCGCCGCTCGTGCGTTTTGGTGATGCACAGTCGATTTTGACCGTGCGAGAGCAAATCGCACGAGCAACCTGTTTTGTCTAAAAAAATTATATTTTTTATCGATTGCGTGTGTCCTTCACGCACAGTTGAATTATCTGTGCGAGAAGAAAATCACACGAACTATTGTTTGGCCGAAAATTATAGTAGTTTGTCCCGGCCCGTGTGTTTTTGTCCATGCACGGTTGAATGAATGATTGTTTCAACCGTGCGTGAGTAAAAATCGCAAGGGCGAAACCTTGGCCTATTTGGAAATTTCACATTAAATATCACACGGTTTCGCACGGACGGGCATGCGTTTTGACCATTTTGTTCACAATTTTGTACTTAAGCGCAGATTATCGCATGATTCGGGTTTGACTCTTCATTCCGCCCCTGTTCTGCCGCAAACCCTAGGGGGAGAGCTTCAGCTCCTTCCTCCACCACTCATTAGGGTTTCGCCCTAGGCCGCTTCACATCATTCAAGAGCTTCAAGGAGAGGAATCTACGCTCAATATCGACACCGAGCAAGGAGTTCTTAGCATTGGACATGACTGGATTGTAGTTTACCGGAGAATACAGGTCATTTGGGAGGAAGTGAGAGTCTTATTCTATCCCAGACGATAGTTGGGACCGAGCTAGGACACAGATTGACGACCCGGTGATTCCTATCGAGAATCTACTACAAGCCTCCGGATTCGGTTGTATCTTTTGCCTTTTTCTTCGCTTAGGAACGTTGTTGTTGAATGTATTCTTCATTATTTGATGATGTATGCTTTTCTAAACAATTTATTTGTATTTTTATTTTCATGGTTGTGAAAATCTTTATAGGTTTAGATTGTGCTTGAGGTGCACCGATTTTGCCATCATCCTTCATTTCATTCTGCGAGTCTACTCTTCCATTCCGCGAGTGTACTCTTCCATTCCGCGAGCCTACTCTTGTACTTTGCGTGCCTACTCTTCCATCCGCCAAGTGAAGCAGTGTTAACGGCCAGTGTAATCCACCCATCTTGCGAAGCGGTGACGGCGACCCGCATTGTTAATTTAGGTTTCTTTCATTTGGTTTCCACAACACAAACCAACTCCCGTAACCATCCGACCTTAAGGACTTTAATCTCAAGTTCTTTCTCAAAAGACAACTTCACCTTACTTGTTCCGCGTGAGATTGATACTTGGGAATAACTTTCCATTTTATATTACTTGAGCAAACAGTGCACTTGCCGTCAGCGCATCACATGCGTGCTGGAAAATAGAGCATGTGAGTGTGCACTGGGAGCAGAGCAAGTGGGCACGCCCTGGAGAGCGAACGTGAGGGTGTGCATCATAGAGCAGAGCACTTGAGTACGTTCTGCACAGCTGAGTATAGGCGTGATGTGGAGAGTTATACATGAGAGCTCATACTGAAGATCAGAGCATAGTGACGCGCCCTAGAGAGCGGAGTGTGGTCGTGCATGCTCAACAATGGCATGCCAATGCGTTCTTGGAGAAGCATGTGTGGGTGCATTCTAAAGAACGGCGTGTGTTGGAGCATTCTGTCGAGCATCATGTGAGGTGGTCTCCCGAGTGGAGCGCATGAGTGTGCATTGGAGAGTGGAGTGTTTGGGCGCCCATGGGGAGAGCGGAGCACGGGGGAGTGCATAGGAGAGCGGAGCACATGGGCATGGTTTGGAGAGTGAAGCGTGAGGCCGTAATGTTTAAAGTGGTGTATGTAAAGTTATTCGCAAACCAAATATTTCGTGAATAATGATTCACGAAGATTCGATTAAGATTCATATTTTTTGAATTCCAGTGATTTTTGAATCCGAATTCGAATAATATTATTCAGTTAAAAATATTTGTGAATAGTTTGCGAATAGTAGCAAAATATAATTTAATAAATTTTATATAACTAATTAAACTATCGTAATCATAATATAAGTACACACATATATAATTTAATGTAATGACAAACATATATCTAATGCACAAATCCGAATTGGAATCTGAAATTGCGGGGCGAATTCGATTCCGAATACAAATATTTGAACGAATTTGAATCTGAATCTCTGCATTTTATCACAATTTTGGATTTGATTCATGTGTTATTCGATTCGGTTCATGAACACCCCTTGGTGTATGTGTGTCCACACGTGAGAGCGGACCCGCTGACGTGCACTAGAGAGTGGAGCTCCATGGTGCGAGCAAGAGAGCGGAATGTGAAGGAGTATTCTGGAAAGCTCTGTGTGTGGGCACATTTTGGAAAGAGGTGTGCACGAGCACATAGGAGGGAGCAGTGTTCCTGAGAGCATTCTATAGAGCGGGTAGATGAGCTCGGTCTAGAGAGTTGAACGCGAGAGTGTGTACAAGAGAGTAGACATCGAGAGTTATGCACGCAAGAATGTTTTGGAAGGATGACTGATCGTGTGCATTTGGAAGAGCGGTGTGTGGCACACATTTTGGAGAACAGAGCGTGTGGGCACTCTCTAGAGTGCACGAGAGTGCATACTGAAGAGCGAAGCATGGTGACACTCAAGAGATCGGAGTACGGCCACACACACTAGAAAATGATGCTCTAGTGCGTTCTGTGGAGAAGCATGTGTAGCATGCATTATGAAGAGCAACGTGTGCTTGAGAATTCCGTCGAGCATTGTGCGAGTTGTAGTCTATAGAGCATAGCACATGAGTGTTCACTTAAGAGTAGAGTGTGGGAGGCGCTCATGGTGAGAGCGGATAATGAGGGAGCACACTGGAGAGCAGAGCACTGGGGCGTCATTTAGAGAGCGGAGCTTGGTGTCATAGTGTGGAAAGTGGTGCATGCGCGCCCACATGAGAGAGCGGAGCATCCGAGTGCGCACCTGAGAGCCGATCGTGAAGGTGTATTCTAGAGAGTTGCGCACGCAGGTGCGTTTTGGAAAGAGGCGTGCATGTGTGCATTTGAAGGAGCAACGTGCCCGAGAGCATTACGTAGACCAACATATTGGGCTCATTTAATAGAGTTGAGCGCGAGAATGCACACTAGATAGTGGTACACGCAGGAGCTATCTAGAGAGTGGCACAAATATTTTGCTTATCGTACATAAGTTGTAACACATAACATCTTAAGTCATCTACTTATCATTTTGACCCAAATTTTCTTTTATGGATTTAGGAACAGTTGCTTCTGAAATATCATCATTGTAATAATTTGACAGACTTAAAAAACAGTCTGATATGAAACTCTCGGATCATCGATCAATTTTGATGATTGGACAACTTTGCTCCACAAATAGGTTCAGGCAACCTGTTCAGACTTGTCGGAGCGGCGGAGGCTGCCTCTCAAGAAATATTAAAGTCTAGGAACTCGACAAAAATTTCATTTGAAGCTTCATGCCACCGTCAAGGGTTAATTGGTTGCAATGGTTTCTCAATTGGAGGTTCAGAACTCAGATAATAGCTTGTGAAAGGTCTATTTGGCTGGAAGGTCAACCCCGTTAAATCTCCATCAAAACATTTTGATTGAATAAGTAAAGTGTGTTGTAGTATTTAAACCAGGTTTTCTTCATCTTCAATATCTTCTACCTCAACCAAGTATCTATTTATTTCTATAATGAAGTACTTAAGTTGTTGTTAGGTTGAGAACTTTCACCAAACAAATCTGATCTATTCCTTCAACAATCTCTTCAACATGATCATTACAATTAGTAGTGTTGCATTTTTCTTCATAAAATATGTTAAGACTCATAAAAAATGACATGTATAAACTCTTTCATAAACAAAGTTTAAAGTTTTATTAGATGTGCATAGAATATCTAAGAAAAATTCCTACACTATATCCTTCCTATAAAACTTTGCAAGATGGGTCTTCACATTATTCAATATGTAACAATTGATTCCACCAGTTTTGAAATAAGAAATATTTGGAGTTTTTTCCTTTCAATAGTTCATAGGGAGTCTCTTCCTTGATCTTGTGGATTATGCTCATATCACTATAAGAAAAGCGACTTTTAGCCACACTTTTTTTTGCCACGAGTAAAAAAATGTGTAGGCCTCGATCTCAGGACCGTGAAAAAACTAGTTCACCATCAAACAGCTGAGTCTTGCAATTTCACATAATATTATACTTTTTAAAATATATTTTCCCTGAAAAAAAAAATAATCTTATAAAAAATATGCAAATTTAAATGTATTGTAAAGAATAAATAAAACAGAATTGAAAATGCAGATTATACTTATTTAAGAAAAGAAGAACACAAGAACAACGGTCAACAGAGGCATTATTTATTATAGATTTCATAACTACTACTCTTAAAACTTAATACACACACATCAAATCCTATATGTATACATATGCTGATATCCAGGTACACATCACACATTCATTTAGCTTACTAAGGCTCCGTTTGGGGGGACTTATTTTCACCTATCAAGCGGTTACGACCCGGTCGTAACCGCTCAAAGGGAGCCTAATTTTGCTTAAAAGGAGGCAAAGAACTCGTCCCAGGTGAAGGCATTATTATTATAGCAGGTCTCCATTTCCTGCTCCGACTCCGACGAGGTAAACATGTCCGCCGATGTCCCGTCACCGCCGCCAATGTCCGTAAGATGACCGGCGCCTTCCGCTCCCGTCCAACATGTGAAGAAAATAAGAAACAAGAGCAGAGAAGAAGAAGAGTTTGAAACCAACTACAAGCTATGTTGCTTCTCATACATTCGCTGTATAAATAGATTTACAAGGGTGACTAAACTTAGTAATTTTAACAATTTTAGGTACACGATTCTATTTTAGGTAAGCAGTGATTGCCCGGTTATTCCTCCAATATCCAGCAAGACTTGGCTGGAAATTTCCTTCAATGTACAAGGGGCAGGATCCGTGGGATGCCAGGCTGTACCTTCCTATATTGGTCTCGCACATCCCCCCTCAAGCTCATGACGGATGAATCCGGAAGGCGAGCTTGTCTCGAAGCCAAGTGAACCGAGGACTGGGAAGGGACTTGGTGAAAATATCAGCTACCTGATCGCGTCCCGGTATATGTGAGACAGTAAGATCACCACGAAGAACATGGTCACGGATGAAGTGAACGTCGATGTCAATATGCTTCGTCCGGCTGTGGAATATGGGGTTCTTGGACATGTGAAGGGCACTGATGTTGTCGCAAAGAAGGAGAGGGGGAGCTGATGAACGGAGGCCAAGAAACCGAAGCATATGAAGAAGCCAAAGAACTTCAGCCGTCGTGGATGCCAGAGCGCGATATTCAGCCTCAGCGCTGGACCGAGAGACAGTGGGCTGCTTCTTAGCCCCCCAGGATAGAAGATTCGGCCCTAGGAAGACGGCATACCCTGTTGTGGAACGCCTACTGTCGGGACAGCCGGCCCAATCTGCGTCTGAAAAGGCGCGAAGTTGAAGGGAAGCAGACTTAGAGAACTTGAGACCAAATTCCAGTGTGCCTTTGACATAGCGAAAAATCCTTTTGACCGCAGCAAGATGAGAAGCGCAAGGTTTCTGCATAAACTGACAAACATAATTAACAGCGTAAGCCAGATCTGGACGGGTCATAGTAAGGTACTGTAGAGACCCAACCATCTGCCTGTAGATGGTGGGATCAGGAAGAGGATCCGGGGAACAGGCAGAGAGTTGAAGACCCGTTGCGAGAGGGCTCTTGACTGGTTTGACACCGTCTAAACCAAATCGGGAAAGTAGATCAAGAGCATATCGGGTCTGGGAGAGAAGAAGTGAGTCACTGCGTCGTTCAACCTGCATGCCCAGGAAGAAATGTAGATCGCCGAGATCCTTCATGTCGAACTGGGACGAGAGGCGGCGAATGAGGCGAGAAATGAAGTCCGTGTGGCTCCCAGTGATGATGAGGTCATCAACATAAAGTAAGATGAGGATAATGTCCGCGCCGTGACGCCAGAGAAACAGCGAGGTATCATGCGGACAAATAATAAACCCAAGTTGACGAAGAGATGTGGCAAATCTGTTGTACCACGCCCGAGGAGATTGGCGAAGACCATAAAGAGCTTTGTGTAGGCGACATACATGCCTCGGCCGAGTTGGGTCAATAAACCCAGGTGGCTGCTTGAGGTAGACGATCTCCTGCAAGTCCCCGTGTAGGAACGCATTTTTAACATCCAATTGGCGCAGACGCCAGTCACGGGAGATAGCCAAAGAGAGAACAAGACGCACAGTGCTGGACTTGACCACAGGACTGAAGGTTTCGGTAAAGTCAAAACCTTCGCGTTGATTGAAGCCTTGTGCCACCAAACGAGCTTTGTAGCGTTCGATGGAACCATCCGCCTTGTGTTTTACTTTGTAAACCCACTTACAGCCGACAACATTCATCGATGGAGTGAATGGAACGAGAGACCAGGTCCGGTTGCGACGAAGGGCAGCAAATTCCTCTTCCATGGCACGAACCCAGTTGCGATCAGCGGCCGCCTGCCGATAGGTAGAAGGCTCGGGAGGATGTTCTGACACCATGGACAGTAGAGCCAAGGAGATAGGATGGCGAGAGGCGTAGAGCGCCTTGGGACGCCGGGTGCCGACGCGGGAGCGAGTCACCATCGGGTGAGTTGACGTGGAACCAGGCACCAAAGCACCAACGGGGGTTGTACCTGAGCCGCCACGAGAGCTTCGGGGACGACGAATCGCGGCATGGGCCGGCCACGGAGGAGGCGTGATGGAAGGCGAGCAGGAAACACCGTCACCAGGTGCTGGAGGAGGGTCATCGGAGACGGCGCTAGTAGCGGGGGCTGCAGGGGTCGGAGGGGGATCCGCCGGTAGAGCGGGATCTATGAGAGCAGTGGATCCGGGAGCCCGAGCTGGAGGAGCGGCGAGCTCGCAATCGTGTTGGAGAGGACGAGTCACTGTCGGGGACCTCGACGGAGACGGGGAAGCGCCGGGTGTTGGTGCTGAGGTGTCAACATTGGTGACCTGCAACAATTTGTGAATAGGTTGGAGAGAAAAATATTTTGAAGAAGAAGAATCCAAGTCCTGGGCGGAGGATGGCTGAGCCAGGGGGAAACGAGTCTCATCAAATGACACATGGCGAGAGAGATAGACTCGTCCCGAAACCGGATCCAAGCACTGATAACCCTTATGGTGCGGGCTGTAGCCAAGAAAGGCGCATTCGATAGTTTTGAAGTCCAATTTTCCTCTGCCAAATGGGGATAAAGCAGGAAAGCAAGCACAGCCAAACGTGCGCAGGTGATCATAAGATGGTCGAGTACCAAATAGAGCTTCAAACGGAGAGCGTCCGTTAACCGTTGTAGTTGGCAACCGGTTGATCAGATATACAGCCGTGGAGAACGCATGATTCCAAAACTGTTTTGGGGTTTGCCCATGAGCCATAAGAGTAAGACCGGTTTCAACAATGTGACGATGTTTGCGTTCCGCTAAACCATTTTATTCAGGTGTCCCTGGACAAGAGACAAGATGAGAAATACCATGGGATAAGAAGAATTCTTGAAGAGTATGGCTCATAAATTCCCCACCACCATCTGTTTGGACAAATTTTACTGTTTTATCAAGTTGCTTTTCCATGAGCTTAATGAACTGTATGAAGAGAAGGCCAACTTCAGATTTGCGACGAAGCGGAAAATACCATGAAAATCGGGAACACTCATCAACGATGATGAGGTAAAACCGAAAACCGTCAATGGAGGAGGTAGGAGCCGGGCCCCAGACATCACTGTGGAGAGTATGTAAAGTTTGAGTGGAATAGGACTTACGACGAGTGAACGGTAATTTGGACGCTTTTCCCATTTGACAACTTCGGCAAAAAAATTTATTAATCGAGAAACTAATGTTTAACAACGGGTACAAGGATTTCATTAAAGAAAAGGATGGATGTCCCAAACGAGCATGCCAAGTGTCCCCATCGGTTTTATTGGTGAAGAGGCTTACTGCAGATGGTGATGTCCCCATGTGTATTGGATAGAGTCCTCCTTGCCTAGTTCCCTCCAGCACTGTCTGGCCCGTCTTCAAGTTCTTGATGAGAAAACCCCATGGATAGAAAATGAAACAGCAATCATTATCACGAGTGTATTGAGAAACACTTAATAAGTTCTTTTTCAGGTTGGGAACAACAAGAACACGGTCTAGATGGACTGATGTGCGTGGGATGGATACCTTAGCCACATGAGTAATAGGTAAACCAGTCCCATTTCCAACCATTACTGAATCAAGACCAGAGTATGGGGTCATACCTTCAAGTTGAGCAGTATCAGCGGTCATATGGTTTGTTGCGCCAGTGTCAGGATACCATGCGTGATCAACCTGGTCAGATAAATTTATAGCGGCAAAAGATTGAACCTGATTTGTGATGACCGAATCTGGGGCAAAACAATTGTTGGCTTTGTGATAGGGATGACCGCAGCGAAAACACACCACGTTGGAATCATCAGTTGTGCGAGGTGCGCCTTTAAGACGTTGCCCTGGTGTTCCACGACCCCCACGAGAAGTTGTAGGTGAAGGAGATGCGCGGTTCTGGCTAGTCCGACCTCCACCTTGGCCATCACCAAATTTCCCGCGACCACGAACACTGCGATTTCCAAAATGGGTTCGGCCACGACCTCGGGCCGAGTACATCGCAGTGGGTTGAACAATGTCTCGTCGTGTTGTTTGGAGTCGGAGCTCGAAATCAAATAGTAGAGCGGTGACTTCATCCACCGTGGGAGAGTCTCGGGAAAGGTTTATGGCCGCAACAATGGGATCAAACTCAGATCCAAGACCGCGAAGAAGCCACATGACGAGATCATCCTCGTCAATGGGTTTGCCGGCGTTTGCAAGGTTTTGGGAAATAGATTTGACCCGTTGGACGTAGTCGGCCATAGAGAGAGCTCCTTTGGTCATGGACTGAAGCTCGGTTTTGAGTTGGAGAATTCGGGAACGTGTAAGAGTTCCATACAGCACCTCCAAAGAGTGCCAAACTTCAGCCGAGGTTGCACAGGTGCCGATTTGAGTAACGGCTGCCTCAGAGAGAGAGTTGGTGAGCCATGCCAAAACCATCTGATCGAGGCGATGCCATTGGACAGCGTTTGGCGAAAGATCGTCGGGGTCGGGACGGGTTGCAGATCCATCAATAAACCCGACCAGTCCAAGCGAACGGAGGACGGGAAGAACCTGCGTCTTCCATGGGAGGTAGTTTGTCGATTTGAGCCGAATCGACACATCCTGCCGGATTGATTTCACGGTAGGGAGGGTAGACTCCAAGTTGATGGCGATAGTATCATGGGTGGAGGGAGTATGAACTGCGGAGGAGGTGAAAATATTTTCTGCAGCGGGAGTCATGGCGTCTCCCTCTGATACCATGTGAAGAAAATAAGAAACAAGAGCAGAGAAGAAGAAGAGTTTGAAACCAACTACAAGCTATGTTGCTTCTCATACATTCGCTGTATAAATAGATTTGCAAGGGTGACTAAACTTAGTAATTTTAACAATTTTAGGTACACGATTCTATTTTAGGTAAGCAGTGATTGCCCGGTTATTCCTTCAATATCCAGCAAGACTTGGCTGGAAATTTCCTTCAATGTACAAGGGGCAGGATCCGTGGGATGCCAGGCTGTACCTTCCTATATTGGTCTCGCACACAACACCACTGATGTTGTTGTTGTAAAGCCTCTTCAATCTCCGACTCCGAGGAGGTGTTTAACATCTCCGCCGATGTCCCATCACCGCCATTGTCCGTAAGATCGTAGACCGCCGGCGCGGCATCGCCGCCGCCATCCGATCCCGCCCAACACCACTGATACGGAATCTCAGCCGTCGCAAGTCTGAACTCAACATTATTAATGTCAGCAGCGGCGTCCATCGTCGGAGGAAAAAACAGGGGATTCCACTCCATCTGATCTGGACATATATTGAAGGCATCCCACTCCGCCGGGTCAAAATCATCCGGCCTCCCCACGCTGTAAATCTCCGGCCCTGAGTACTCACCGGCGCCGTCAAATCCGACGGTTTCTTGGACTGACGGCGTCAAAGTCAGAGCAGATGGCGATGTATGCAGGGCACCCTGTTCATGACCGGAAAAGTCCAACATTTTCCGACGAATACATGTTTCCACCGCCAGAGCCCGACGGGCGATCGCGCAGCTAACGGAATGGAGTTCGTGACAGTCGTGATTTGAGAGAGGGCGGCGGCCTGAGACGATCCCGCGGAGGACAAGTTCGCCGGAAAGATTGGTATTTTGGGCGATGACGCGGCTATACCCTGCGCGCGCTTTTTCCAGACGCTTCAGGCGGAGCTTCTCACGGTTCATGGCATTGTTAGCCTTTATCTGCAGGAAGCTGACTTCTTCGGTGGGGGTTGTTGTTGATCTTACGGAGCAGACTCATCGCCACCTCCGGCGACGGCCAGACCACCGGCTCCGACTGCCCTGGAGCGTACAGAACGGCGCAGCCAGGCACGTCGCAGAGGACGGCGAGCTCCTGCGCCTTCTTCAGGAGGCCGGGGAGACGCTTTTTCAACGCCGCCGTTCGAGCGCCGCCGTTGGTGATGTACGCCAAAGCCAGCTTCTTCCTCGGCATTCTCGACCTGCTTTGATTTCAAGAAACCCGGGAGGCGGGAGAGTGGCATTTTATAAACTCAGAATGCCTTTTTTTTAGGAAATAAATAAAAAATGCGGACATTTACAATACATGTATTTATATATATATAATTTTTAATAAAACAAACTAAATTATATTATTTTCTTTTTAAAATATAAACACGGTTGCCCGGTTATAAATACATTTGGGAAACATTCATTTTATAATCACACGGTTGCCGGGGCGGGGTTGCAAGCCCCAACTGTCATTGCCGCCGCCTCACTAACCTTCATTGTCATGAAATCGTCATCGCTACCGCCGTGCAACCGCAATCTCCGCCGCCTCCCCAACTGTCATCGCCGCCGCCTCGTAAACCGTCATCGCCGCCGCCGCACCAACCGCCATCACCGCTGTTTTCAATTAGTGTCTGTTGCGGACTAACTCGGTGCCCCGGTCGAGCGCACACACAGTCAATGAGAATGAGACGTTGACACAAGATGTGATGACGTGAAAAAACCCCTTAATTGGGTAAACCACGTGACTGGGTCGGTGCCGGTCAAAGTCCACTAGCTCCTGGAGATTAAAACGTGTTTGGAGAATCATGGCGACAGGCCGCTCCCGTTACAACTTGGGGGAGAGAGAGAGATAGACTGCGACCTCCTGCAGGTAACAGGCTGCGCTGCGGGAGTGACTTGGATGCTGAAGTGCGAGGGATGGCCTTGGTGCTCTGATGCTGGGGGCGGCGCTTGCTTGCTTGAAGGGGTCGTCTTCCTCCTTCGACTAGCTCTAGGACTTAGGCATTTTCCTGCTGGTGGCGCGTTGGTGGCTCGTGGTGGCTGGAAGATGACTTGAAGGAGGAGACCGACAGAGCTATCACTTGAGAAAGAAGATGACCGAGAGCAGAAAAGTGAAGAATGAAGAGACACTGAGGCTCCTTTATAGCCTTCGGGGAAGGTTCATGGCGGGCCCCACCACTAACGTAGTGGGTTAGTGGGTGGTTACACACTTGATCGGACGGCGGGGAGAGCCCCCCCCCCCCCCCCCCACGATCGGACGACGGGCAGGCCGTCCACGGTGATGGGGCGCCAAGGCAGTGGTCGGCCGGGTTGTTAGAGGCGGAGACGGCGGACTGGCGGCCGGCGGCGGCGGCCTGGCCGGTGGCTTAGGCCGACAACGGCCTGCCGTGGCCTGGTCGTGGCCTGCCTCGGCTAGGCCGACGGCCGCGCGCCCAGGCTGTGCGTGCCCAGGCGGCTGCATGCGGCAGGCCGCGTGCTTGACTACGTGCGCATGGGTATGAAAAAATTTCTGACATTGAGAAGCCTTTGCAAAGTTCTAGTGATGATTTTATTTTATTGTTGTTTGATGGAATGTGGTGTCAATTTGTATCCTTCTTTGCAATGCTATGTCCAAAATTTTGGAGCAAATGTAATTCTCTGAGTGAGTTCGCCTCCGTTTGGCACGGTGGTTGCGGTCATGAACATGAGGATTAAATTGTCATTTGTTAACGTCCACCTAAGAAACTTCATTCACTTTTTATGTTTAAATGAATGATGTTTGTTAGATGATCATTAACGAATGACGGTTTAACTCACGAGTTTACGACCACCACCACCGTGCCAAACGGAGCCTTCATTATAATTTTGAAGGTTCATATTTTTTTCCAAGGGCCCAAAAGAGAGAGCATATTCAAATTGCTGGATGACCGGACGGGCAAGGTTGGGGTGACCGATAGCTGAAAGGGATTGTCCTGCTTTCAGAAGAGAGAGAACCTACACTTTCCCAGTGGCGAACGTAGAATTTTTTTTCCAATGTAGGCGATGTATAAAACTAGAAATTATATCGAGTTGGGATTGGCTCGAAATAGAAATATTTGATGGAAGCCGACTTGAAATCAAAATCAACTTTAAATAGAGTCATGTCGACTCAAAATTAACTTGATTTCGAGGGAGCTTCAATCAAATTCGAGTCTACTCATCACTACCAATAAGTTTAATGTAGCGCTTGAATGTAATTATTTTTTATTAATAAATGGTCAATAATTGTATAAGAAAATAAATTTTAAATTAAAATAACGAAAAAAAAAAAAAGATTGGCAATCATTTCTGTGAAAATCTGCAACGAAAATAGTAGGTTGGCAGTATTTCGTTTCCCACTTCAAAACATTCCAATGTTCTACAAGTAGATGGAATTTTGAAATATGTTTAGAACTTTTTGCCTCCGGTCTTCACGGCGCAACAGGTCCTGACGGAACAAACGTCGTCAGAAGCCGTTTATTTGCCCGCCGCCGTTTGCTCCAAACGTCGCCTCGATCTTATGACCGTGAAAAAAACTAGTTCACGATCAAACACCTGAGCCCCCGCAATTTCACATAATATTATATTTTTTAAAATATATTTTTCCTGGAAAAAAAATAATCTTGTAAAAAAGGTGCAAAATTAAATGTATTGAAAAGAATAAATAAATCACAATTGAAATTGCGGATTATATTTATTTACGAAAAGAAGAAAACAATAAGAGATGTATTATTTATTAAAGATTTCATAAGAACTACTACTCTTAATACTTAATACACATTCATTTCATTTATTTAATAATTTTGCTTAAAAGGAGGCAAAGAACTGTTCCAGGTGAAATCATTATTATTATAGCAGGTCTCCAGTTCCTGCTCCGACTCCGACGAGGTAAACATGTCCCCCGATGTCCCGTCACCGCCGCCAATGACCGTAAGATCACCGCCGTCTTCCGATCCCGTCCAACACCACTGATGTTGTTGTTGTAAAGCCTCTTCAATCTCCGACTCCGAGGAGGCGTTTAACATGTCCGCCGATGTCCCGTCACCGCCGCCAATGTCCGTAAGATCACCGCTGCCTTCCGATCCCGTCCAACACCACTGATGTTGTTGCTGTAAAGCCTCCTCAATATCCGACTCCGAGGAGGTGTTCAACATTTCCGCCGATGTCCCATCACCGCGGATGTCCGTAAAATCGTAGGCCGCCGGCGCGGCATCGCCGCCGCCATCCGATCCCGTCCAACACCACTGATATGGATGTTGTTGTAAAGCGGGCTGGTGATGAATCTCAGCCGTCGCATGGTTGAACACAACATTATTAATGTCAGCAGCGGCGTCGACTGTCGGAGGAGAAAACAGGGGATTCCACTCCATCTGATCTGGACTTATATTGAAGGCATCCCACTCCGCCGGGTCAAAATAATCCGGCCTCCCCACGCTGTAAATCTCCGGCCCTGAGTACTCACCGACGCCGTTAAATCCCACGGTTTCTTGGACTGACGGCGTCAGTGGCAGAGCAGGCGGCGATGTATGCAGGGCACCCTGTTCATGACCGGAAAAGTCCAACATTTTCCGACGAATACAGGTTTCCACCGCCTGAGCCCGACGGGCGATCGCGCCGCTAACGGAATGGAGTTCGTGAGAGTCGTGATTTGAAAGAGGGCGGCGGCCTGAGACGATCCCGCGGAGGACAAGTTCGCCGGAAAGACGGGCATTTTGGGCGATGACGCGGCTATACCCTGCGCGCGCTTTTTCCAGACGCTTCAGGCGGAGCTTCTCCTGGTTCATGACATTGTTAGCCTTTATCTGCAGAAAGCTGCCTTCTTCGGTGGAGTTGTTTTTGATCTTACGGAGCAGACTCATCGCCACCTCCGGCGACGGCCAAACCACCGGCGCCGACTCCCCTGGAGCGTACAGAACGGCGCAGCCAGGCACGTCGCAGAGGACGGCGAGCTCCTGCGCCTTCTTCAGAAGGCCGGGGAGACGTTTTTTCAACGCCGCCGTTCGAGCGCCGCCGTTGGTGATGTACGCCAAAGCCAGCTTCTTCCTCGGCATTCTCGACCTGCTTTGATTTCAAGAAACAGGGGAGGCGGGAGAGTGGCTTTTTATGAACGGTCCGACTTAGAAATTAGAATGCCTTTTTTTTAGGAAATAAATAAAAAATGCGGACATTTACAATACATGTATTTATATATATATAATTTTTAATAAAACAAACTAAATTATGTTATTTTCTTTTTAAAATATAAACACGGTTGCCCGGTTATAAATACATTTGGGAAACATTCATTTTATAATCGCACGGTTGCCGGGGCGACGTTGCAAGCGCCAACTGCCATTGCGGCCGCCTCACTAACCTTCATTGTCATGAAATCGTCATCGCTACCGCCGTGCAACCGCAATCTCCGCCGCCTCCCCAACTGTCATCGCCGCCGCCTCGTAAACCGTCATCGCCGCCGCACAAACCGTCATCACCGCTGTTTTCAATTAGTGTTTGTTGCGGACTAACTCGGTGCCCCGGTCGAGCGCACACACAGTCAATGAGAATGAGACGTTGACACAAGATGTGATGACGTGAAAAAACCACTTAATTGGGTAAACCACGTGACTGGGTCGGTGCCGGTCAAAGTCCACTAGCTCCTGGAGATTAAAACGTGTTTGGAGAATCATGGCGACAGGCCGCTCCCGTTACAACTTGGGGGAGAGAGAGATAGACTGCGACCTCCTGCAGGTAACAGGCTGCGCTGCGGGAGTGACTTGGATGCTGAAGTGCGAGGGATGGCCTTGGTGCTCTGATGCTGGGGGCGGCGCTTGCTTGCTTGAAGGGGTCGTCTTCCTCCTTCGACTCGCTCTAGGACTTAGGCATTTTCCTGCTGGTGGCGCGTTGGTGGCTCGTGGTGGCTGGAAGATGACTTGAAGGAGGAGACCGACAGAGCTATCACCTGAGAAAGAAGATGACCGAGAGCAGAAAAGTGAAGAATGAAGAGACACTGAGGCTCCTTTTATAGCCTTCGGGGAAGGTTCATGGCGGGCCCCACCACTAACGTAGTGAGTTAGTGGCAGGGGCGGATCTAAGGGGGGGCCGACGGGGGCCGGGCCCCCCCAAAGATTTTGGTAAAATAGATGATGTATTTGTGTTCCTCTCGCCGAGCTAATGGATTTTGACTACTTATACGTCAAAAATGGTGTCCGAATAAGGGAGAAAAGAGCCCAGAAAGATGAAGACATTTAAAAAAAAAAAAATTCGTTGAAAGATGAGAAAATTGACATGAGATGTAACTGGTTAAATTAATTTTTATGGAGATAACATATATAAATTTAGTTAAGATAGCTGCAAACAATTTTTACCCCGCGAAGTCCACCTTTTTCTTTACTCATAACTTTTTTGAAATCTCTGAAAAAATACTATCGTCATCTTCAGCACGATATAACACGACGTCTTCTTTACTTAACTCCTATAATCTTATTTTATTTCTCAGTGTCTCCTTTATTACACCCTAAGAATACACGAGTTCAAAGCCAATGAATTTTGACTATGTGTTTCTTTAACTTTTTGAATAGTTTGGGCCCCCCCCCCCCGTGTTAAAATTCTCACTCTCTGCAGGAGCATGCGTCCACACTTTTACTTTGAGATCGTTTTAATATGAACTTCTCTTACTTTAAAGAGGAACTTTCATAAGTTCTTAGGGGTGTTGACGAATGATGACGACAATGTGGCTAGTCGAATGTTTAAATAATAATAATAATACTTTACACTTTTATTGCAACTCATACTTTAGAGCAATGCAGTCATCTTAAATATTTTCATTGTAATCAATATATTTTTTGGGGGATTTATTTACTTCATCACACAAATATTTAACCCGAACACCTGAACAAACAATTCAAATTTAAATTGTTAATACTTTTTAAATTACCACATCTTAAATTATTGAAAAGTTATTTTATGTATACTGCAACAAAGATCAGACCAGCATCAAACAATATTCCAATTTTTTAATAACTGATAAAAGACTGCGCTCAGATGTCTCTAAATAGATAAGTTACAATAAAAAAATAATTCTTTTTTATGACCCAATTGTGATATCTCGATATGTGCAAATTTAGGTATAGACATCGATCATAAAAAAAATTCTTCGCCTTTTGATTGGGCCCCCCCTAATCAAATTTCCTGGATCTGCCCCTGGTTAGTGGGTGGTTACACACTTGATCGGACGGCGGGGAGAGCCCCCCCCCCCCCCCCCCCCACGATCGGACGACGGGCAGGCCGTCCACGGTGATGGGGCGCCAAGGCAGTGGTCGGCCGGGTTGTTAGAGGCGGAGGCGGCGGAGACGGCGGACTGGCGGCCGGCGGCGGCGGCCTGGCCGGCGGCTTAGGCCTGGCCGGCGGCTTAGGCCGACAACGGCCTGCCGTGGCCTGGTCGTGGCCTGCCTCGGCTAGGCCGTGTTGTTTTTTTTGGTTTCGTATCCGGATCCAATTGAATCCGGTTTCTTTGTTCATTTTCAGTAATTACCGTACATGGAGGCACCGGTTAATGCTTTTTCTTTTTGGGGTGAGAGAGAGTCCCTCTCTCTTGCATGGGAAAGGAAACCAATAACTGTGTATATATATATGTTTATATATGAGGTGACCTATTCACGGTGAATGAAAAAAAAAAACACAGCCGCCCAAAGGCTTTGAGGAGAATTTGCCGGCCCAATCTTTCTTACGTTGGAGGGAGGAGCCGCCGTCGCCGCCGCCGTCTCGCTCTTGGTGCCGCAAGGGGTGGGAGACCCCTGTAGGATGTCGCCGGTGGTTGTCGTTGGTGCAACACCGTGCAATGGCGGCGGAGCATTTCTCATGTACCTGTGAGACTCTCGACGTATCCACCGGCTTTGGAGGAAATAGCCACCGGTCTTGGAGGAGAGGATCTCTACCGGTCTTGTACGAGATGAGGCGGTGCGGGCATGGCGGCGAAGGCTTGCGGTGGTGCAGTGGCCTTGACGGAGTTTCTCTTCGGCGGTGCGGACATGGCGGCGAAGGCGTGCGGGAGTGCAGTGGCCTTGATGGTGTTTTTCTCCGGTGGTGCGGCTTGGCGTCGATGGCGTGCGTGAGTGCAGTTGGCCTCGACGGTGCTTCTCCGGTGGTGGCGGGTGGTTTGGTCGTCATCGGACGACGAAGGTTCTCCGTGAACCTTATGCGTCCGCTGTGCTAGCGGATTGCAGTCCAGATTATTCCCTCTCCCGCGGATCGAGCAAGTCCGGCTCTCCGCGGTGTTTTCTGTAACGGACGTCGGTACACTTCTTTATGTATTTTATTGCAGTTGTAGTATTTATATATGCAGAATTTAATGTTCAGATTTATACGTTTTTGCAAACTCTATATTTATTTGGTTGTGCCTGGGATAGTTTTCCGCGTTATATCCCAACAGGCCGACGGCCGCGCGCCCAGGCTGTGCGCGCCCAGGCGGCTGCATGCGGCAGGCCGCGCGCTTGACTACGTGCGCATGGGTATGAAAAGATTTCTGACATTGAGAAGCCTTTGCAAAGTTCTAGTGATGATTTTATTTTATTGTTGTTTGATGGAATGTGGTGTCAATTTGTATCCTTCTTTGCAATGCTATGTCCAAAATTTTGGAGCAAATGTAATTCTCTGAGTGAGTTCGCCTCCGTTTGGCACGGTGGTTGCGGTCATGAACATGAGGATTAAATTGTCATTTGTTAACGTCCCCCTAAGAAACTTCATTCACTTTTTATGTTTAAATGGATGATGTTTGTTAGATAATCATTAACGAATGACGGTTTAACTCATGAGTTTACGACCACCACCACCATGCCAAACGGAGCCTTCATTATAATTTTGAAGGTTCATATTTTTTTCCAAGGGCCCAAAAGAGAGAGCATATTCAAATTGCTGGATGACCGGACGGGCAAGGTTGGGGTGACCGATAGCTGAAAGGGGTTGTCCGGCTTTCAGAAGAGAGAGAAGAACCTACACTTCTCCAGTGGCGAACGTAGAATTTTTTTTCCAGTGTAGGCGATGTATAAAACTAGAAATTATATCGAGTTGGGATTGGATCGAAATAGAAATATTTAATGGAAGCCGACTTGAAATCAAAATCAACTTTAAATAGAGTCATGTCGACTCAAAATAAACTTGATTTCGAGGGAGCTTCAATCAAATTCGAGTCTACTCATCACTACCAATAAGTTTAATGTAGCGCTTGAATGTAATAATTTTTTATTAATAAATGGTCAATAATTGTATAAGAAAATAAATTTTAAATTAAAATAACGAAAAAAAAGATTGGCAATCATTTTTGTGAAAATCTGCAACGAAAATAGTAGGTTGGCAGTATTTTGTTTCCCACTTCAAAACATTCCAATGCTCTACTAGTAGATGGAATTTTGAAATATGTTTAGAAAAATTAAGAAAAAATAATTGGACGGAAGGAACAAAAAGGCTTTTTCCTCCGGTCTTCATGGCGCAACAGGTCCTAACGGAGCAAACGTCGCCACCAGAAGCCGTTTGTTTGCCCATCGCCGTTTGCTCCAAACGCCGCCTCGATCTCATGACCGTGGAAAAAACTAGTTCACCATCAAGCACCTGAGCTCCTGACAATTTCACATAATATTATATTTTTTAAAATATATTTTTCCTGAAAAAAAAATAATCTTGTAAAAAAAAGTGCAAAATTGAATGTATTGAAAAGAATAAATAAAACAGAATTGAAATTACGGATTATATTTATTTACGAAAAGAAGAAAACAACAAGAGATGTATTATTTATTAAAGATTTCATAAGAACTACTACTCATAATACTTAATACACACGCATCAAATCTTATACATACGCAGATACACATTAAACATTCATTCATTCATTTCATTTCATTTATTATAGCAGGTCTCCAGTTCCTGCTCCGACTCCGACGAGGTAAACATGTCCCCCGATGTCCCGTCACCGCCGCCAATGACCGTAAGATCACCGCCGTCTTCCGATCCCGTCCAACACCACTGATGTTGTTGTTGTAAAGCCTCTTCAATCTCCGACTCCGAGGAGGCGTTTAACATGTCCGCCGATGTCCCGTCACCGCCGCCAATGTCCGTAGGATCACCGCCGCCTTCCGATCCCGTCCAACACCACTGATGTTGTTGCTGTAAAGCCTCCTCAATATCCGACTCCGAGGAGGTGTTCAACATTTCCGCCGATGTCCCATCGCCGCGGATGTCCGTAAAATCGTAGGCCGCCGGCGCGGCATCGCCGCCGCCATCCGATCCCGTCCAACACCACTGATATGGATGTTGTTGTAAAGCGGGCTGGTGATGAATCTCAGCCGTCGCATGGTTGAACACAACATTATTAATGTCAGCAGCGGCGTCGACGGTCGGAGGAGAAAACAGGGGATTCCACTCCATCTGATCTGGACATATATTGAAGGCATCCCACTCCGCCGGGTCAAAATAATCCGGCCTCCCCACGCTGTAAATCTCCGGCCCTGAGTACTCACCCACGCCGTCAAATCCGACCGTTTCTTGGACTGACGGCGTCAATGTCAGAGCAGGGGGCGATGTATGCAGGGCACCCTGTTCATCACCGGAAAAGTCCAACATTTTCCGACGAATACAGGTTTCCACCGCATGAGCCCGACGGCCGAGCGCGCCGCTAACGGAATGGAGTTCGTGACAGTCGAGATTTGAAAGAGGGCGGCGGCCTGAGACGATCCCGCGGAGGACAAGTTCGCCGGAAAGACGGGCATTTTGGGCGATGACGCGTCTATACCCTGCGCGCGCTTTTTCCAGACGCTTCAGGCGGAGCTTCTCCCGGTTCATGACATTGTTAGCCTTTATCTGCAGAAAGCTGCCTTCTTCGGTGGAGTTGCTGTTGATCTTACGGAGCAGACTCATCGCCACCTCCGGCGACGGCCAAACCACCGGCGCCGACTCCCCTGGAGCGTACAGAACGGCGCAGCCAGGCACGTCGCAGAGGACGGCGAGCTCCTGCGCCTTCTTCAGGAGGCCGGGGAGACGTTTTTTCAACGCCGCCGTTGGTGATGTACGCCAAAGCCAGCTTCTTCCTCGGCATTCTCGACCTGCTTTGATTTCAAGAAACAGGGGAGGCGGGAGAGTGGCTTTTTATGAACGGTCCGACTTAGAAATTAGAATGCCTTTTTTTAGGAAATAAATAAAAAATGCGGACATTTGCAATACATGTATTTCCGCATATAATTTTTAATAATACAAACTAAATTATATTATTTTCTTTTAAAAAATAAACAAGGGTGCCCGATTATAAACACATTTGCGATAAATGATTAAATTCATTATAATGGCACGATTGCCCGGTCGTGCAAGGTGCAAGCGCCAACTGCATCAATATTGTCGCCCCCGATATCGCCGTCGTCGTGCCAATCATCTTCGCCGCCGCCATGCCAGCCGCCATTACCGCGCCAACCGTCATCGCCGCCGCCATCCCAGCCGCCATTACCGCGCCAACCGTCATCGCCGCCGCCGCGCCAGCCGTCATCGCCGCCGCCGCACCAACCGCCATCGCTGCCGAGCCGACCGCCTTCGCCGCCGTGCCGATCATCATCGCCGCCGCCGCGCCAACCGCCATCAGGCCCATCACCACTATTTTCAATTAGTGTCAAAAAAAAAAAACATTAGTCACCATTTTTTAATTCGTGACAAATAAAGTACTATTACCCACAGATTTCAAATTCATGTCTAATATTTTAGTAATATTTTTTTAATCCTTGTTAGACATGGCTTTGGCCCTTTGGGTCGTGGCAATTTTTTTTTTTTGTGATAATTGGCTAAAATTTATCTATATTTATTAGTAACGAGCATCTTCGCACGGGCTACGCCCGTGCTCGATGCTCTTCGCATCGACAGTACCCCAGCTGCGTCTGTACCTCCGTCCCAACTCGCCCCCTCTACAACACTCGGTGCTCTCGTGCGGCCTTCAGCGGCATGCAGGTGGGCTTCGCACGCCAGCTAACGGCCTTTACACGTGATTGATTCTCTGGGTGGGCTTAGGCCGCGTAAAATGAAGGCTCACACTCTTCCACTTAATTCATCAGATCGGCACCGTACACGTGAGTCGCGGCCCCCGGACGCATAAACGTGATCTACAGCGAGTGATGTCTACGGGAGCGTGTGTGATTTCGCATATGCGGGGGTTGCGAGTGACGTGTATATATATTTGTTGTTTGATTTGCATATGCGCACCGGGGAACGCGAATGACGGGTACGGGGCCGAGCTGGTAATTTATGTGGAAGAGGGTGAAAGCTGATTTTATGCGGCATACGACCGCCCAGAGCATGAAGCACGTGTAAAGGCCGTTCGATGGTGGGCAAAGCCGGCCTGCATGCCGCCCGAGAGCACCGAGTGTTGTAGAGGGGGCGAGTTGGGACGGAGGTACAGACGCAGCTGGGGTACTGTCGATGCGAAGAGCATCGAGCACGGGCGTAGCCCGTGCGAAGATGCTCGTATTTGCGTATGATTATTGTTATCAGCAGCAGCTACATTCATTTACCTGACCGAGTGCATCTGTGAAAATGCGCAATTTGGATGTTTAGAATGAGAATTTCCATCTCATGTGGGACGGACATGGCGGTGACACTGGCAGACCGTCTCAGGACTACCAACACCACGGTCGACGGTGTTGAGTCCACTGAAAGGCGTCGTGTACACGACATTGAGTGCACTCAAAGCCGTCGGCTCAACGGCGGTCTGTGCAGGAAAAGCCGTCCTCTCCACGCCGTTGAGTGTTTAGTGCATTCAACGCTGTCCTCTCGACGGCGCTTACTGCAGTCAAAGCCGGCCTCTCGACGACGTTGAGTGCACTGAAGGCCGTCCTCTGCACGGCGTTGACTGCAGTCAACGTCCTCGTGTCCACATGTCTGAGTGTCGTCAACGCCGTCCTCTCAACGGCATTGAGTGCACTTAAAGACGTGTTGTCAACGGCGTTGAGAGCACTCAAAGCCGTCCACTCGACGGATCTCGACGGCGTTGAGTGCAGCCAAAGTCGTCGTGTCCACGCCAGTGTGTACTCAAATCCGTAGTCTCGACGACGTTCTGTGCAGTCAAAGCAGGCCTCTCCACAGCGGTGAGTGCAGTGAACATCGTCCTCTCATGGCTAGCTTGCCT
Organism: Platanthera zijinensis; assembly: GCA_039513925.1. NCBI lineage: Eukaryota > Viridiplantae > Streptophyta > Magnoliopsida > Asparagales > Orchidaceae > Platanthera > Platanthera zijinensis. The sequence continues at coordinate 38,715,385 of CM077082.1, forward strand.
GAAATATGATAGTGCATGTTATGTGTTGAAGCGATATTGGGGGTTATGAATGATGATGTGTTGAGTGAGTAAAAAGTATGGGTGAAGTGGCAATATTTATGAACCATTAGTTCATATATCCAGTGTCATTACGAAACATTCATACAGCTGTAGAAGTTCAAAAAAAACAGGAACACATGACAGCAGTTTATACAATGCAGGACACAGTAGCACGATAAGTACATAAACTGTCAGAGGGTAGAGAAACATAAACAGTCAGAGGGCAGATAACATCGGACAACATTTTATACAGGGGCTAAAAAACGAAGGCTCATCACGGAAGGTAGTACTGAAAACGATGAAGCATAGGAGAACCGAACGTAGAAACGGATGATCACAAACACCTGCGAATGGGCAGAACAACCAACAGCTCAGATATTTAAGGCTCGTTAACCCCCCGGGAGAAGTCAGGTCTAACGTCAAAGAGTGTGAGCTCACGAACTGAAATCTGCCTCCCATCAATGATGTGGTTGTCCATCTTTATTGCAGCATCGCGCAGAGTCAGATCATCAGCGAAAATCACCTCCCCCGTGCCTACTGGATCCCCGTTTATGTCAACGTCAGCCTTCATGAGTATATATAAAGAAGCAATGACATATCAAATCAAAACAAATAAAGAATATAGTGCAGTAGCAAGCTTTCTGATGTGTACACTGGCGTGAAGAAAGCCTGGAAGGGATCCAAAGACGGATTTTAGAAGCTGAGTAGACGTAGAGAGGTTAAGATTGCTAATTAAAAGGCAGAAGTAGTAGTTATCACGCATCTCTGCTGGGACATTGCAGCTGTGATCGAGTTCGTTGCCCGTAAATAGGAGCTCGGTATTGCACGTCAGGGAAGAAGAAGATTCGGACCCAGACATTGCGAGTTCTTATATTAATGTACAATTGTGGAGCAGCGAGAGAGCAGCATGAAGCAGCTATGAATGCCAAAGTTCACTGTGTAAGCACTTTAAAATAATGTCAGTGCATAAAACGCTTGTACATATACAGTATCTGGGTTGTAAATATAGGGTGTTCAGTAGGTGAGTTGTACTACAACGTACACAGAAGACTCTAAAAGAATGTATCGCATAATAATAAATACAAATAATTTACAAAACACCTAAAGCCAGCAGCGAAGTAGAAGCTCAAATGGGATTATAACAGGGTGTAAAACAGCAACATTTGTAGCAAAAGAATATAATGACAGAGTTGTTAGTAGAATTTGATGTATTGTGTTTAATAAATTTTAACATAACTGAAAATAATGTAAGTATGAGAAAGTTAATAATTTCAGCATGCAAGAGTGGTGTTATGTTTTTTGAGGTCTGCAAGAAAATCAAATTGGCACATTCCATAAAGAACTAAGCAAATGAAACATTATACAACTTATTGAGGAGAAACAGAAGATACCGAAAAGATCAATTCATGTATAAGCAAAGTTACAATATGTAGTGATGCCGAGGAAGGCGACGGGGTTACTCAATAATACTGTAAGCAGAAGAAGTGGTTAAACATGTGGTTACATTTCCATTTTTGGAGTAATACCTTATTATTTCAGAGCTTATTAATATATCAAGCAGAGATAATCTCCATACGAAGATGAATTCACAGCTTATTAAGCTATAAGAACATATCAAGCAGGGGCTAAAAGTTCACTGTAGTGGACGCACTTTCCAGTACATGAATTTTTGAACTAATAAGATGCGACCCAGATTCCATCGATTTTTTCACACTCATTAAATCCATGGGTAAAATTCAAGCTAAATATTTGTAGTTTCACTGAAATTTCTGTGAAATTGGAATGACCTGAGAGTTTCTGTCGCGTATGAACCCATGGCATCACTAAACCCATGACACTTACAGAATTTTCAAATGAAACATTATACAGCTTATTATGCAAGAGAGGTGTTATGTTTTTTGAGGTCTGAAAAAAAATGAAATAGGCACATTTCAGAAAGAACTACGCATATGAAACATGATACAGCTTATCGAGGAGAAAGAGAAGATAAACGAAAAATATTAATTAATGTATAAGCAAAGTTACAATATGTAGTGATGCCGAGGAAGGCGGCGCGGTTACTCAATAATACTCCAAGCAGAAGAAGTGCCTAAACATGTGGTTACATTTCCATTTTTGGAGTAATAGCTTACTATTTCAGAGCTTAATAATATATCAAACAGAGATAATCTCCATAGGAAGAGGAATTCACAGCTTATTAAGCTATATCAACATATCAAGCAGGGGCTAAAATTTCACTATTCAAGCTAAATATTTGTAGTTTCACTGAAATTTCTGTGAAATTGGAATGATCTGAGAGTTTCTGTCGCGTATGAACCCATGGCATCACTAAACCCATGACACTTACAGAATTTTCAAATGAAACATTATACAGCTTATTATGCAAGAGAGGTGTTATGTTTTTTGAGGTCTGAAAAAAAATGAAATAGACACATTTCAGAAAGAACTACGCATATGAAACATGATACAACTTATCGAGGAGAAAGAGAAGATAAACGAAAAATATTAATTAATGTATAAGCAAAGTTACAATATGTAGTGATGCCGAGGAAGGCGGCGCGGTTACTCAATAATACTCCAAGCAGAAGAAGTGCCTAAACATGTGGTTACATTTCCATTTTTGGAGTAATAGCTTACTATTTCAGAGCTTAATAATATATCAAACAGAGATAATCTCCATAGGAAGAGGAATTCACAGCTTATTAAGCTATATCAACATATCAAGCAGGGGCTAAAATTTCACTGTAGTGGACGCAATTTCCAGTACATGAATTTTTGAACTAATAAGATGCGACCCAGATGCCATGGATTTTTTCACACTTATTAAATCCATGGCTAAAATTCAAGCTAAATATTTGTAGTTTCACTGAATTTTCTGTGAAATTGGAATGACCTGAAATTGTCTGTCGCGTATGAACCCATGGCGACACTAAACCCATGGCACTTACAGAATAAGGGAATTACTAAAACGGAGTACAACGTACATGGCAAAAACGAAATGAGATCTCAATCATAAGTGGAAGCGGAGAGGCACGGTAGAAGGAGGAAAACATATTTCTTGGGAAGTGATTGGGGCGGTGCAGAACAGAGAGAGCTGTCGGTTGACTCAACACACGCCGGAGCTTAGAACACCGATTTGCAGAAGAGCGGGGGAGGTGAGGGAGGCACAGTCGACTCATTTTTAGAACAATGTTCAAGCGACTTTCGATACAGCAAAGGGAAATTACTGAAGCAGAGTCCATCGTACACGGTGAAAGACACACATCGTAGCTTAAAACACCGAGTCGCAGAGAAGCGAGACGGGGGAGGCAGGCACAGACAACTAATATTTAGAAAAAATTTCAAGAGACTGTCGAGTTTTGAATAATATGCTCAGCTGTAACATTCACACGATAAAAGTTACCGTGCAGGTGACGAAGAGTACGTAGAGTGTTATGACGTGTGGAATTTAATTAGGCAAATTGGTAAACATGATCGAAAAAATAAATGATATGTAAAGCAGGTGCAGCAACTTGAAGACAAAAATTATGCCACATTTTCGCATGGTCGTAAACGCAAACACTACGGCTAAAAGCTGAACAGTTTATAAGTAATAGATTTATACATATATAACAACTGCTTACAAAATCATAAGCTTATAATAGAAATATTTAATGAAACGGAGGGAAACCATTAAAATCAGAAGTATAGTTATACAGCCATAACAAATGCTTACTAAATATTACGCATAAAGTAGCAAATTCTTACGTAATCGGAGGCAAATCATGCGGTATAATAACCACATAATAACTTAGTAGACTCCAAATCAGTTATCACAACTGTCTACTAATCATTCAAAATATATGTGCAGATGTAAATCCGTACCAAATGTTTACTAAATCTTACGCACGCAGTAGAAAATTGTTATATAATCGGAGGCAAATCATGCGGTATAATCAAAGCATAATGATTTAGTAGAGTCCAAATCATCTATCACAACTGTTTAGTAAATAGTAAGCATGTAATAGAAACTGTTTACTCAACAGGGGGTAATTCATTCAAATTATAAGTACATGTATAGATCATTAACACCTGTGCAGTCAATGTTACGCGTATAATAGAAAATGCTACCTCAATCAGAGGCACATCCATCAGTACAATCACAGAATCATCATTTAGTACAGTACAAATCATTTGTATAGAGCAGAATGCATAAAAAGTGGAATTAGGTGAAGGACTTACTGTGAAGTAGATGTCCTGCAGAACAGAGGAGAAGCGATGGAGGAAGAATAACGCTGGTAGCATAACATAAAATGTGAGAACTGGAAAAACAAAGCATAAAATGGAGTACAACAAAAACGAATTTCACATAAATTAATGAAAGCATCAACGACATATCCTAACAGAGAAGAAATTAATGACTATCATAAATAATAACTATTATAGTCAGTGACTATTTTAAAGAGTGACTATTGTAATTAGCACAGAGGGGAGTTGTAGAAGTAACGTTGTGTTCATCAAATGGGTAGAGGAATGACAGCGTGATAGACGCAGCAGCAGTAGTATCAGTTCAACATTCCACTACGATACATCGTAGGCAGTTCGTACCTAATAAGGCTTCACATGAAGGGAGGTAAAGCAGTGAGATACCTTATTTAGGAGTAACAGCGGCGCTTATGGGAGTGATAACGCGGGCAACGGTAGTGCCATGCGTGTGGCTCTTATAATGAGTGACTATTACACTTACTGAGTATTCCAAGTAGCGACTATTATAAGTACTGACTAATATAATTACAACTGAGTGCAATTGTAGGAATAACAATTACAGGATGAAGAAAAAACAAAAACATTCTAATTGAAGAGTTTAAAGTACAGGATAAAGAGAAACACAAAAACTTTCAAGGATAAAGGAACTAAGCCAACATGAACTCAGCACTGCCAAAAGGCAAAAAAAAAACTAATTCACAGGAAGGCGTAATTACAGGATAAAGGCAAACCCATTCGAATCAGTGGGTACTCTTATTACTGACTATTATCAGCAGCACTGCATGCAAATTAAATCACATGGTCTCCTACTACATCATTAAATAACAGAGAAGTGCATACGTTTGGAAACAAACAGAGTTCCATGATGCAGGCAGAAGGAGTCAAACAGTGTTCCATGATGGAGGGTCGAGGGTGTGGCTGGGTGCCGGGGAAGAAGTGAAGAGGGATACCTCACCCTAGGGTGGAGTTGAGACGGCAGGGTCAATAATTACCGGAGGCGGAGGCGGAGGAACATCAAAGAGCCCTTATCCTACATTGGCGTTGGATGAGGGATTCAGCGAAGCGGAGGAATTGCGAGTGGACGAAGATCAGCGAAGGGGGAGGCGGACGAAATAAGCGAAGGTGGAGGCGGACGAAGAGGGAAGAGATCTTACCCTTAGGAGCGATTCAGCGAGACGGAGGAATAGCGATTGGCAAAAAGAGGATGTAATGTAACGGCAGCATATGTTTACAGAGGAAGTCGTCCTCTCGACAGCGTTGAGTGCGCCCGGTCCTCTTGACGGCGTTGAGTGCACTCAAAGCCGTCCTCTCGACGGCGTTGAGTGCGCCCGGTACTCTCGACGTCTTTGAGTGCACTAAAAGCCATCCTCTCGATGGCGTTGAGTGCACTCAACGCCGTCGGATCCATGGCTTTAAGTGCACTCAAAGCCGTCGTCTCGACGGGTGCGAGTGCACGAAAAGCCGTCGTTTCACGCATTTCTACTGGGACATCGACGGTGTGCTCGAGTTCGTTGCCTGGGAGCAGGAGATTGTTGGTGGGTGTTGTAGCTGACGAAGAATTTGACTCGGACATTGCAATTACTCTCAAGTAGAGTACAGTTGTGGAGCAGCGAGGGAACCAATTAGTGTCGAAAGAATGCAAAAGTGCACTTTATAATCACTTTAAAATAATGTCAATACATCGCACACTATAATTTTTCAGACGCGGTATTAAAAAAATATTGTCTGTACAAAAACACAGTACGTTGTTTCAAAGTGATCGGGTTATAAATATTGTACCCCGCACTCTCATGCATATTTCTTTTGAGTACTGAATTTCATATCTACAAAGAGCATCAAACATGTCTAGAAGTTAAGCGGCCAGTAAAAAAAAATTGTTTTTCACAAAAACAATTTTGTTGTAGAAGACACGTAAATGCAGAAATATATATACGTTTACATCTTTTTCACAACAGTATTATGAACAATTACAGTATAAAAAATGATTACAGTTTTTGTAAAATTTGAACTGTACATACTGGCTGAGCTGTTATTTGTAGTAGCGATATTGTTGTACGTAAGTATATTATATTGTGTTTAATAAATTCTACCATCATTGAGGGTAATATAAATATGAGGAAGTCAAAATTTGCACCTTTCATGGATACTGTTACTGATGGTAATATAACTATACAAAAAACAGAAAAACATTTCACCTTACAGAAGTAGCACAGTGTTTACAGAGCTGATGTGCTTGTATCTGCAGAACATGGCAAACAAATAATAACAATGAGAATATTTATCATGTTGAAAAAAAACAAATAAAAACAATGCGAAGTGAAGCTGCAGAAGTAATGAAAAACAAAACTAACACAACGGAACCCATGTCTAGTTAATTGTGTGTTCGTTTAAGTAAAAATCCCCAAATCGGGTTTAAAGGCGAGAACTTACCAAAACTATAATCACTATACCATTAAGCTCGCACATATCCCAACAGCTCTTTAAACTCTTCGTCCATTATTATGCCCTTTTCATTTATATTATTAATATATAAGACCTTAAAACAATCTTCAGCGTTGTTGATTAGTTTATGTTTGTCGCTCTATTATAATTAAGTAATTTGTACTTTATTAGAAGGTAAGTTTTTTGGCTAACTTGTATACATGGACGGATTGCGAAATAACTGACATGCACACATGTTTAAAAATAGGAGAAATCAGACTAAGTAACGCACAAAAGAGTTTGAAGATTCGTAAATATGTGATAAAGCATATAGTAATTAAACACAACAGTTGTTTTTGTGGTCAAGCACATAAGAGGTGATAGATTTTAATGGACCACATAACGGGAAGGTTGATCAAATGATCACATGCAAGCAACACCTACAGAATTAATCACATGGAAGCACGGATTAGCTGATAGCAGTTCCTAACATATGCATAATGTCTTCAGTGTTCGTTATGAATTTGTACAGGGGAAAAAGTTGGTGTTATACATACACGGATCGCCAAATAACTCACATGTGCACATGTTTAAAAAAAGGAGAAATCAAACTAAGTAGTGCACAAAAGAGTTGTAAGATTCCTAAATATGTGATAAACCATATAACAATTAAACACAACAATTGTTTGTGTGGTGAAGCACATAAGAAGTGATAGATTTTAATGAATCACGTAAGAATCTAACATATATCGCGAAGATTGATCAATTGATCACATGGAAGCAACACCTAGACAATTAATCACATGGAAGCACAGAGTAGTTGATATCAGGTCTTAACATATGCATAATGTGTTGAGTCTTCATTATTAAAGTGTACAGGGGCAAAAGTTGGTGGTGTACATACAGTTTAATTTGATTTTCAAATTATAGATGCAGAAGTTTTTATATTGTTTGTTGTTCATATTTCATGTGCTGGCATGAGTGTCATGTAATCTAGGGCTGATAAAGATCACACTTCAATCCTCCCAAATTGCTAAAAAAGATTACTCTTTTTTGGGTTTTCCCTATTATGAGCAACAGTAAATGCCTGCAGAAGAGAGAACGACGGAATTTCTACCATAATTCACAAATTCACAGGTGGAAAAAAAAATTAAGAAAAAGAATGACATAATGTAGAGTGTAACCATCTTGCTAATAGGAATTTCTCAGCTTCCTCATATTGTGTGTTTGGGCAGTTTTTCTGTTATTACAGAAGGACATGAGCGGAGGCCTGGCAATTAACGGAAGAGCAGACAGTAAAGCTCCTGCTATAATTCTAGAAAGCTTCATTCCTATAATCTATCCCCGGCCTTCCGTGGTAAACGTGAGGGAACAAACAATTAATTGACAATATGCAAGCTACAGGAAGTGTGAAGATATCATCAATTGACAATATGCAATTTAGAAAAACTTTCAAACTATCAAAAGTTGGGAGTCTACCGCACTGGAGTTTGCTGCTGTGCTATTCGGAGTTGGTCCATTGTACTATTCAGTTGAGAAGAATAGGGCGTTATGAAATTTTCGTACTGAATGCCACAACACTTATCTTTTTGGCATTCACAGTCGTAAAGGGCAAATATTACAGTATTCTAATGAAATGTTTGATGTTGTTGAACAGTAGTCCAGGGTATGATGGATTCCGATCCAGAAAAAAAAAAGGGAACTGAAGGTGCATAAATAATGAAAAACAAAGCGAAGGCAACTGAAGCTCTGTAGATTTAATTCTGTAGTCATTCTTATAGAAATCCCCAACTCGGGTGAAAAGGCGTAGTCATTTAGATAGAAATAACCAAATCGGGCCAGAGAAGTCGGAGAGAAAACGGGTTAGGAAGAAGGGAATCGTTACCTCTGCTTGAGTAGCATCAGGCGATGAAAGGCAGAATCATTGTCCCAAGCTATGGATATAGGGTTTCCTCACAGTCGGAGCAGGTACGGGATACGTTCGGGGGTTTTAAGCTGCAGCGGGCCGTCGTCGCGCTGCGAGCGGAAGCGGGGAAGAAGAGCGACACGGTCGGGGGTTTTGACTTGAAGCAGGCGCTGTGAGCGAAAGCGGTGAAGAGAAGCGACAGGGTCGGGGGTTTTTACTTGAAGCAGCGGGGCGTCGTGGCGCTGGTCGTCGTGGCGCTATGAGCGGAAGCGGTGAAGAAGAGCGGCGAACATGACGCTTGCAGAGCAGGAGAATGGAGCGGCGGAGATGCTGCGGTGTCGACTGCGGAGGAAGTAGGCGGAAGCAGAATAAAGCTGTGGAGATGCCGCGCTGTCGCATGTGGAGATGCGGCGTAGCAGGCGACGAAGGAATCTGCAAAACACGGGAGCTGACGCCGTTTAAGCCGCGTGACCGACGACAGACGGCGGGGGACGGAATTCCCATAGATCTTTATTAATATAGACGAGCATCTTCGCACGGGCTACGCCCGTGCTCGATGCTCTCTGGCGGCTTTCGGCCGCATCAGGCGGGCTTCGCCCGCCTGCACACGGGCTACGGCGGTGCTCGAAATTCTTGGGCCCGAGCAAGTTGTCGGACATCATGTATATCTCAGTTTCTTATATGTAGTGCATTATATCGGAGTTCAGTTATGGTAGCATGTAGTAAAGTTCTAGTTGTAATTGTAAGGTTTGTATGGGACTTTGTACTGTTGCACGTAAAACCAATACACAGGGTAATCGGGATTGTAGGACGTGAAGTTTCACGGCTAATGCGATTATACTTCCACGGGCAATATGTCAGATATAAGTATAAAGCAGAGTGAACACAGCACACGTAGTAGGCGCAGTAGTAATAATATGTACATAGAGTGAAAAGTACATAATTATGCAGTACATGAAGGAGTCTAACGAAAACGGGAGTAATAGCAGGTTATGCTCAGTACATCAAATCAGAACTCTCTCTTTGTCAAAGTAGGTGGTACTGTTGTGGGCTTACGTGGATGATACTGACTCTGGTACTCGTTGTCACAGAGGACGGGAAGATATGTAATTACAGGCGTTACAGAGATGATGCAAGTGCAGAATCAGCTGTAATGATGTTTAATTCGGGCGTTGTTGGTAGTACTCTGGCTTAATATCGAAGAGTCGTAACTCCTCAGCTGATATTGCTCGACCGTCAATTGCTTGACCATCTATCATGGAAGCGGCAGCTTGCATTGAGAATTCATCTGCAAATATTAGTTCTGCTGTCCCACTTGAGTTGCCTGATGCGTCGACATCAATCTGCAGTAATAATTGTTTAGTATAATTTAATTGTTACGCGACGATACTGTTTTTTTTAATCATGTGAAGTCATAGTGCTTACGCTGCCATACAGAAAGCCTGGAAGATTTTGGAAGAGCAATTTTATGGACGGAGTTGTTGTAGCTTGGTTAAGGTTCCGCAGTAGCACAGCGAAGTAATAGTAATCGCGCATTTCTGGTGGTACATTATTATATGAATCTGTAGCACCGAATGTGAATGTGAGGTCATTCTCGCATGGCCCGTTGCTCAGAGAGTTGGGCTCAGTCATCGCAAGTATGTACGTATCCGCTGTGTCACAGCAGGAGTAAAATTTAGCAAGGAAATGTGTACGTGATTGTGCATATGGAGGTGATCATAAAGCTGAAGTAGATATTGTTTATTGTCGGGAGAGAGTGAGTAAAGAGAGGTTTCATTGTGTTTTGAAACAGATGTGTAGGGGAGTACATAGTAGTACAGATGTACATGAGTGTTTAAGGCGCAAAGGAAATGCGGAGGTGTATGTATCACGTACTGTCTGTGTTGCAAATGTACCTGTAAGAGGAGAGACCGTAGTTCTTCGAAGATGTAGATGCGAACAATTATGGACGATGAACCTGCGAGAGTAATATAAGAACAGACAATGTTTAAATATGATCATATCATATAAGTGTTTATGAAAGTTGTAAAGACGTACAAAAAATTAAGTGTACCTCTATGTTTACTTTGGATAATATGTCTTTGTACACAATATTTTGTGTATACGTACCAGAATGTCCAGGTACAGCACTATTTTTGGCTAGAACCTTTATGTTTGCAGAAGTAATTCCTCTAGATAAAGCTACGTACAGTTGCCCGTGTGTGAAAACAGGAGACGGGAGATAAAGGCCAACATGTTGGATTGTCTGTACTTGAGATTTATTTATGGTTAGCGCAAAGCTTAAGCGAATCGGAAATTGCTTTCTAGTTAGTTCGAATGGCATATGCTGATCTCCCGTATTTTTTAAAGGTATGCGAGGCAGGAAAACGGGTTTCCCTTTATGTTGGCCTGTAAGAATTTCCGCTTCAATGAGATTTTTTGAGAAATGGCGGCATATAAGCCGTGAACCGTTGCACAGACCACTAAGCGGGTTTAGATTTCGTAGTAGCATAATAGGGGCACCTTTTTTTAAAGATAGTTTATGGGGTGGCATATTACTTGCTGAGACAGTATTTAGGAATTCCTGCGGGTATAAATTGAATTTGTCGTCATCAACGGAATCAAAAGAGTAGTATACAGTCTCCTCACCAGGGAAAGCATGTAGGCATTTCTCGTTTAAGTAAGCAACATCTTCATTTAATGGACTTAGTAGTGCCCTGTTGTCCCAGTAATCATAGGTAGTGGTAGTGGATGAAATATTAGAGAATATGTTGTTGATCAGCACAGATACTGAGTTGTCGCCGTCCCACGGAATAACCATTGAAGTAGGAATGTGTATCATACCATCAGCGTATGTTGGTTCAGTACCATTCCCAATGCGCAGAAGGTATTCTGAGAAGGCTTGATCGTTTACCGCGCGCATATTTTCAGTCAGTGATAGTAGTCTGACAGATAGCCACAGTGGCGATGTAACAATACTGGCATTAATAATTTGTGACACTGTTCCATTTAGTACAACTGGTGGGATTTGACGGAAATCACCGCCCATAATTATCAGTTTACCACCAAAAGGTAAGTTTGTGTCAAGAACATCTCGGAACGATCGGTCAACAGCTTCGAAAATATGTTTGTGCGACATAGGCGCCTCATCCCACAGAATAGCGGAGCACTGCTGTAAAAGTTCTTGCATAGCCGATGTTTTACCAAATTTGCAGTACGACCCAGGTTCAATAGGAATAGGAATCTTAAATCTCAGATGTGCTGTATTGCCTCCTGGCAGAAGAGTTGCAGCAATTCCTGATGATGCAGTGGCAAGTACAATATGAGAAGCATGTCGAAGGTGGGCAATGATGGCTTTATATAAAAATGTTTTCCCAGTGCCAGCAGGCCCGTCAATGAAGAACATACCGCCATTGCCTTGTCGAGCACATTCAGTTATAGTATGGAATATGTAAGACTGACGTTCATTTAGCGATGACACAGAATGGAGGTCTATTGTTGAAACAGGCAACAGAAGTTCCTCTGCAATTAGGGTGGAGGAGGTTGTAACATTTTGAAATTGTTGAGACATTTGGGGAAGATCAAATTGTGTAATGGATTTGCTGTGTTGCTGAAGAATGTTGTCAATTTCACGGAGGAGTTTGTTGACAATATATACATGATTGACAGAGGACGATGTAACATAATCTTCTGTCATTGCAGAGTAATTGTCATTCCAGAGCTCTCTAACATTTGTAGGATTGCAAAATAAAAGAATTGTTGTGAATAAACTACGCAGTGCTGCGGGCATCTGGAAGGACCTAGCGTCGCGCATGCAGGTATGCAGACTGTTGTCTTGTTCTAACAGACCGTAATGTTCAGCGGAGGTCTTAAATGTTGGATGGAGAGTAGTACCAGTAGTCAACAGATGCTGGAAAGACCTTGGGGCACGAATATGATTTAAGAGCAACCGTAGGTAAAATCTTTCTCCTTCTGAAGGATGTACAGAGTACATTCGAGCAACAACCTTTTGGCGACGCCTTCGTTTATGCCAAGTTTTTGAGTTCGTATTCCATGTGTAGTGTTTTGGGAAGTCTGTGTAGAAATACCCGCGATGATTTTGGTTACTGTTGTTAATATTGAAAAACTCTGTCAACATTGTACGGGAGTTACGCTCGTTTGTAAGAATGTTACTAAGCGAATCAGTACTGCGAAAGTGGACCTGATGCCTGTCTGGTAAATGTATCTGTAAACGAATGACCGAAGGATATGTTTGATACATATTGAATTTGAATATTTTCCAGAATGCTTCCTGTGGACATATCCATCGGCCGTTGACATACTGAGAGATCTCATTTCGATCTGAAATGTCATGGACTTGGAATTCAATGAAGTCAGGCCCTTTGTGAATGTATTTGTATAAATATTTAATACTCTTAATACTGCTGCAAATTTCAACATTTATGTGGCAGTCATATTTTAGAAGCAGGTATGGGTTATATGGTACAACCCATTGGTTGGTAATACGGAAATTTGTAGCACGGCGCAGCCTGAATGATCGGTCATCATTTCTGCGTCGGTAGATTGGGTATGAGTCAGCTCCTTGTATTGTATGTTCAGAGAAGTTTTTTGGATAACCTTTTTTGCACGTACCATGCTTCATGCAGGATGCGTGAGGATTTACGTATCCACATGGGCCATGAATCATATGTCGAATAACTGCGTGATATAGCTCAGGCTCATCTTCAACGTGAGGCAGCTCAGCGCGAACAATCTGGTCGTAATTGTCTGGAGTGTTCATTTTGTCGCGTGTATCAAAAGTGATCAACATATGAACATGAGGCAAACCTCTTTTTTGGAACTCAATCACGTGCACGTGGCTAATGGTTTTTCCCAAAATATGTTTATGGAAAATGTCCTTTTTTAATTTCGTGTACTTTGCATTGAATATTCGTGTAACTATATCCGGTCGGTCTTGAGCGGTTTGTCCAGAGTAGAGCAAATCTGTAATTTCTGGCCATGATGAGTTGCATGTCATTGTTAAGAATAAATCTGGTCTACCATAATGTTGAACAACGGACATTGCATCCTGATAACGTTGGTACATGTCTCGTGGGCTTCCAACAAAGGAGGACGGTAAGATTACGCGATGACCAATATTTGCTGAATCACAGTAACACAATATATGTAAATCAATTGCTGATAACAGAGAATAATGTTACAGTGAAGTGCATTGGAAATGTTACCGTACCGCCAAAACTTTCGCCAGCATTCAAACAGTCTTGTAAACCACAGTAAAGTTCAGCACGAAGAGTGTTTTGGTTTCTTTTAATCCAACGTAATTTTTGAGTTTCTATTTTAATGTAGTTGTCAACAACATATTGCTGTAGTAGTCGACATCCGTGCAACAGTAATGAAGAAGATGGGCCGCGGTCCTATCGTAACATAAGGTTCAGTATAAATGCATCACATGTGAAAACGTAGACAATATAGTGAGGAGGAACAGTGCGTATTGCGTACCTGTAGTATGTAGGAGTAGTAGTCGCAGCAGCTTACACGGAAGTTGTTTAATCCTGTATATTCAGCTATCCAGCCATATGTCCCATGCGGGAGAAGCAGCGGGTATTGAAGAGGGTCGTAGAAACCAGTGTACTCTTGCACAGTGCACAGATCACCTTCAGTTGTCTCAACAATTATGTTGCGCTCGTTTGAATCCATACTGTCTTCAGCTCCGATAATTATAGCAGCAACCTGGGGGGCTGTTGGTAGCACATATTGTGGTTCACGGGATGGTCTTTCTTTAATGAGCAACTTGCAGTTTATAATGTCTTCACGCTCAGACAGACGTCGTAATGTTTGCACAAATGGATTGCACGTATCCAAAATTAATTTAAGCTTCTGCAGTGTTGAGCGGTCTAATTCTGAGTTCTCCTCCAGACGATGATCTATTTCATGCTCCGTGTCGTATATATATAGCTGCAAGTATCTGGGCCTTGTGTTTGAAGGAGGAAGAAGAGAACCAATGTGATGATATATTGCGCCATGAGCTCGAAAAGTGTAAATAACATGCTGATCAGCAGCCAAAGATCTGTCTAACTTAACACCCATAGACGTAAAAGAGAATACGTGGTTGTACGAACGTATATATCTTCTGAAAGCACGGCTTTGTACAGTATTACTGGTGAATAGATTGTAGAGTTCACGGGGGAACGGTGGAGTTGGTACACGGACTCTACCATTGTTACAGCACATTGACGCTGTTTCACCGTCGAACAACTTAGCATGGCAGTAAACACAGAGTTCTGGGCGACGCAAGCGTAGGTAAAGGATCTGCTGAGCTGCAGTAGATATGCGGGCAGTGTTATGTGTTCTGTAACAATGTGCTCTTGTACTGTTACTGGCAGTGGAGGTCGAATCACTGTCACTGTTCAGTGTACGCGGCTCAGAGCTTGGAGGGGCTACAAACAGTGAGTACGATATACGTGTTAGAAAACGTCAAGTCGGGAAACTTACATAGTATGTGCATTGTATTGTAAATACGTGGCACTTACGTTCGAACACATTGTGCTGTGTCTGTTGAAGCAAGAGTTGAGGTACAGACTGTAACTCTGTACAGTGCTGTAGCACAGTGTTCCCATGTGATGGAGTGAAAGGTGTACGTGAAGATGATGATTCGCCAGTGTAGATCGAATGCGCAGAATGTCTGTTAGACGGTGGCAGTGTTGTTAACATGTAACGGTGGATAACACCTTCCGGAGCATACGATACTGTGCTTATACAGGGTATATCTGCTGAACTGATAGGGTTGGTGGGATCGGGAGCGCGTGTTGTTGTAGTTGTAGTTAAATCATGTGGGAGTATAGCACAGGAGTGGTCATGGATGTTCTCGTGGCGTAGCTCTGTAGTTTGAGGTTGGGACAGACGACGTCTCTGAGAACGGGTTCGAGCGGCGTCGCGCCAAACAGCTCGTTGATGTTCCCGTTGCAGTTCAGTCATTTGCAGCCACCGAGATCTGTGACGCGCTCGATTTGAAGTTCGTTCTTGTTCACGTTGTGCCTCAGTCATGTTGGCTCTCCTGGTTCGTGAACGTTGTCGATTAGCAGCACGTTGTGCAGATCGATGTGCTTCAGTTGCGTCCATCGTTGCGGAGGTCGTGGAGGTTACGACGACCTGAAATAATATATCGAATAAGTAACGTAAGTAGACAGTGCCTTGCGGGGTGTTATGTGGAGTGATCCGTACGAAGGTTTTGTGCGTGCAACGTTTTGCGCATTTCCAACGGATCTACCCCACCTCGCAGTATGTCACCCATGCATTTGGTGAAATAATTTTTGGTGTGCATGTGTATTTTCACTAAGGCCTCTTCAGTTAATTCTTAAGGTGGATGCTCGAAATTTACAGAACACTGTTCACTTTGTAGAATGCTTTTAGCATAATATTATTTTTTCAAATTTGTTTTCAACATTGGGTACTAACAAAGGTTTGTATTTCAAGTTTTTGTAAATTAAAATCAGAGCTTATGTGAATAAGTGGAATTATGTTTTGATGGGCTTAAAGTATGACAGTAAGTAATATCATATAGCAGTATGAATGGTAATGGCGGATCGAGAGCTTTGAGCACAGCCGGGGGCTGTGCAAAGATGCAGTAGGTAGACAGTAGCTACTGTTTGAAGTTGAGAACATGCCATAAAAATGGTTGCAGCAGAACAAATGAGATTTCGTATGAATGGTAATGGCAGATCGAGAGCTTCGAGCACAGCCGGTGGCTCTGCAGAGATGCCCGTATGCTGTGCAAAGACGCCCGTGTGAAGTAATGTTTGGTAATACGTAAATATTTGAGTAGTCATATGACATGCGAGCTTATAAATGTGGTATGTACGATTAACGGGGGCTTACCTGATTGTTCAAATACTGTCAAACGTTTCTGTACAAACCAAAGAGTAACTCTTCAATGTAGCGACCCTATAAAACATAGTCTGAATTAGAGGGAACAAATGAAAGAGAGAAAAATTATTAAAGTACATATTTACATATGTAGTTGACATAATATTTGAGAAACAAAAGCACAGAAACCATATAAAAGTAGAGAGAGGTTAGTAGAAGTGCAGTTATTTTATAACAACACAAATATATTGCCCTAACATTGTTGTGTTGTTTGTATTGTACATGCAAGGCTAATGTACGTAACCAAACCTTAGTAACTCCATAGAAATGAATTGTTTTGCATACGGACCTCAGAAGCAGAACAGTAGGATCCATAGTTAAAGTGAAAGTGCAGATACAAAGTTCATGGGTTTTGTTTATGGTAGTTTCCAAATATATGTGAATTACAT
This sequence comes from Platanthera zijinensis, assembly GCA_039513925.1. NCBI lineage: Eukaryota > Viridiplantae > Streptophyta > Magnoliopsida > Asparagales > Orchidaceae > Platanthera > Platanthera zijinensis. Next base: position 38,732,287 of record CM077082.1, read on the forward strand.
CTGTGAAGAACTATCAGCCGAGGTTTGTAATCAGCAAATATTGGATGGTATATAACTCATTTTAAAAGGCACTTGTGAATGATGACATATTTACAAAGTGGGAAAATATGGGCATTGCATGAGGGAAGGAAATACTATGTAGAAGTTAGTATACCAACATAAAGCAGACAATTTAAGAAGTACATTAACATAATAACTATGATCTAACATTGTAGCTATGATGAATGTACAATGATGAAAAAGGCACGCGCAATCTATTACAAACAGATTTCTTGGTGAGTAAAATATCAAGCATTTGATCTAAGCAACCAGTTAGAGTGGTTTTTGATGGACAATCAGAGAAACGGTAGGAATTAGGGCATAACACACTGAAACAATCATTCTTAGTTTCTGAGCCTATCACAGAGCATTCATTGATAGGAATAATAACATAGAAGATGAAAGAGCTGATGTTTCAAACTTGACTGTGTTAAAATCTCTTACAGGCAATTCATCGAACATGTGATATACAATTAATCCCAATCAGAGAAACGGTAGGAATTAGGGCATAACACACTGAAACAATCATTCTTAGTTTCTGAGCCTATCACAGAGCATTCATTGATAGGAATAATAACATAGAAGATGAAAGAGCTGATGTTTCAAACTTGACTGTGTTAAAATCTCTTACAGGCAATTCATCGAACATGTGATATACAATTAAGCCTTAGAGTTTTTTTTATAGAGTTGAATGTCTGTTTATGATGCACAGCTCTTGTTGAAAATTATGGACTGAGTAGGTATTTTTTTAACTATCCAGTAGCGTAATTGATAGGAACGGCTGATTGGAAACATACCTGGAGCCGATTGAAGAGGCTTGGCCGGCGGATGCAGGGGAGGCGGAGGCTGAAATAAAACCCTGATGTAAGGAAGAACTTAAGTTCCGGCGTGGGAGCAGAATCCGCGTGCTGAACAGCAGAATCAGGGGCTTAAGGAGGAGGAGCAGCGGAACGGGTATGGAGCACGAAGGACGACGGAGTTTAGATGGGCAACGGTGCGACAGCGGCGGGAAGAGGCAGGGATGAGGAGAAAACAGAGCAGAGTGGTGGTATGATGAAGCAGCGAGCGGCGAGAGGCGAGGGCTCTGTTCGCGGCACGCGGCAGGAGGGCGTGGCACGCGGCCGACGGCGCGTGTAGCGGCGGCTAAGCGGCGGGGGTTTTCCGGGAATTTCATCAGTGACGCAGAGCGGGACGCAGCACGCGGCGGAGTCTGCGTTTCCAGGCGCGTAAGCGGCGGGGGTTTACCTGGAATTTCATCACGCGACGGAGACGGAGGGGAACGGCGCACGGAGAGAGGCGACGGAAACGGGGAACGGCGCACGGAGAGAGGCGACGGAAAATCAGAACAGCCTTATTAAGTATAGATATGTGCAAAACGTATCAATATTAATTTAAACATTAATTAGCATGCTTAATTGATCCGGCGTCACGTATAATTCGATAATATCATGTATTATGATCTTGTTAACTATTTATATAAATACAAACAAGCAGTCGTGCATGGGGGACTCCTGTGCGGGCAATATTTGTCGTGGATGAGATATTTGTCGTGGTGACGACATTTGTCGCGGGACATATTGGCGCGTCCAACATTCCGATTTTATTACCGCGTCCCTTTGCAAATTTGAGCGGGACATATTGGCGGCAAAGTAGAAATGACTCAAAAATCAAATATTTTGAAATAAAAAGAAGATATGAAAGGGTATTTTGGATAAGTGAATGTTACGCCATGATTGAGGAATATTTTGGGAAGACGAATGTTATACCATGACTATTTGGAGTTTGCTTATAACATAAAGATAAAGATTAACTCTCACATATAACAATAAATATTTGAGTGTTGGTAGAAAAACATATAATTAAACTTCTTAAGTGTCACAATCTAAAGATGATTAGGAAGTGTAAAATGAACAGCGAGCTAATTGGGCTCATATGACTCATTTACTTGATTATTATGACTCAAAACATATCAAATATTTTAAGTGTACACAAACTCTCAAACTAAGTTATTGACTCAAAACCTATCAATATGATTTATGTTCTATGATTGAATATTTTATTTTAATAAGTGTACATTTTTTAAAATAAATTTATTTATGTATTTATGCGTACATATACATCTTGTAATATTGATGGAGTTCCTCTAAAATTGATTTGAGTCGAGCCAGTTTGGACTTTAGCTGGATCGCCCAAGCGGACCGATTGTGCGAGTCATACCTGACCGTGCAAGTCACACCTGATCGATGCACCCGAGCCCCCGCACACCAGAAAGCGTGACCCACATGCGGCAGCCCCGCACAAGACGACTGTGCGGGTCGTCGCACGGGTGCCCGCGCGTGGTGGTTGTGCCCTCCCGCACACGACAACCGCGCGGTGTCCGTGCAACGACTGCACGTGCTCTCGTGAGCATGGAAACCACACACGGCTCCCGCATGGCACGTCGCCACTGGCTTTCGCGCTGCCACCTCCTTCGCCCAAGGGTTGTCGGTTGTCGCCGTCTCGTTAAAAAATCTGCCCGGGCCGCCTGAATTTCCCGTTTTGGCCGAGACGCCCGGATTGCTTGTTCTCCCCGGGCCGCCCAGATTGTTCTTTCTGTCCGAATTGCAAGTTCTACTTGGGGGGAAGGGGCACTTTCATCATCTTTTTTTAAAAAAATTGGCGATCTGAGTGATCAGAATCGTGCGATCTCATTCATTAACTCAAATTCCAACATTGAGCAATTACCATCACTTCCCTAAGAAAAGCTATAAAAAGGTTATCATGTCTTCATTGGAAGACAAGAAACCAAGAGGAGAAGATAGAGCTATGTAGTTTCCCGTCAAAGACTTGGAACTCTGCTTGCTCTTTGGCTCAAGGGCTTAAGTGTTAGCTCTGCATGCTCTTCCGCTCTCTCGCTCAAGTGTAAATTTTGCTCTCCAAGTAATCGCGAGTGTAGCATAAGACTTCACCACTTTTGTAAACCTTCAAGTGCTTGTAAATGGAAAGATGATATGTCACCCTCTTGAGATTTCTACTCTTGTAACCACCAGCAAAATATTTGAATTTGGTCGGCACCGATTTGACCCCATGATTTTTTGCTTCTTGAGTTTTTCCTTATAAAACATTTTGTTATCATTACTGTTGGTTCTCTCTTGACTGTTTGTGTGCTTAGCCCAATTTATCATATTTTCTTTCATGTGCTAAATGTCATATCTTAATACTATAGATTCTTGTAAGAAAAAGAGATATACTTCTATAGAGCAGATATGGGTACCTAAGATTTTCACATTTACCATTGGGGGAACCTAGGTGATAGGGATTGACTCCATTTTATAGCTTTAGGGGTGCACATAGCAATCCCCAAAATGAGATCATGAGGTTGACTAGTCAACCCCATGATTCCCTTCATGATGGGAGAAGTGGAGGACCCACTTTCTCTCATCTTTTATCTCCTCCATCCAATTCTCCCCTCTTTCTCTCCCACCAAAAAAGAGATCCACAAAAAGGGGAAAGAGGGGCCGCCGCCGCAACCGACCACCGTCGGACGCCGCCGCCCGCCGGCGCAAGACGGCCAGCGCCGGCCACCTGCCGCCGGCCGGCCGCCGCCTGCCATCCGCCGGCGGTCGCCGCCGCCGGCCGGTCGCCGTCGGCCGGCCGCCGCCGGCCATCGCCGACCACCTCCACCTGTCGACCACCACTGGCCGGCCGCTCCCGCTAACCACTGCCAGCCGGTGACTCGCCGCCCGAACCTCCACCATCCGATCATGATGCGCTACCACGGCCGTCCGATCAAGGGGAAACCACCCACTAACCCACTACGTTAGTGGTGGGGCCCACAATGATCTCCCCCTGGAGCCTATAAAAGGACCTCAGGGGCTCTTCATTTCACACCTTTTTCCTTCTCTGGTTCTTCTTCTTCTTCCTCAGGTGAAAGCTCCTCCGCCTCCTCCACCAAGTCGGCCTTCGCTCACCGCCAGCCACCAGCAGCCACCGGCGGCCACCAGCGGCCACCGTCGGCTACAGGCACCCCACCAGCGCGCAGTTGGCAAGGAGACGCCCAAGACCGCGAGGGAGCCGAACAAAGAAGACTGTCAAGGCCAGCAAGCGCGCGTCGCCTAGAACGCACGTGCCAAAAGCATCCTGCACATTCCATCATTTAAGTCACTTCCGCGGAGTAGCCTGTTGCCCGCTAGAAGCTACAGTCTCTCTCTCTCCTTTCAAGTTGTAACGGGAGTGGCCTGTCGCCCCGATTCACCAAGCATAGTGTAACCCCCGGAAGCTAGTGGAATTTGACTGGCACAGACCCGATCACGTGGTTTTTTACCCATTTAAGGGGTTTTTCCACGTCATCAAGACTTGTGTTCACTGTTTCATTTTCATCGACTGTATACGCACTCGACCGCTCCGTGAGCTGAGACGGTCCAAGATTATCCGGTCCGACCGGGGCATAGAGTTAGTCCGCAACAGTTTGACGCCGTTTGTGGGAAACATTCCCAACATCCTTCAGAAGACAAGTCACTCATCTTTACCGCTTCCAAAGCTCAGATTCCACGACGAAGAGAAGTACTCGAACCACTGAAGGATCCGCACTTGGCAGACACATCGAACCAGCACGATCTCACTCACTAGTGGACATGCCACTGATTGCCGAAGTAGCTTTCGCCCACATCATCGCCCTGGAGGGGCGCGTCCGCCAAATGGAAGAACAACAAACGGAAATGCTTGCATTACTCCGAAACATGGGAGCACCTCCTGCTCTCCCGATGCCGCCAGCCCCAACAAATCCTCCGCTGTAACCAAACCCGGAAAGGGTCCAGGAAGAGCCCGAGGATTATTCTGATGCCGCCGACTCCACTCACCCAGCTCAAAGAGGTGTAAGAGCAGGTCATCTTCATCACCACCTCGCCGGCGACGTTCACTCCCTCCTCTCGAAAGATTTACTCGGGAGGAAATTCGGGAAGTTATAGCCGAAGAATACCTCCAGGCTGGAAGAAGAGACTTTCAGGCTCACCGACCGCTCTGCCAAGGCTCCCCCTTGACGTCGCAAATCCTCGATCATCCCATTCCACATGGATTCAAGCTTCCAAACATCGAGATGTTTGATGGGACCGATGATCCACTAGAACACATCAACCACTTCACCACCATCATGAGGATTTACAATGCTCCAGACCAGTTACTCTGCCAAGTGTTCCCAACAACACTCAAAGGACAAGCTCATACATGGTTCCATTCCCTGAGAGCTGGCACCATTACTAACTTCGCAGAGCTGACCAGGCAATTTACTGACCAGTTCATCGCAAATCGGAGAATTGTTCGCGATCCCTCTCACCTTTCAGGTATTCGACAAAATGAAGGGGAGTCTCTCAGGGACTTCATTCGCTGCTTCACCTCTGAGGCACGTCAAATTCCAGGCGTCGACCCCGAGCTTCTCAGAGGAGTCTTCCTTGGCGGACTCCGCCCCAGCGGCTTCTATTCAGCACTCATGAGGGAGACCGTGCCCAGTTATTCAGATCTCGTTCATCGGGTCGAGGCCCAGATAGCAACCGACGAAGCTATTGAAGCGCACCGACAGCAGTTTGGAGGAGGATAGAAAAGGAAGAAAGAAGAGGAACCAACTCTCACAAGACAAGAAGAACAACACCAGAGTGAGCATCGCCGCAATAGCCGTCAACGAGACCTTCCAAGGAATGGGGGGCAACATCCATTTCAGGAATACACCCCTCTGAATACCACCCGCACAAATGTGATGTACGTCATTCAGAATGATCCGGCCTACCAACGACCAAGAGCATCACGGCCAAACCCCAAGGCAGATCAGACAAGATACTGCGAGTTCCACCGCGCAACGGGTCATAACACTGAAGAGTGCGCTGATCTCAAAGATGAAATTGAACGTCTTGTTCGCTAGGGGCTCCTCGGGAGATTTTTGCAAAGACAGACACAGATCCCAGCACAAGGAAACGGTAAAGGAAGGCAGATGGTAGGCAACATAGATCCCCAATAATGAATACCTAGGACGGACGATCTCCCCGACGTAGGACGGCCCTCTACAGCACACCTGCAGCCCGGAATTTGCGTCGCATCCATCCCTCCGCATTTCTATCTTTTATTAATTGTGTTAATCGTCTGCTTTTTCCATCATCTTGTTTTGCCACTTTAGAACAGTAAAAGTCATGAGCTCGGGCTTGCGCGAACCAAGTTTATTTCCAAATACAGTATAAAATTTGTTTTTTAAGGTAAAACTGTGCTTACAAACCAAACAAGTTGGTCTTTCAGCAACTTTGCCCCTCAAACGTCATGTCATCGTCAGGGTCTGTCCCCCTCGCGATCGCACCCGGATTGAGCATATATGCTCTCCGGTGCCCGGATTGAGAACCTACGTTCTCCGACAGTCGGATTGAGTACTTACACTCTACGACGCCATTGCTAGGGCCTGCCCCCTCGTGATCGCACCTGGATTGAGCACATACGTTCTCCGGTACCCGGATTGAGCACCTACGTTCTCCGATGATCGGATTGAGTACTTACACTCTCCGACGCCATTGCCAGGGTCTGCCCCTCTCGTGATAGCACCTGGATTGAGCACATACGTTCTCCGGTACCCGGATTAAGCACCTACGTTCTCCGACGATCGGATTGAGTACTTACACTCTCTGACGCCATCGACAGGGCCTGCCCCCCTCGCGATCGCACCCGGATTGAGCACATACGTTCTCCGATGCCCAGATTGAGCACATACATTCTCCGATGGTCGGATGGAGTACTTACACTCTCTAACGCCATCACTAGGGCTTGCCCCCCTCGCGATCGCACCCGGATTGAGCACATATGTTCTCCGGTGCCTGGATTGAGCGCATACGCTCTCTGACGGTCGGATTGAGTACTTACACTCTCCGACGACACTGTGGGGGTCTGCCCCCCTCACGAAGAAGCTGCGAGCATCCCTCGCGCAAACTAAGCCGCGAGTATCCCTCGCGCAAACTAAGTCGCGAGTATCCCTCGCGCAAACTAAGTCGCGAGCAGCCCTCGTGCAACCCAATCCGTGAGCAACCCTCGTGCAATCTAAGTCGCGAGCAACCATCGCACAATCTAAGCCGCGAGAAGCCCTCGCACAATTTAAGCCGCGAGCAACCCTCACGCAATCTAAGCCGCGAGCAACCCTCGTGCAGTCTAAGTCGTGCGCAACCCTCGCGCAATCTAAGCCGTGAGCAGCCCTCGCGCAATCTAAGCCGCGAGCAACCCTCGCGCAATCTAAGCCGCGAGCAACCCTCGCGAAAGTCAAGCCACGGTCGCAAACCGTGCAAATCAAGCCGCGAGCCAGCCTCGTGCAAGCACGGCGGCAAACCAGCAAAGCCGCGAGCAAACCTCATTCAAACTAAGCCGCAGTCACAAACCGCGCAAGGCAAAGTCACAAACAAGTCTTGTGCGAGACAAAGTCACGAGCAAAGCTCGTGCGAGCAAAAGTCACGAGTCAAGCTCATGCGAGCAATAATCGCGAGTTAGTCTCGCGCAAAATGACGCTGCACGTCAAACTTACGTAAAACAACATCAACCTCGCCAACTGAGGTATCATTCAGCCTCGATAAAAATAGAGGCACCGTGTTTACACCCATGCGCCTTGCCGCAGCAAGTTTCCCCTTTCGACCTTGTACAAGAAGTACTCGGTGATACACTCGGGGGGCAACATAAACTCCACATCTCAGTAATCTCTTCCCTTGGGCGCTTAGTCCGCCATGCATGTTACACCTTGTGCATATCGCGTATGCAGGTGCCTCGCGCACGCATCACTCACCCATCGTGCACATTACATCCGTGCACATCGTACCATGTGCACACACCACATACCTTGCGCCTTGCGCACACAAGGCGCAGTTGTGCATATCAAAGCACCGCCGGCCACCCGCCGCCGGCCACCGCCGACGACCCTCCGCCGGCCACCGCCGGCCGTCGCCGACCGGCCACCGTCGGCCATCGCCGGCCACCTCCACCTATCGACCGCCACCGGCCGCCCGCTCCCGCTAACCACCGCCAACCGGCGGCTCGCCTCCCGAACCTCCACCATCCGATCATGGCGCGCTACCACGGCCGTCCGATCAAGGGGAAACCACACACTAACCAACTATGTTAGTGGTGGGGCCTACCATGATCTCCCCCTGGAGCCTATAAAAGGACCCCATGGGCTCTTCATTTCACACCTTTTTCCTTCTCTGGTTTTTCTTCTTCTTCCTCAGGTGAGAGCTTCTCCGCCTCCTTCACCAAGTCGGCCTTTGCTCACCGCCAGCCACCGGCGGCCACCAGCGGCCACCAGCTTCCGTCATCGGCTATAGGCACCCCACCAGTGCGCAGTTGGCAAGGAGACGCCCAAGACCGCGAGGGAGCCGAACAAAGAAGACAGTCGAGGCCAGCAAGAACGCGCCGCCTCGAACGCACGCGCTAGAAGCATCCTGCACATTCCACCGTTTAAGTCACTTTCGCGGAGCAGCCTGTTGCCCGCTGGAAGCTACAGTCTCTCTCTCTCCCTTCAAGTTGTAACGGGAGCGGCCTGTCACCCCGATTCACCAAGCATAGTGTAACCCCCGGAAGCTAGTGGAATTTGACCGGCACAGACCCGGTCACGTGGTTTTTTACCCATTTAAGGGGTTTTTCCACATCATCAAGACTTGTATTCACTGTTTCATTTTCATCGACTGTGTGCGCGCTCGACCGCTCCGTGAGCTGAGACGGTCCAAGATTATCTGGTCCGACTGGGGCATAGAGTTAGTCCGCAACACTAGGGTATCCAGATCCTTAATTTATACATTCTTTTAGGTATGTTGGTAGGTTAAGGATAAAGAAGACATGATATTTGAACTCGGGATTCTCCAAACACATGGCAGACAATAAGGATAAGTTATTTGGCCTTGTGAAGAAGAAAATAGGACTGCTGATGTTTGACAATAATGGCAAAGGAAGGATCATAAACAACAACACATTGAGTAGCAAATCATTTTTTATTTCTAATGTTTTTGTAGCGGCCAAACTTGACGCCCCGGTTGGAACGGATTAACTTAGACCGTCTTAGCTCATGGAGCGATTGAGCGCGCACACAGTCACAAAGAAAGAAAAGCTGAAAAGATAATTTTTTTACGTGAAAAACTCGTCAACTGAGTGAAAAATCACATGGCTGGATCTGTGCCCACCAAACCTCCAGTAGATCTGAGTGCTGTTACATGGCTTTTCCAAGAACTCGAGGGCGACATACTGCCTCTCATTACAACAATTGGGGGGAGAGAGAGAACCTGGAGGGTAATAGACCACCACTCACAGAGCTAATTATTTCTTCGAGTGCTGCGGGGAGGGATGCGCTCGTTGTATTCTGAAGTCTTCTAATAATTCCTGGATGCGGGAGCAGCTTGTTGTACACGTTCTGATGTCTGGTGCTTTGAGGCTCAGAGGTGCACTCAACGCGTTTTACCCTCCGCTTCTAATATCTAATTGTCTTTTGAAAAAGCGTGGTTCGGTTGTCTTATCGGTAGATGGAGTGCTTGTTCTGGAGCACGTGGTGCGCTTGTTAGCAAAGAGCGTGATGAGAGTTTGCTGGAGGAGAGCGCGTTAGGCGCTTGCTGGAGGATGGCGCAATGAGCGGTTGCAGGTAAATAGAGATAGCGTTGGACGCTTGTAGAAGGACAGTGTGTGGAGCGTGGGGTAAAGAGACCCGCGTGAGGGAGTGGCGTGTGTGAGAGTGTGTGGGAACACCCATGGGACTGACGCGCGCAAGAATGCGCGAGGGAGATGCGCGCGCGAGAGCGCGCAAGGAAGTGACGAGTAGGAGAGGGTGCAAGGAGGCGATGCGTGCGGGAGCGCGCAAGGAGGCGATGCGTGCGGGAGCGCGCAAGGAGGCGATGCGCGCGGGAGCGCGCAAGGAGGCGATGCGCGCGGGAGCGCGCAAGGAGGCGATGCGCGCGGGAGCGCGCAAGGAGGCGATGCGCGCGGGAGCGCGCAAGGAGGCGATGCGCGCGGGAGCGCGCAAGGAAGAGGTCGCGCAAGAGTGCGGAAGGAAGAGATGCGCGTGGGAGCACACAAGGAAGAGGACGTGCACAAGGAAGGAAACACACACAGGAGCGCGCAAGGAAGCGATGCGCGTGAGAGCAAGCACGAAAAAGAACACGCGCGAGGGCGCGCAAGGAGGGCAACACTCGCAGGAACCCATCGTGGCGATGCGCGGAGGAGCGCGCGAGGAAGAAAAATGGAGGAGGGATAAAATCCGTTGGAGGATTTCCTGGACGAAGAAGATGAAGATTTTTGAAGGAGGCGTCAAAGACGAAGGAGATCTTCAAGGAGCGCTTGAAGACCTTTGAGGAAGGGTAAGGAGGAAGGAGAAGTGGATCTCCTGCGTACCCTTGTCGGCTGCGCACCAGACTTTATTTGGCCAAGTGCTAAACCACACTTGCCGAGTCAACGTATTGGTATCGGTGTGACAACTCTCAAATACCGAAGACCCACCACATTATATCTTATGCAAATGCAATATTACTATATTTTCCCACTGAGCCAAAGCTCCCCGGACTATCCCGTCCGTCATAATTATCCCCGAACTTTTTTTTTCTCTCTCTCCACAGGAAAGACGATTTTTCGTCGATCCCGAGCACCTCTTAACACTAGTCAACCCAACACTCTCCTCATCATGACTCTTAATGAAGCTCTCTTTTTATTTTCCACTTTACCAAGATCGGTAAACCAATAACCCCATCTCCCTATGTCCATTTCACATATTATCACAAATTTCGCAGTTTTACTAAATGCAGACCAAGCTAAGCTATATGATGTACATGATAGGAGGTACTCCAAGTTTTCATCCAAATGCCCTAAGATAATTATTGTGGGTTTATCACGACACATTTATCCTAAATCCAGAAACTTGTAATTTTACTAATTAAGTTTGCATTTATTAGATTTTTCCCAAAAATTAAGCCATGAATAATTTTGAACATGAAGTACTAGATTTACTTAAGTTGTGTCCACCCAAAACTTATGAACACTATATGATAGAAAAATATCAGTGAATACCAAATTTCACAGATTCTTATAAATGTAATAACCTCAAAATAATTAATTCAAAATAATTCAAATAATTGGAGTTAAAGAAGGGAGTACCATAAATCATAGTCCAAAAATTACATAAATATTACCAGAGCCTTATGATGATCATAAAATACTACTGACTAAGTTTAATGAAATTCCAAGGTCAGTAGGCTATATAGAAAATTATTTCAAGTAAATCCATTAAAGTGCACTTTGTGAAGAAACATTCTTATAAACTCATCCAAATAACATTTAATAATTATTTAATGTTTATTATGCTGTAAAAGAATCTCTGGCAAAATAGCACAATTTTCCAATAAGATATAATATTTATTACCTATTTATCAAATATGGTGCACTAGTTCACTTAACACATGAAGTACTAAGAGTAAATTCCCAAAAGATCCAAATAATTTACTAGTGCCTCTAAATGAAATTTAATTAAGCTTGCCAGAATTTCATATTATTATAAGTTAATCTAACCATGATTACTTCAAAATCATCACTAGGGGCAAGATGGTGGTTATAACTACAAGTATAGGCTACTATTTTCTAAACATCCTATAATAAATTTCAGAGGTCAAAAACACTATAAAATTACTTCTACCAAAATATCATGAAGATCCAAGATCATATGACCCTCCAATATTTTCATAAAAGGTATATGCCTAAACTATCCCTAAGTTGTTTATGTTGTGTGTCTAAGTCTAAATGTCACCAAATTCTTTCCTAGGGCATTCCACAACCCTAAGATCTCATGGACTAAACATCAAGTCCACACAAGGACATATCACTCCAGGTCCTTCACAAACTTCCAAAGTTCATCCTTAGGGTTTGAACTAGGGTTCTAAGGCAAATCCACCCTAATTCACCTCAAACTCCATGTGAGGGTGTTTAATGTCATGAAAAATCAGTGGCTCAAGTTTCAATTTCTGTTGAGGTGATTTGGTCACTCAACACCACAAGGGACAAATTAACCTAATTACCCCTTTTGGGGCCTAGGCTAAATTTTATCAAACTCCATGCCAACACATCTTCAAATGGAATGAAATTTTATATAGAGTCCTATATTGACCCAAAGAACCACTAACCAAAATTTGAGAGGGTTTGGAGGTCATTTGTACAACCCCGTATTCGCCGAGTAGGGCCCTCCCGGCAGGCGCAGAACCAACTGTAGGTTTTTAAGCTTTTGAGAGATCTTACACTCTTGGTGGCCAATTTTGGTTTGACCTTGAGGATATACTAGTAGGGGGAGGAAAAACTTGCCTCCCTCTTTGCCCCCTTCCTTGAGGGGCGGGAGCGGCAAGTTGGCCGACCCTCCCCCGACTTGGTAAAGTGCAAGGTAGGGGGAAACAGGGTCGACTGGAGACCAAGGTCTCATCCCCCCCCCCTCTGTTGATGCGCCTTAGTCCCGAGCCAGAGACCAGGCCCAGCTCGTGGGGCGAGACCGCCGGCCAGGCGGGCTCTCGCCCGCGCAGTCCCTCTCGCGGGGCGAGACCGCCGACCAGGCGGGCTCTCGCCCGCGCGGCCCCTCTCGCGGGGCGAGACCGCCGGCTAGGCGGGCTCTCGCCCGCGCGGCCCCTATCGCGGGGCGAGACCGCCGGCCAGGAGGGCTCTCGCCCGCGTGGCCCCTCTCGCGGGGCGAGACCGCCGGCCAGGCGGGCTCTCGCCCGCGCAGCCCAGCTCGCGGGGCGAGACCACCGGCCAGGCGGTCTCCCGCCCGCGTAGCCCCTGCTCGCGGGGCAGGACCGCCGGCCAGGCGGTCTCTCGCCCGCGTAGCCCCTGCTCGCGGGGCGGGACCGCCGGCCAGGCGGTCTCTCGCCCGCACGGCCCCTCCTCGCGGGGCGAGACCGCCTGCCAGGCGGTCTCCCGCTGGCGCATCCCCGGCCTCGGGTGTCCATGGAGGTGGGAGGGGTGTGGTTTGGCCTCCTCTTGCCCTTGGACCTCTTTGCCCCTGGGGGCAGTTTTTCCCTTTTTACGCCCCAGTGTGGGCGTTTTCTATTGGCTAGAGGAGTATTTGCCCTTAGGGACATTTTGGTCATTTTACCCCCACGACTTGGAAAAACTATAAATAGACCCCCTTGGGTGCCTTTGGAGGAAGATGAGATTTCCTTACCTCCTCCTCCCTTAGCTTCTTCTTGGTAGAGTAGAGAGAGCTCTCCAAGGCGCCCAGCCTAGCCCTTTGGTGAGGGAGGGGAAGGGTTCCTGTGACCTTCTGGGTGTGTGGTGGGACCTCCGCGCTAGAGCCGAGGGTCTGTTCGTAGTTTCCTAAGTATTCATCCCGTGACGTTCCTCCGAGTGTAGTAGGTGTGAGGTCACCCCTCTTTTGGGACCCCGAACTCCACGAGAGACCAGTTTTTGGTTTCAACATTTTGGTGCGGTGAGCATGGAGAGTGACCAGCTCAGAAGATCTCGGGAGAGTGTCATGGCTGGAGATCAGGGAGGTAGTGATGACCTCGGTGGTCTCCCCAACCCAGGACCCTTCGTAAGAAGGGAAGAGTTCATGGCTTCCATCTTTGGCATCATGGAGATGTTGCGAAGCATTGCCCCTCGGGCTGGCAGCTCAGCCCCCACCCCCCCAGGGACCGGCTCCCGGGGACCTCAGCGAGCTGCCTCCCAGCGGTACAAGCGAGATGACCCCAACAGGGTGAGAAGGAAGTACACCAGGTAGGTGACCTGGGAAGGAAAGAATGGAAGAGGGGGTCGAGCGAGACCTCCCCGTCCGGGAGCTGTTCCCCAGCCCGTCGAGTGCTCGCCCTTTAGGCGGTCAGGTCGCGCCAGTAGAAACCACAAGACCACCCCTCAGGGGGTCACCCTTCAGCGAGCTGATCCTCTCAGCTCCCGTTCCGGAGGGGTTCAGGGAACTTGACAAGGCATACTATACCGGGAGGGATGAACCCATTCAACACTTGTAGTGGTTTGAGGATGCCATTTCCATCCTGCCAATGACGGACGCCTTCAAGTGTCGTCTATTTGCGATCACCTTAAAAGAGAAGACGAGAGACTGGTTCCATCAACTCCCTCCAAGGTCTATCTTCGGGTTCGGAGACTTGAGCCGGAGCTTTCAGCTTCGCTTCTCCACCTCCAAGAAGAGGAAGAAGGGTCCTGAGTCCCTCTTCCTGATAAAGCAAAGGGACGAGGAGTCGCTGGCCCACTACGTTGACAGGTTCTAGGAGGAGGTCCTTGACATCCAAGAGGTGCCAGGTTATGCCCTCCAGATGGCGTTCACGGTGGGGTTGCGCGAAGGGTTCTTCAAGATGAACTTGACCCGGAAGACCCCCATTTCATTCGAGGAGCTGATGGAACGGGCGGCAGAGGAGATAGCCATGGAGGCAGCCAACCCGGTCTTTGTGAAGAAGTTGGCAAAATTGACGGAGGTGGAGTCAAGAGAGCAAGGTGGCTTAAGGCACCAGGAAGGAAGGCGGAGAGAGGAGCAGAGAGCCCAGGTGTTCCCGAGACCGGAGGGTCCGGAGCCAGGCTGGAGGCAACAGGGAGGACCTACCCATGGTCCAGGAAGAGCTCTCATCTAGAATGGGGGGAACTTTCACGGGGGCCAGGGGAGGTTCAACTTACAGAGGCAATCCCCGAGACAGCTCCTACCCCCACCACAGCAAGCCTTGGCAATAGGTGAAGGAAGAAGAGGCAACAAGAGAGATCGTCGGACCCGCCGAAGGGGGGGGGGGAGGAGCGTTGTTGTACTGTGACTTCCACCAAACGAAAGGTCACGCCACGGCTACCTGCCCTGAGTTCCTGTAGGTGAGGGGAGCGGAAGCTCCAGCCCAGCAACAGCCACCAGAGCGGGTTGAAGCTCTGCCCCAAGGCGGAGGAGATGGAGGAGCATGGAGAGCCTGAGCGGGATGGAGGTGTCCAGTGGGATGGAATCCGAGGATGACCACCATGCCCAGACCCCCTGAAGAAGCTTCGCCTCGACGGAGTCATGTACTTTTTTCTTATGTTGTAATGAGTCCAGCCCCCGACCGGTAGAGTCGGGGGAGTCATGTAACCATCTTTTTCCCCCTTTTAAGGATGTTGGAATTGACAAAACTTAGGTGACATGCCCAATCCCACCCCCTGAGAGGACCTCCTAATGCCAGGCTCTCACTAGCTGGATGGGTCGAGGGTACCTCGGGGAGCCCAAATCCTTTGCTCCGATGACGGTCTCGCTGCCAGGCTCCCTCTAGCTGGCAGGTCCGGTGGTACCTCTCGTGGTAGCCTAGTCCCTTTGCTCCGATGACGGTCTCGCTGCCAAGCTCCCTCTAGCTGGCAAGTCCGGTGGTACCTCTCGTGGTAGCCTAGTTCTTTTGCCCCGATGACGGTCCTGCTGCCAGGCTCCCTCTAGCTGGCAGGTCCGGGGGTACCTCTCATGGAAGCCCAGTTCCCTTGATCCAATGACGGTCTCGTGTCAGGCTCCCTCTAGCTGGCAGGTCCGGTGGTACCTCTCATGGTAGCCTAGTTCCTTTGCCCCGATGACGGTCCCGCTGCCAGGCTCCCTCTAGCTGGCAGGTCCGGTGGTACCTCTCGTGGAAGCCCAGTTCCCTTGCTCCGATGACGGTCCCGCTGCCAGGCTCCCTCTAGCTGGCAGTTCCAATGGTACCTCTCGTGGTAGCCCAGTTCCATTGCTCCGATGATAGTCCCGCTGCCAGGCTCCCACTAGCTGGTAGGTCCGGTGGTACCTCTCGTAGAAGCCCAGTTCCCTTGCTCCGATGATGGTCCCGCTGCCAGGCTCCCTCTAGTTGGCAGGTTCTGTGGTACCTCTCGTGGTAGCCCAATTCCGTTGCTCCGATGATGGTCCCGCTGCCAGGCTCCCTCTAGCTGGTAGGTCCGGTGGTACCTCTTGTGGTAGCCTAGTTCCCTTGCTCCGATGACGGTCCCGCTGCTAGGCTCCCACTAGCTGGCAGGTCTGGTGGTACCTCTCGTGATAGCCCAGTTCCCTTGCTCCGATGATGGTCCCGCTGCCATGCTCCCACTAGCTTGCAGGTCCGGTGGTACCTCTCATGGTAGCCCAGTTCCGTTGCTCCGATGATGGTCCCGCTGCCAGGCTCCCACTAGCTTGCAGGTCCGGTGGTACCTCTCGTAGTAGCCTAGTTCCCTTGCTCGGATGATGGTCCTGCTGTCAGGCTCCCTCTAGCTGGCAGGTCCAATGGTACCTCTCGTGGAAGCCCAGTTCCGTTGCTCCGATGATGGTCCCGCTGTCAGGCTCCCACTAGCTGGCAGGCCCGGTGGTACCTCTCGTGGAAGCCCAGTTCCCTTACTCTGATGACGGTCCCGCTGCTAGGCTCCCTCTAGCTGGCAGGTCCGGTGGTACCTCTCGTGGTAGCCCAGTTCCGTTGCTCCGATGACTGTCCCGCTGCTAGGCTCCCACTAGCTGGCAGGTCCGGTGGTACCTCTGGTGGTAGCCTAGTTCCCTTGCTCCGATGATGGTCTCGCTGTCAGGCTCCCTCTAGCTGGCAGGTCCGGTGGTACCTCTCGTGGAAGCCCAGTTCCCTTGCTCCGATGACGGTCCCGCTGCCAGGCTCCCTCTAGCTGGCAGGTCCGGTGGTACCTCTCGTGGTAGCCCAGTTCCGTTGCTCTGATGATGGTCCCGCTATCAGGCTCCCACTAGCTGGCAGGTCCGGTGGTGATAGTTTAACTTTCAAGGCAGCCTAAACACCTAGAGGGGGGGGGGTGAATAGGTTCTGCTTCTCTTTCTAAAACTTCTAGACAGAATTCAATTTATTAACTAATATGAAAACACAGCAATCACAGAAAACAAAACATCACAGATTGCACTATGATTTATAGTGGTTCCCCAAGGTCTGGGTACATCCACTTTCCCCCTTCACCTATCTAGCTGTATGCTAGATTCGGCCAAACTTCCACTTATCTCAGATCAATAGATCTTACAACTCAGAACCCAACAGGTTCCTACAACTCAGGCACAACTGCCCTACCTCAGCCTTGCCCCAAGGCCTACAACTCAGAGAATATCCTTCTCCTACATTCAGGCAATCAGCCCTACCACTCAGAGTTCAACACTCCTACACTCAGCCTTTATAACATAGGCTTACAACTCAGATCTGTATAAACAGATCCTACAGAAATATAGAAAAGATTGTTTAAATTGTCTTGCCAAGTTGAGAGAGAAAAGGCAATGACAATTCTTAATCAGCTGATGCAATCAACTATTTCTTAGCCTTCTTCAAAGCTTCTTGAAAATGTACTTAGCTGTGTTGATTCCAAACAGCTTCTTGAGAATCCACTGGTGGATTCCTTCTTCTTCTTCAAATTCTGACTTGATCTCTCTCTATCCAGAACTTTGAATGATTCTTCTGAATTCTGATTAGAACTCTTCTTAGATCTACCCTTAGATAGTCTTCTTAGATCTCCCGGAGAAGATCTTCTTAAGTGCCTAGCACTTTCTTGAAATGAGTAGAATGTAATCCTTCTCCACTTTCTGATCCAATGTATTTCAAAGGGTCAGTTCTATATGTTGTTCATTGTTTTTTTCTCCTTCTGAATCTGTCTATTTATAGACATTCTTCATGGTAACCGGCTGATCCGGTTTCTAACCGTTTTCTGACAAGTCTGACAACTTCAGTTAACTGGTGATAACCCACAGCTGTCAAGTCTTCAAACAAGTCCTGTGCCTTAGTGTTGAAACAGTCTGTCAGGAAGTGTCGAGACCATCTGTCTATTTGTGTCGACACAATTGACTTTGGTGTCGACACTGCCTTCAGTGATGTCGACTAAATTGCCTTTGTGTCGACACATCTTCTTCTGAAAATAACTTGGTCTTTGACTCTGCAGTGTGTCGACACAAGTCCTGTGTGTCGACACAGTTGTTGAAGAATCATAACTTTAGTAAGTGTTGACTTAGCCTTCAGGTGTCGACACATTCATTTTTTTTTAGCTTTGCTATAATGTGTCGACTTACTCACTATGTGTCGACACATTCTGCTGATGACGACAAACTTGTGGTCGACTATTTTCTTCTGTGTCGACATATTCAGATGATGTCGACAAACTTGAGATCGACTATACTCTTCAGTGTCGACGCATTCTCCCAATGTTGAGGTCGACGTTTTTCTTCTGTGTCGACACAATTTCCCAGTGTTGTGTCGACTTACTTCTTCTGTGTCGACACTTTTTCCCAGAGTAGTGTCGACTTACACCTTCTGTGTCGACACACTTTCCCAGTGTTGTGTCGACAACTTTCTTCTATGTGACGACACATGTTCCTTTGTGTCGACACTTGGACTTAGAATTTTTTTCTGTAAACTTTAACATTTCTTCACCTGCACATGTCAACTCAAAACAACATCAAATACAACATGATGTATATCATTGAGCTAGGTTGGGCTTCTTCAAATCAGGTACACATTTTCCAATGTACCCAACAATCTCCCCCTATTTGGAGAAGTCATAACCCTTATAGCCAATGATATACACCATTTATAAATAGTATAAAATGATGATATATGACAATACACAGGGATACTTAATTATAAACAAAATAATAAGAACATCATGGATAAAACAATCTATCACAGATTTTAACAATATTTTGTTTATTACTGGGTAATGTTTGATTACATGGTTTTTCTTTGACTGATCACATTACATCATTACAAAACATTATGAAAGAACTAAAACATTATCAGGATTGATCAGGCTCTCTAATAACAATCCCTTGGCCAGATTTAATTTTAGCTGTCACAGGAGCTTCTGATTCTTCAACCATCTTTTTTCCTTTAAGATCAGCTTTCTTCTTAGCTTCTTCCTTGAGCCTTTGCCTTTCAAAATAGTGAAAAGGCTTTGGGAAGTATTTGCTTGGCTCCATAGCATCAGTTGGAAGTCTTCCCAGCTTAGCTTTCCTTCTGAATTGTACAATGGCTTCTTGTCTTGCCTCATACTTCTGCCATTCCTGCTCATTGTACCACTTGCCCCTTTCATGAACTTGATCTTTGACAGCTTTCCATGCAGTGAGTATTATATTTCTGGAAGTAGGACTCCACTGCTCAAAATCTGGCTTCAGCTCAGCCTGCTCTCTAAATCTTTTCTTTGACAGTAGAGCATCTTGCTGTTCTTGCAAATTTACCTCAGGCTTATCAACCTTTCCAAAGATAACATTTACAACCTCCTTTGAAGGACTATACATATATTGCACTTGCTGATCCAATATATCAAAATCTGGAGGGGGGTATATGACTTGGGCAACCTCAGGTTGGTCACCTTCAAGTAGTCCTGTTTGTAGACCTGACTCAGCCACCATGTTATCATCACACAATGGTGGATATCCCAATGTGGCTCTTATACTATTGGTCACCCATTTGGCATGCTCAGAGCCTGCATGAATTAGCATCCTCTCCCCCTTTATGGCTTCTCTTGATACATGATCTCTAAGATCTTCTTTCTGGAATCGAATTTGGCCATCCAAATAATTCACTCCCTCCTTGAAAAATGGTCTTAACTTTTGAAGCTTTTCAGATATTTCCTGTTGAGAGGTTGTGATGGCAGTCTTAACAGATGCAATAGCAGCCTGAAAATTCTTATCAAATTCTTCCATTTCTTTGGCTCTATTTGCAGGTATCCCTGGAACAATCTTCTTCACCTCTCGAATGATCTCATTATGAGATTCAGTTAAATTGTCATTCATTCTTATTTGATTTTCCAGAACATAACCTTGCTTCAAAGCAATATCATCCACCTTTGTAGAGATAGCCTGCTGTTGTTTAGCCAGATAAACTACAGCATTGCCACCCTTGTGGAAGCAATCTGTCATTTCAGTTTTATTCAAGTTGACTTGAAATTGGATAGATTTGATATCTTGGGCTAAGTCAAACTGCAGAGATTTGTTGCTTTCATCAACATATTTCTCAATGGCCACCCTGTGGTCATCCAATTTCACCTGTAAATCCACCAAGAACTTGTTATAATCAACTTCAGGAGGTGGTGGTGGAGGTGTTGTCTGTAAAGCCTGCTTATAAGTCTTGCTTCTTCTTTTAAATACAACCAGTTTTCTTTTCTTAGCCAACCTGGCTTCTTCAGTTTCAGATTCAGAAGTACTCTCAATGTGAACTCTATCTGCTTCAGTGCCATGTTGCTCAGTTTCAACATGTACTGGCTCCCCCTCAATTCTTTGCTCCTCCTCTACTTCTTGTACTTTTTCAATCTCTTGAACTTTCTCCACTCCTTGTTCTAGCTCTATGTCAAGAGGCTGCTCAACATCTTGGTCCTCTTCTATTCTATCAGTAGCTATGTCAGCATTAGGAAATAACTCATCCAGAGTGTATTCTTTTTGAACTGGAGCACCTGAAGATAAGTCATTAGGTGCATCCTTGTGCACATTCTCAGGCAGCTGCATATCTGGAGTAGGAGAAGACACATGCTCCCCCTGAACCTGTGCAGAGAAAAAAAAAACTTTTAGAAAGTATTTTATAGTAAAATACATTTGCTCCCCCTACACCTGTACCACTTGTACCTGAGCAGGGGTAGATACATTTTGAGCAGGAGATTGAACTGGCTCCCCCTGCATCTGTGCAGATGTATCTACTTGATGAACTATAGTGGAGGCAGGTTGTTCTTCACTCTGTATCCTAAGTGGGTCCTCTTGTTGTTGCTCAGTCTCGTGAGCTGGAGAAGGGGATTTCACAGGGGTGTCTGGCCTGCTCTCTTCAGGCACATCCTTAGACAGCACCCTTTCCCACCTGGAGAATAGTCTCATGTCCATCCTTCTCATATGATTGATTTTAGATCCTGGCAGTTGCTGCATCACTTCAGGAATTGCTCCATTGAGATATAGACTTATGATCCTAGCCATGTTAGGCTTCTTGATCCCTTCTTTAATCTTGTCAAATAGGATTACTGACCAATCAGTAGGAATTGTAAAGGCAATCCTGGTCATAAGGTTGAACATATAGGCAGAAATCCTATCATGTCCACCTGTCTTGCAGAGAATTACTTTCCCAACTACTTCAGACAAGAACTTTCCTTGCTGATTCATACCCTTCCTATTGAATGCAGCTCCAATCTTCATGTTTGAATCCAAACCACACCATTGAAGGGCTTCCCTTGTCTTAGAACTAGGAACCTCTTCTTCATTTTCAACTACTTGTAATTGCAAAAACTTTCTCAAACCTCTTTGGGTAATCTTAATCTTAGTCCCGTGAACAATGGACTTGATCTTGAGTTCTGTAGAATGGACTGATGCTGAGATAAAGAACTCGTGCACCTCCTTCTTCCAGATCTTGGATGGTTCTGAGACAAGAAATTCTAACCCTGAGTCGGAGAGGAGGGTTATAACCCCTTGAACATCAGGCGGCGCCTCTGCAAAGGCCTGGCGCACTAACTCATATCCTTCATTGATGTTATCTTCAATCCTTGGCGCCATCGTTGTGTCGAGAAAACTTGAGAGAAGAGAGAAAGAAAGACTGTCGACACAGGGTTTGAGTCTCGAAAACCTTGAAAGCGTGTCGACACAAAGAGCTTTTGACCTATTTATAGCTTCTGTTGAAAGAAGTTCAAAAGGCGCCAAAAACAGTCTAAATGTGTCGACACAGACGGAATGTGTCGACACAAGCTTCTATTAACTCGACATTTCTTCAGCCTACTATGTGTCGACACTAATTTGTGGTTATGTCGACACCTTGGATACATAGTAGAAAGACAGAAATTCTGTGTCGACACTAAGGACAAGTGTCGACACATATTTTGTAAGTGTCGACACCATAATTCTGGTTGAAGTCGACATTACATTTCTGGTTAAGTCGACAATAAAACTCTTAAGTGTCGACACATATTCTCTGTGTCGACACAATATTTCTGACTTGTCGACATAATTTCTCTGAGTCGACACATTATTACTGAATGTGTCGACACATTCTTACTTAGCCAATTTCTGTAACTTCAATGTGTCCTTTTAACACTTGATTATTGTTGTTACTACTTTTACTTACTTATAAACCATTTCAATAGCATTGTTAATGATTTTGTTTAATACATTAATCAATGGTTAACATACCTAATTCAATTTTGAATTTATTGAATTTGGTTTCATCTAAAGGCTTAGTAAATACATCTGCTATTTGATAATCTGTTTTTACAAATTCCAATGAGATGTCACCTTTTTCTACATGTTCTCTAAGAAAATGATATTTGATTTCTATATGCTTAGTTCTACTATGAGAAACTGGATTATTAGCAATAGAAATAGCACTCTTAGAATCACATAAAAGGGGTGTTCTACTTACCTGAATACCATAATCTTTAAGCTGATGCTGCATCCATAATAGCTGTGCACAGCAGCTTCCTGCAGCAATATACTCTGACTCAGCTGTGGAAATTGCCACACTAGTCTGTTTTTTACTACTCCAAGATATTAGTCTTCCTCCCAGGAATTGACAAGTACCTGTAGTACTCTTTCTATCCTCTCTACATCCTGCAAAATCTGCATCTGAATAGCCTGTTAGTTGAAAATCTCTATTCCTAGGGTACCAAAGACCTAGAGTAGGAGTGCCCTTTAGATATCTCAGAATCCTTTTTACTGCAGTATAATGAGATTCTTTAGGGCAGGCTTGGTACCTAGCACAGACACATGTTGCATACATAATGTCAGGTCTACTAGCAGTGAGATATAGTAGTGACCCAACTATTCCTCTATACAATGATTCATCAACAGGTTTACCTGCCTCATCTTTGCATATTGGCATACTTGTGCCCATAGGAGTTCTCATGGAGGAGGATGACTCCATACCATATTTTTTAATTAATTCCTTGGTGAACTTAGACTGGGATATGGACAATCCATCATCAGTCTGTCTTACTTGGAGTCCCAAGAAGAACTTAAGTTCTCCCATACTGCTCATCTCAAACTTCCCTTGCATAAGTTTGGCAAACTTTTTACAAAGGTTGTTTTCAGTAGATCCAAAGATTATGTCATCAACATAGATCTGGACTAAGATGATCTTTCCTTTGGATTCCCTAAGGAATAGAGTTTTGTCTATCTTTCCTCTTGAGAATTTATTCTCAATGAGGAAGGTAGACAGGGTTTCATACCAAGCCCTTGGAGCTTGTTTTAACCCATACAAAGCTTTCCTAAGCTTGTACACAGAATCAGGTTTAAGAGGATCTACAAAACCTGATGGCTGCTCTACATATACTTCTTCTTTAAGATCACCATTCAGAAATGCTGACTTTACATCCATCTGGTATACTTTGAAGTCTTGGTAGGCTGCATAGGCAAGGAACATTCTGATTGCCTCCAGCCTTGCTACTGGAGCAAAGGTTTGATCAAAGTCAATCCCTTCTTCCTGCCTGTATCCTTTTGCAACCAATCTTGCTTTATTCTTTATTATTATTCCACTTTCATCTAGCTTGTTCCTATAGATCCACTTAGTCCCAATTATGTTGTGGCCTCTTGGTTTAGGAACAAGCTCCCAGACCTTGCACCTTCTGAACTGATTCAGCTCCTCTTGCATAGCATCAATCCAGTGCTGGTCTTGGATAGCTTCTTCAAACTTCTTAGGTTCCATTTGAGACAAGAAACTAGAATGCAAAACTGTGCTTTGATTTCTGCTTCTAGTTTGCACTCCTTGTCTTGGATCACCAATTATCTGATCAGTAGGATGATCTCTTAGATATCTTATAGCTGGAGGTAGATTCTCTTCAGGTTGAGCATCTCCAGCTTCTTCATTCTGCTGTTCCTCTTGGTTTTCATCAGCTTCCATTATCTCTTGTACTCCCCCTGAACAGCAGCCTTCATTTTCCAATGCTCCCTCTTCCTTTGAAGCTTCAGCAATGGAGAGCTTGTCCATCTTCTTGCTTATACCTGTTGAGTCATTTGATCTACAAGACAATTCACAATTGATTAATCTTGTTTCATCAAATACAATATGCACAGATTCTTCAACAACTTGAGTAGTTAAGTTGAAGACTCTATAGGCCTTACTATTTGTGCTGTACCCAACAAATATCCCATCCTGGGATTTGGCAGCAAACTTAGTCAAATAAGACTTACCATTGTTAAGTATATAGCACTTGCAGCCAAAGATCCTAAAATAGGATAGATTTGGTTTTCTGCCTTTCACAATCTCATAGGGAGTCTTCCTGTGGCTTTTGGTGATAGAAGCCCTATTGATGACATGACAAGCAGTGTTAACTGCCTCAGCCCAAAAATATTCTGGGAGAGAGGTGTCACTCAATAGAGTTCTACCAGCTTCAATTAATGATCTATTCTTTCTTTCAGCAATTCCATTTTGCTGAGGTGTTCTAGGTGAGGAGAACTCTTGGAAAATCCCAAAGTCTATACACAAGTTTGTCATGCTTTCAGATTGAAACTCAGTACCATGGTCACTTCTGATTTTGACCACTGTACTGTTCAGTTCATTCTGAATTTGCTTTACAAACTTAAATAATACACTTGGGGTTTCAGATTTTTGTCTCAGAAAGAACACCCATGTAAATCTAGAATAGTCATCTACAACCACTAGTGTGTAGACCTTCCTACCTAGACTGTGAACTGGCATAGGACCAAAAAGATCCATATGCAAGAGGTATAAGCACCTCACAGAATCCTTGTTTTCAAGGCTTTGAAATGAGGTTTTTGTCTGCTTGCCCTTTTGACAAGCTGAGCATACCCCTTCCTTTATACACTTAACTTGAGGCCCATTCCTCACTAGTTCTTTACTAAAGAGTTGGCCAATTGTCTTGTAGTTTAGATGAGCCAATCTCTTGTGCCACTTAACACAATGAGAAGCATTGTCATCAGCTACAAGACAAATGGGGGATGCCTTATTCTCACATTCAAAATTAAGGCAATACACATTTCTCTTCCTATACCCAGTCAATATGATCTCTTGATCACTTGACCTTTTGATATGACATCCATCCTTACCAAATGAAATGTCATATCCTAGATCACTCAGCTGGCTTATGCTTATTAGATTATGTTTCAAACCTTTTACATAGGCCACTTGGGTGATAGTAATTAGGTTTGAAGAGATGTTACCAAATCCTTTGATGACTCCTTTTTCAGATCCACCAAAGATCACTTTATGTCCATCTTTGACAGATGAATACTCCTTCAGCAGCCCCTTTGTTCCAGTCATGTGCCTGGAACAACCACTATCCAAGTACCATATAGGGGCATGGTAACTTGGATTCACCTGCAATACAGAATTACTTACCCTTAGAACCCAAGTAAGTCTTGGGTCCTTGGTTCAGGTTAGCCTTAATAAAGTTATCATAACCTCTTCTAACAGGTAGACTCTTATTCTTTATAACACTTGTGTTATACCAGCAGTCCAATGCAAAATGACCCCTCTTGCCACAGCACCAACATTCAAACTTATTGTATCTAGATCTAGATACATCCTTGTCAGAAGCATTTCTGTTCATTGCTGGTGCTGTTGCAACTTCTCCTACTGGTTTCTTAAAACCATAGGGCTTATGACCATAGGTAGGCCTGCTTGCCTTAACACCCTTGTTCTTCAGAACATTTGTCTTGATATGATCCTGAATGTCTTCATGATCATATATGTTAGAAGGCACTTTCTCCTTACCAAACCTTATGGGGACTGAAAGGTTTAGTGGCTGAATAGGGGCTTTGCCTTTCCTCTTGAATCTGCCAGCCCTGGAGTTACCCTTAAATCCTAATCCAGCCTTACCCTTCTGAGTGACAAATTCATCTATCAAGGGTAAGACAGATTTTGGCTTAGAGTAACTAGCCACTAAATCCCTTTCAATTCTCAGTCTGTCCTCCAGACTCTTCACTTGATCATTAGTATAATTAATTGTGCCCATCTGAATAATAGTTATATTCTTCAGCTTGGCAATTTCAGCTAACTTTTGATCAAGGACTTTTTCTAACTCAGTTGTTGCAACCCTTAGATCAGCAATTTCCTGAGCCTGTGATTTAACCAGGTTCTTGCTTTTCTTAAGGGCCTGCAACAAGTCCCCATACTTGTCTATCAATTGATAGACATCTCCTTCAGATTCAGATGCATCTTCATCACTTGATGCAGATGTAGCTGATTCTTCACTTGTACTACAAACATATGTACTGGAAGGACAGTTTACCTCATTAGGACCAGACTGATTCTGGCATAGGTCCTCTTCTGATCTAGTCATCAAACCCATGCATTGATGTTCATTGATGGAGTCTAGCAACTGCATAAACTCCTCTTCCTCAGATGCAGCATATAATCCAATATATGCTTCAGCTTCAGATCCTGATTCTGAAGTTGACTGGTCTGACAGACTTTATCTTTCTTTGCTACAAAGGATTTCTCCTTCTTGCCTTTCTGATAAGTCTTCTTCTTTTCTGAAGATTCCTTCCTTTTGTCAGGACAATCAGCCACTACATGTCCAGACCTATTGCAACAATAGCAGACAATCTTTGAAGTAGTGGCTTTGCTGGGCTTTGACCTGCTTTTCTCTTTCCTAGATGACCTTCTTTTCTGATAATAGTCATCTACTTGCTGTGATGAGGAAGGCCTAGACTTCCATTGCTTCTTTTTCAAGAACCTTTGAAATTGCCTAGTGAATGCAGCAAAGTCTGCATCTGAATCACTGCTGACTGAACCCTTATCTGAATTTTCAGAACTACCTTCTTCAACTTCCTTAGGAGGAGATGGTGATTTCCTCCTATTCTTTCTGGTGGCTTCAGCATTAAATGCCACAGTCTTTTCTCTATGCTCTCCTCTTGAGTTTCTTTCCTCCTCCTTCCTTACCATAAGTTGCATTTCATAGGATAGCAACTTTCCAAACAGAGTTGGAGGAGATATCTCTGCCAATTTTGCCACTTCTCTTATGGCACAGATCTTTGTATCCCAATCCTTTGATAAGGATCTTAAGAATTTGTCATTCAGTTCATAGGTACTGAAGACTCTTCCATAGGAAATTAGCTCATTCACAATTCTATAGAATTTCTTATAGCACTCAGTTATGCTATCAGATTTTCCTTGTCTAAAACTTTCATACTCCTGATTTAGCATAGATTTTCTGTCCAGCCTTACTTCTTCTAATCCCTCCATGTAGACAATCAATGTGTCCCACATCTCCTTGGAGGTCTTGCAGTGAATCAGATTCTGAAATGTTGAATCATCTATGGCACTGACAATGATGTTCTGTGCCCTTTTGTCCATGGTTGCCAAGATGATTTCATCCTTGGTCATTTCAGAATAAGTCTTTGGTGTTTGGATATTTGCATCAAGAACAGATATCTTCATTGGTATGAAGGGGCCTTCCTGTACTGTGATGTAAATTCTTGGGTCAGATGCTTCCATAAACAATCTGACTCTTTCTTTCCAGATCCCAAAGATTTCCTTCTTGCATATGGGTAATTTCATTGACCCTAGCTCCTTATGATTCTCTCCAGAACCCATCTTCTTGATTCTTGAATCTGCCTATCAGATCTACCTCAGACTGTTAAGTCCTTTTTGAGGAACCTCCCTCTGATACCACTTGATAGTTTAACTTTCAAGGCAGCCTAAACACCTAGAGGGGGGGGGGGGTGAATAGGTTCTGCTTCTCTTTCTAAAACTTCTAGACAGAATTCAATTTATTAACTAATATGAAAACACAGCAATCACAGAAAACAAAACATCACAGATTGCACTATGATTTATAGTGGTTCCCCAAGGTCTGGGTACATCCACTTTCCCCCTTCACCTATCTAGCTGTATGCTAGATTCGGCCAAACTTCCACTTATCTCAGATCAATAGATCTTACAACTCAGAACCCAACAGGTTCCTACAACTCAGGCACAACTGCCCTACCTCAGCCTTGCCCCAAGGCCTACAACTCAGAGAATATCCTTCTCCTACACTCAGGCAATCAGCCCTACCACTCAGAGTTCAACACTCCTACACTCAGCCTTTATAACATAGGCTTACAACTCAGATCTGTATAAACAGATCCTACAGAAATATAGAAAAGATTGTTTAAATTGTCTTGCCAAGTTGAGAGAGAAAAGGCAATGACAATTCTTAATCAGCTGATGCAATCAACTATTTCTTAGCCTTCTTCAAAGCTTCTTGAAAATGTACTTAGCTGTGTTGATTCCAAACAGCTTCTTGAGAATCCACTGGTGGATTCCTTCTTCTTCTTCAAATTCTGACTTGATCTCTCTCTATCCAGAACTTTGAATGATTCTTCTGAATTCTGATTAGAACTCTTCTTAGATCTACCCTTAGATAGTCTTCTTAGATCTCCCGGAGAAGATCTTCTTAAGTGCCTAGCACTTTCTTGAAATGAGTAGAATGTAATCCTTCTCCACTTTCTGATCCAATGTATTTCAAAGGGTCAGTTCTATATGTTGTTCATTGTTTTTTTCTCCTTCTGAATCTGTCTATTTATAGACATTCTTCATGGTAACCGGCTGATCCGGTTTCTAACCATTTTCTGACAAGTCTGACAACTTCAGTTAACTGGTGATAACCCACAGCTGTCAAGTCTTCAAACAAGTCCTGTGCCTTAGTGTTGAAACAGTCTGTCAGGAAGTGTCGAGACCATCTGTCTATTTGTGTCGACACAATTGACTTTGGTGTCGACACTGCCTTCAGTGATGTCGACTAAATTGCCTTTGTGTCGACACATCTTCTTCTGAAAATAACTTGGTCTTTGACTCTGCAGTGTGTCGACACAAGTCCTGTGTGTCGACACAGTTGTTGAAGAATCATAACTTTAGTAAGTGTTGACTTAGCCTTCAGGTGTCGACACATTCATTTTTTTTTAGCTTTGCTATAATGTGTCGACTTACTCACTATGTGTCGACACATTCTGCTGATGACGACAAACTTGTGGTCGACTATTTTCTTCTGTGTCGACATATTCAGATGATGTCGACAAACTTGAGATCGACTATACTCTTCAGTGTCGACGCATTCTCCCAATGTTGAGGTCGACGTTTTTCTTCTGTGTCGACACAATTTCCCAGTGTTGTGTCGACTTACTTCTTCTGTGTCGACACTTTTTCCCAGAGTAGTGTCGACTTACACCTTCTGTGTCGACACACTTTCCCAGTGTTGTGTCGACAACTTTCTTCTATGTGACGACACATGTTCCTTTGTGTCGACACTTGGACTTAGAATTTTTTTCTGTAAACTTTAACATTTCTTCACCTGCACATGTCAACTCAAAACAACATCAAATACAACATGATGTATATCATTGAGCTAGGTTGGACTTCTTCAAATCAGGTACACATTTTCCAATGTACCCAACAGGTGGTACCTCTCGTGGTAGCCTAGTTCCTTTGCTCCGATGATGGTCCCGCTATCAGGCTCCCTCTAGCTGGCAGGTCCGGTGGTACCTCTAGTGGTAGCTCAGTTCCACTGCTCCGATGATGGTCCTGCTGCCAGGCTCCCACTAGCTGGCAGGTCCGGTGGTACCTCTCGTGGTAGCCTAGTTCCCTTGCTCCGATGATGGTCCTGCTGTCAGGCTCCCTCTAGTTGGCAGGTCCGGTGGTACCTCTCGTGGAAGCCTAGTTCCCTTGCTCCGATGACGGTCCCGCTGCCAGGCTCCCTCTAGCTGGCAGGTCCGGTGGTACCTCTCGTGGTAGCCCAGTTCCGTTACTCCGATGATAGTCCCGCTGTCAGGCTCCCACTAGCTGGCAGGTCCGGTGGTACCTCTTGTGGTAGCCTAGTTCCTTTGCTCCGATGATGGTCCCGCTGCCAGGCTCCCACTAGCTGATAGGTCCGGTGGTACCTCTTGTGGTAGCCCAGTTCTTTTCCCCGAGGTGGTCTCGTCACCCAGGCTCTCATTAGCTGGCCTGACAGGTTGACCCCGTGAGGAGGCCAAGTGATTTTCACCCCCAAGAATACCACTCAGCGAATACGTTGGGTTAGATGTTCTTTCCGAGCTTGTGTCAAGCTCGAAAAGAGCGGGGATTGTGTACAACCCCGTATTCGCCGAGTAGGGCCCTCTTGGCAGGCGCAGAACCAACTGTAGGTTTTTAAGCTTTTGAGAGATCTTACACTCTTGGTGGCCAATTTTGGTTTGACCTTGAAGATATACTAGTAGGAGGAGGAAAAACTTGCCTCCCTCTTTGCCCCCTTCCTTGAGGGGCGGGAGCGGCATGTTGGCCGACCCTCCCCCGACTTGGTAAAGTTCAAGGTGGGGGGCAACAGGGTCGACTAGAGACCAAGGTCTCATCCCCCCCTCTGTTGATGCGCCTTAGTCCCGAGCCAGAGACCAGGCCCAGCTCGCGGGGCGAGACCGCCGGCCAGGCGGGCTCTCGCCCGTGCGGCCCCTCTCGCGGGGCGAGACCGTCGGCCAGGCGGGCTCTCGCCCACGCGGCCCCTTTCGCGGGGCGAGACCGTCGGCCAGGAGGGCTCTCGCCCGCACGGCCCCTCTCACGGGGCGAGACCGCCGGCTAGGAGGGCTCTCGCCCGCGCGACCCCTCTCTCGGGGCGAGACCGCCGGCCAGGCGGGCACTCGCCCGCGCAGCCCAGCTCGCGGGGCGGGACCGCCGGCCAGGCGGTCTCTTGCCCGCGCAGCCCCTGCTCGCGGGGCGGGACCGCCGGCCAAGCGGTCTCTCGCCCGTGCGACCCCTCCTCGCGGGGCGAGACCGCTGGCCAGGCAGTCTCCCGCCCGCGCAGCCCCGGCCTCGGGTGTCCATGGAGGTTGGAGGAGTGTGGTTTGGCCTCCTCTCGCCCTTGGACCTCTTTGCCCCTGGGGGCAGTTTTTCCCTTTTTACCCCCCAGTGTGGGCGTTTTCTATTGGCTAGAGGAGTATTTGCCCTTAGGGGCATTTTGGTCATTTTACCCCCATGACTTGGAAAAACTATAAATAGACCCCCTTGGGTGCCTTTGGAGGAAGATGAGATTTCCTTACCTCCTCCTCCCTTAGCTTCTTCTTGGTAGAGTAGAGAGAGCTCTCCAAGGCGCCCAGCCTAGCCCTTTGGTGAGCGAGGGGAAGGGTTCCTGTGACCTTCCGGGTGTGTGGTGGGACCTCCGCGCTAGAGCCGAGGGTCTGTTCGTAGTTTCCTAAGTATTCATCCCGTGATGTTCCCCCGAGTGTAGTAGGTGTGAGGTCACCCCTCTTTTGGGACCCCGAACTGCACGAGAGACCAGTTTTTGGTTTCAACATCATTAGACCCTCTAAATAATTCATAAATGGATTATTAAATTTCTAGAAAAACTTTAGAAAAATGTTTTCCAAAAATGGGAAACTTTAGAAAAATGTTTTCCAAAAATTCCCATTTTTGGATATGTTTTAGGTATAGGCAAGAGTGAACCCCGTCCAAAATTTTAAGTCATTTGAATGGCTGGATAGATAAGGATACTCAAAACAATCTCTGACCTAGCCTAGGTATAGTTCTCACCAAAATGAGTGCTGTTATCTAACCTGAACTCCAAATTAGTTCAAACTAATTTTAAAATAAACTAAGCTCGTAGGGATACAACTTTTATGTAGATCACTTTTTTTGAGTAAGCCTCTAGGTATTTTTAATTTAAATTCCAAGGCAGCTGATATTATTTGACAAAAAAATGCATAAAATGAAGCAAATCCAGATCTAGCACATATCCTGAAGCAAATCCAACGGCTGCTGGGTTTCTTCTTCATCCAGCCAAGGGCCCCGATCATCCCGACCTAGAGCAAGTTCCAGCCGTATTTCTCGGCCGCCCGGCCACCTCCCTGGCCGGCCACCGCCACCACCACCTCCGTTGAGGTGGTGGCTATCGCTGGGTGGTGGCACGGCCGCCGAAGGGGAGGTTTCCGACGAACCCACATGGTAGAAAAAGCCATGAAAATCTGGAATTCCTCTCACCCGATCGGGCTCAATTGAGCCCAATTTCTCTCCTAAAAGATCTAAGATGCTAGCCCATGAAGAGAGGAGTAGAGGAGGACCTTTGTGGAGGGCTGATGTAACATCTCATTTCAGGCTAGGCCCCTAGGTGTCAGTCTGCCATGACAAAACCATAGAAACCCAAGAATTTAAGTCCATCAGCTCTGAATTTGCAACCCGGGCCTGTCACGCTCGTGACAAAGGCCGAAATGTCGGTCCAGGCCCGAAATTATTCTAACACGCGTTATAATAAATTCTGGTATGGAAAGTTACACCAGGAGTATTTATGAGCCGTTTCCTTATCTAATTACTTAATAAGAAAGAGAAAGTGTTGGTCTAATAGGAAATCGCCATCTGGTAAACACCGCTTCTTATTCCGGCGTTTCCTTTCCTCCACCATAACCGAAAAGCCATTCGTTAAGGGAGCTTTTATGGCCATTACAATCCATGCAAACCCACAACCCCATTTATTCCCTATAAAAGGCTCTTTAGACTTAGAGGAGAAGTTTTCACCCCTACTTGACGGATTGAAGCCTTGTGCCTTGGTGTTGAAGAGATCCGGCGACGCCACCACCGCGCAAATGACAACTCGACGTTCATCTCGCCTCCAAACCGCGAACAAGGTCCTCCTCTACTTCTTCTCTTATGGGTAGATCTTAGGATCTTAGAAATGAAGTTCGTGCTCAAAGGAGCCGGAGCTATCTCGTGTTTTCATGGAAAAATCATGAAAAATATATTTTTGGGTACGCCGGAAACCGCCACCTCCGGCGGCCAAACCACCGCCGACCGATAGCCATCGCCTCGACGGAGGTGGTGGTGGTGGTGGCTGGCCAGGGAAGTGACCGAACGGCCGGCGACGGTTCGCGGAAGAGCTAAAGGAAAAATATGTTTCTGAGTTCAGTTCTCGGAGCTGTAGAAGATGAACAGTAAAACATATTTATAATATAAAATTAAGTATATAGTATATAAGTAAATATACATTAAATGGGTCATCTTGATGTTATAAAACGAGGCAGTTAGAGGTTGATTTAGGAAAAATGGCCAGTCACAAAAGTTGTATCTCTTCGAGTCTAGATTAATTTAAAATTAATTTTAACTCGTTTGGGTAAGTGGTTTGACCGCAGAACCCGTTTTAGTGGGGGCTGTATCTATAGTTGGGCAGGAACTAAAATGAATGCCCACTCTTCGTCCCTTATCCAAATGACCTGAAATTTGGGCAGGGGGTTACCCTTAGCCATATCTAGGGGCTGTCCAAAAATGTGAATTTTTGGAGATACTTTGCCTAAGGTTTTTGTTTTAATTTAATAAAGTTAGAGTAATTTATTTAAGTGGTCAAATGACCTCCAAACCCTCCCAAATTTTGGTGAGTGGTCCATGGCAATAAAACCTAGCTCTGTACAAAATCTCAAGCTATTTGGATGAGTTTTGGATAGGAAGTCACCTATTCTTAACTAGGCATTAATGAGGCGTTTTTGAGTAAAAAGTGCACTAAGAGGTTGGAACGGTCAAATCACCTCAACAGAGGCTGATATTTTGACCACTGACTTGGAAGGGTTATTATAACCCACTTGGAGAAAAATGGTGTGGTTTAGGGTTGATTTACCCTAGGATCCAAACTCAAACCTTAAATAGAGGATTTTGAGGGTTGTGAAGGACATAAGAGCAAATGCCCTTGTATTGCCCTTAAATTCAGTAGAGTCGACGTTAACATAATATAAATCATCTGGATGGAATATCGGAAGATTTGGAGATAGGTAGATACCTCAAAACCCTAACCTTAGCTTTAGGGTAAAATACCAAATAAGTAAAATCTGTCACTAAACATTA
Organism: Platanthera zijinensis; assembly: GCA_039513925.1. NCBI lineage: Eukaryota > Viridiplantae > Streptophyta > Magnoliopsida > Asparagales > Orchidaceae > Platanthera > Platanthera zijinensis. The sequence goes on from CM077082.1 coordinate 38,765,964, forward strand.
TCTAAAAGCTGTGAAACTCGGGTAGAGTGAGTTTTGGAGTGGTTATAATCTATATCAATTTTCCTGGAATTTTATGATGTCTATTTCTAGCACTTCATTTGTAACGTTTGTTATAACCCTAATTGATGTTTTAATTATTTGGATCTTTCTATTCATTGAAACCCCATACAATCTTGGAAGAAAATGTTTTAGGTCAAAATGGTTGCTTCTGAATTTTTGTATAATTTTTAATTGAGTAAATCTAGTACTTCCTCCACAAATGTTAAAAAGGAGTTTTATGGTTTAAAAATTAATTATGGATGATATTGTTGTTTAACAATTATGAGGCTTAGGAATTGAAATTTTCAAGCCATTATATGCTTGTAGAAATTTATTAATGATTTTTAAAATTTTAGTTACAGCACTTTCTTTACAAGTCCACTTTATGGAGATATTTGATAATTAATTTATTCAGAGATTAATACTTGCTGAAAAATTATGAAACTAGGCCAATGTTATTTTAAGGTTGTATCTGCATAGTATAATTAATTTATAATTTTTTGAGGGATATTCTCTGTACTTGATTCACAAATAACGAAATATAGAAAATATTGCTAATATAGTTTTAGTGTCTTTTTGATGATAGAAAAATTGTGATACTTTGGATTTACCATATTGAGATTACATAATATTTAGTACAATTTTGTTGGACATCTTGCATGAGTACTTAAGGTAGTTCATGTTCGAACCGATAGCCCTTGGAAATTTTGAGGAAATTAATTAAATGCCAAATAAATTAGGAAAATTACCATTTTCTGAATTTAGGCTAATTATATCATGATAAGTCTCCAGTAAATAATTTAGGGTATTTGGATGAGTATTAGAACATTGCCTAATCGGTTCGACATATAGTCTAGGTTGATCTGTATATAGCAAATTGTTAAATTGCAATAGGACAAGATCTGAGATAGTTGTTGGAGTTAGTCATTTTGTCTGGGTGGATAGATGTGGATGATATCGCAATAGAATGATATGAAGAGTAGGGAGAAGTTATTTGGCTAGAGTTTAGAGGTGTTCGGGTTCGACGAAAGATCGTCTTCCCCGAATAGAGGAATGTTAAAAATCACACTATGTTAGTCTATCGTAACATGAGAAGGTAATGGGTAAAGGGACTCAACCAATAACAATAAGTGCCTTGCGAAAGGGAACGATGGGCTTCAGCTACCATCATAGTTCCTAGTGCCCTTTGAGAGCCCTTCAAATACCCCTGAGTCATGATGTCATGGTGTAACATTCGTCTTCCAAAAATACCCATGGTGTAAAATTAAATATATTGTGCAAAATGTGCAAAATTAAATATATTGTAAAGAATAAATAAAACAAATTTGAAAGTGCGGATTATCTTTATACTATAAGCAAATTCCAAAATAGCCATGGTGTAACATTCGTCTTCCCAAAATACCCCTCAGTCATGATGTAACATTCACTTACCCAAAATACTCATTCATATCTTCTTTTTATTTCAAAAGATTTGGTTCTTGAGTCATTTCTACTTTGTCGTCAATATGTCCCGCTCAAATTTGTGAATGGACGCGGTAATAAAATCAGAATGTTGAATGTGCCAATAAGAGGATTTTCCGGACGAAAAAGATGAAAATCTCCAAAGGAGGCGTCGAACATGAAGGAGATCTTCAAGGAGCGCTTAAGGACTTTCGAGGAAGGGGAAGGAGATGAAGGAGGAAGGAGAGAGAAAATCCGTAGGAGGATTTCCCGAGGAAGGAGAGAATGAGAATTAAAGAGAGATCTGAGACCCTATTTATAAACTTCATGAGTGGTTATGGAGGTTACACAGTTATTCGCAGCCCATAACCACCATGACCGTTATTAATATGTCGAAATAATATAATTAATTTTTCAGGACTATGTTTTAATATGCACATTAATTTTATAATTTATATTAAACGTAGGCCTATTTATTTTTGGTAGCGCATTATCTCCATTACGGGAGATCATGCGGGTGGTTACGTGGGTAACTGACGGCGGCGATCGCGGGAGTGTGATCGGACGGCGGAGAATACATATGATGGATGACGGGCTCGGCGGCGGGGAAAGTTGCTCGCCGGCGAAGATCACGCTCGACCGGAGGAACTTGACCGACCACCAGGGAGAGACCGGTCGGCCAAAGGGAAGAGGAAACCACCTATTGGCGGTGCCGGCGGAGGACGGACGGCGAAACGACCGCCCGCCCCTAGCGAGGAAGAGGCCGCCCCTATTAGGGGCGGCCAGCGGCGGATGGGCTGCTAAATGGCCGCCCATCTGGAAGAAGAGGTCACCGCCCCTGTTAGGGGCGGTGGCGCTTCTCTGGCGCGGGAAAAAGGAGGGGAGGGCGGCCGGTTGGGCCGCCCTCCCTGGAAGGGAATCCGACCGCCCTTAATTAGGGGCGGCCGACGACGGATGGATGGCCGCCCATCTGGCAGAAAAGGCCACCGCCCCTGTTAGGGGCGGTGGAGCTTTCCCGACGCAGGAAGGAGGGGAGGGAGGCCGGTTGGGCCGCCCTCCCCAGAAGAGAATCTGACTGCCCTAACTTGGCGGCCAGGGGGGCAAGGAGGCCGGGCGGCGTGGAAGCCGCCCGGCCAGAGCGGCATGGCTGCGTGCAAAAGTACGTTGGTGGCTGTCCTGTGCGCGCGCCTAGGGAGCATGCACGCTCCCCGGCACTCGCTTCTCCCCGCACGCGTGCGCGCGTGCGCCAGAGCGGACTGTGCGCCGCGTTGCGTGCGGCCAGGCGGGATGCGGCTGATAACTCGGGCTGCGTTTGACGGACTGTGGCTTGACCGGAGCGAGTACAGGGAGACCCATCAGTTTTATTTGTTGAAACTTTAAAATATAATTTGATCTCAATTGAACAGTTATGCGATAAAAGATTGAATGTTTTATTTGAATCTTCTAAATTTTTTTGTAAAATTATAATATCTAAAACAAATTTTATACACTGCATTTAAAACTCATAACATTTATATGATGTCTTTTAACGATCTGTCTGAATCGTCAATAAAATGCTGCATAACTAAAAATAATGATGTAGAACTTTGTCATAGATGACCGTGTCATTCTGGACCAAGTTAATTTTAAATTAATTTGAAGAGTGATTTATCTTCACTTTATATACCATACAAAAAAAGAAAATTTTCTAAATCTTCTTTCAAAAATTAAAAAGAAATTTCTACTATTAAACCACTCAAATTAATTCATATGGACATCTTTGGACAGATTAACACTTCTAGTCCAGACAATAGAAAATATACTTTTGTACTAATTGATGACTTTTCTATTTTTTATTGGATAGTTTTTGGGGATTGTTATTAGCACTGCACTTTTAAATATTCGCACTTTATTTATTCTTAATTTTCCGCGCCTTTTTAAAATACCTCTTGTACATGCATTTTTAGGAAAAGTGTTGAACACGAAAGTTGTAGATCTCGACGAGATCTACAACTTTCGTGTTGAAAACTTTTCCTAAAAATGCATGTACAAGGAGTATTTTCAAAAGGCGCGAAATCTGAGCGTATTTTTAGAAATACGCTTTATACATGCATTTTTAGGAAAAGTGTTCAACACGAAAGTTGTAGATCTCGTCGAGATCTACAACTTTCGTGTTGAACACTTTTCCTAAAAATGCATCTACAAGGAGTATTTTCAAAAGGTGCGAAAAATTAAGAGTAAATAAAGTGCGAATATCCAAAAGTGCAGTGCTAATAACAGTCACCTAATTTTTTTCACCTCATGCATTTATTAAATTTTCTAAATCATGTCAACGTGTTCAAAATGAACTTTGATTTAAAAATAAATTACATACGTTCAGATCATGAAATTGAATTTGAAAACTAAAAATTTGAAACCTCTTTTCTTACATATCTTACGCAATTTTTTATTTTCTCTGGTCACGAGTGCATTCCAAAGATGTATGAGGAGTTGTGCGAGCCTGAGAAATTTTAAAATTATAATTGTGCTCAATCTATATTCTTTTTAATGAGCCGTGTTAGAAGTACAACGAGTAAGCTGTCTCATTTTGCCTCCGACCATATTAATGAACACTTGTATTGATTGTGAGTGTATTAAGACTCTCATAATCTATATCTTCATTTTAGAGTTTCTAACTCAACCTTAATTATGAATATAGATTTGATTCTTTTAGCATACTACTAGCTTTCGTCCTCATTTAAGATGATCTTACAAAACATCGTTTAAAGCGAAAGAATTGTTAAAACAGGTTAGTAGTTTTGCTATTTCAATTAATAACTCATGGTGAATAGTCTGTTGATATCACACTTTATCTTAACAAATGTTTTTACTGCTCTTGTAGGTATTGAATGAGATGGAGGACTGTAACTTCTGAAAGAGTTGGAGTTATTTTTAAGTGATCATAGTGATAAGCCCTCCTTTCTCAAGTCTAAGAGAAAACAGCTCGCTCTAATTCCTCTGTGACAAGAGAGGATGAAGATGTTGTAGGTGTAGAGAAAACGGAGTGCCGAGAAGAGAGATTCGAATGGGAAAAACAGAGCAAACAAAAAACACAAACAACAAGATTTACAGAGGTTCACCCAAAATCGGGCTACGTCCTCTCTCCCCTTCTCCCCTTCCTTCTTGTATTCACCAAAGTAAAGATACAGATTACAAAGTTACAAGAATCAAAACCGATCCTACCTCGCACCTCTCTCTTTGGACAAGAAACGGACAGGGGAATCGCCGCCGAAAAACGCCTCGCAACTGCACTCCAAACGACGCTCCTGAAAACCTCCTCAGCCGAAAACCGCTCAGGAAAACTCAACCCGAAAATCGGGTTGCACGCCTATAAATAGGCCACGGAACCGGAAAACCGGATATCCGCACACCCGGGACCGCCGCCGGGGGCTCGCCGCCCCCGGACCCCCGCGTTTACTGGTACTTCAGTCATCGAAGCGGGTCACGCTCCGACGTCTCTAAGCTCACGTGGGCTAATCCAGTGTGAGAAACAAGAGAGCCGGAAGTATTCCCCAACTCCAACAGTAAAGGGCCGAGGGGCCCTCAAATCCGTCATCACCTCCTCCTAAAACCACTACACAATAACCATCATCATTACCTCCTCGACCACAACCATCATCACCTCCTCAAGAACAACCCCTTTTTTATGTAAATTTTTTTGGTAGATTTAGAACATATAATGTTAGCCCGCTTTGATGAAATATTATCCTATGTTAGTAGAGTAGATAGTGAAATTGATGCACCAAGCGTCACTTTACTTAAGAAACTTTATTCATTTAAGTGACCGTGTTGACGAGTTCATTCGTAGGCCACAATCATATTCTATCATGTCTAGCTCTCACACATGTCATGCTTGTATTGTACATATTGAAGACTCCTTATAAAAAATTGTAAAAATTTCGATTGATAAGGAACAAGAACTTGATGGTTATCCTGAATATTGTCCAGGGAAGATGTTTTTGACTATGAGCGTCATTCCGTCTAAGTATGTTATTAAAATTTGATTTTATGTGTTAGGGTCTGTTTGGGACAGCTCTGGCGGATTGAAAAGCTGCTGTCCGGATGGAGCTGTTTTAAAATAGATCTCTGAGGAGCAGTTTTGAAAAGCTGCATACTGTTTGGGTGTTCTGTGCAGAAGTGCGCTCGGAATCGCCGGAGGAAGGACGTCTGGGGCTTGGAATTGCCGGAGGAAAGCCGTCCGGGGCTCGAAATCGCCGGAGGAAGGCCGTCCGGCCTCTGAGCATGTTCCAACTGAAGAAACCATTAGATTTCCAAAACATGTGAGAGAGAAAGCTATTTTGCGGGAGCAGAAGCTGGGGAGGGAGAGATTTCTGAAAAGCTGCAAAACAGCTCCAGATTTTTGAAAAGCTCTTCACAGGGAGCTGTCCCAAACAGACTGAAAGCAGCTCTGGCGGTTGGAATAGAGATTTTCCAACCGCCAGAGCTGCCCCAAACAGACCCTTAGTTAACTTTATATTTTAATTAACTCGATCTTACATTCGTACTAATGTTTCAAAAACCACATTGCCTTTAGAGGGTGGAACCTAGTCAGCTTTAGGGAATCAATGGATGATCTTCTTATATTTGGATATGTGGTTGATTAACACGTCGGTGTAATCGCCAAGATTTTGTAATTTCAAAGAGGCAAGAACCACAAATTATGCATGTTATTTTTCTTTGTCAGATCCAAATCTTTAGGTATATTCTCTATCATCACCTTCTATATTATGATTGTTAAATTTATTATTAATAGAGGTAATTTCTAATGACTATTAATTTTGGTAGCATTATTGCCAAAATTCTTCAAATGAAATTGAGTCTTCCATGATAAAATCATTTGTCACCCATATTAGAAAGGCAAACTTGGAGTGAACACTCGTCATATTATTGATAGTGTTGGAAAAAATAGCATGATCCCGACCAGGGCACCTGTAGCGGATTTACAAGCAAGACAAATACAAGCACATCAATAATAAAGTGACACAACAATTTTTAACGTGGAAACCTAATAAGGTGAAAACCACGGGACTATCAACGTCCACCCTTGAAAGCCCCTACTATAAGGCGTGAAAATCACACACAACAAATTACAGAGTTTTCACCACCGCCACATACACAAGGCACAATTTCCACCATCGATCCACAACGGATCACCACCACCTACACAAGGTACCAGTTCCACAAAGGAATACAAAAATCTTTCATTGCTGCAAAAGCATAAATCTCTTCTCCCACAACCACACAATGATTGACAAGGGAAAAACAAGCGAGAAATCAAGAAACCATTACCCAATGGATTGAAAAATCCGTTCCGAATGCTGCAAAGGAGAAAGGATACAAAAGCCACTTCTTCTTCAGAATTCGACGATCCGATCTTCGATACTTTTCTCCGAGATCTTCTCTTGATCTTCCTCCACTCAAATTTCTCTTGGAATGAATCTTTTGGCCTTGGAATTGGCTTCCATTTATAGGCCCAAAACAAATGCTACCTAACCCCAAAAATGGTGGTAGGTGTTACCTAACACCTAATTTGGTGGTAGGTACCACCTAACTCCAAATTGTGCTCATTTCAGCTCGGTTATGGAGCGCTGCTCGACGAATCCTGAGCCCAGGTAGCTCCAACATCGCTCCGGCCTCCAAACATAAACATCACGAGCAGCTACAAGCGTGCCCGATGGTTTTTACCGACTTATATGGGACCACACCCTAACAAACCCCCCCTTCACATCGAGTCGGGAGAAACCGCCATCCCGGCGATTCTCACACATGTCTCAAACTTCCCTCGGGTCACTACCTTGGTCAGCATGTCCGCCCCATTATCATCGGTGTGAACCTTCAGTAGCTCGAGCTCCTTCTTCTCCACAACATCACATATCCAATGATACCGTGTGTCGATGTGTTTTGACCTTGAATGGAACATGGAGTTCTTTCCCAAGTGGATGGCACTCTGGCTGTCACACATCAACATATAACGATCCTGAGTGAAACCAAGTTCTCTGACAAACCTCTTCATCCAGAGCAACTCCTTTCCTGCCTCAGTTACAGCAATGAACTCAGCCTCTGTTGTTGACAGTGCCACACACTTCTGCAGTCACGATGCCCACGAAACTGCTCCCCCTGCAAATAGCATCAGGTACCCGGACGTAGATTTTTTAGAGTCCAGATCTCCGGCCATATCAGCATCAGTATAGCCCAGAAGCTCGGGCTTACTGCCTCCAAATCTCAAACTCAGATCTGTCGTCCCCTGCAGGTACCTCAGAATCCACTTCACCGCGCTCCAGTGTTCTTTCCCAGGATTTGAGAGAAATCTGCTCACAACACCAATAACATGAGCAATGTCTGGACGCGTGCACACCATTGCATACATAAGGCTTCCCACTGCAGACGCATAAGGCGCCTTCTGCATAGCCTCTTTCTCCTCCGGTGTGCTGAGGCACTGATCAGCGGTCAACTTGAAGTGAGCTGCAAGTGGCGTGCTCACCTTCTTCACCTGATCCATAGAAAAACGTTGCAACACTTTGCGGATATACCGCTCCTGGGATAACCAAAGAAATCTGGTGCCCCTGTCCCTGCGAATATGCATCCCCAGAATAGTCTTCGCGGGACCCAGATCCTTCATCTCAAACTTTGAACTCAACTGCCGCTTCAATTCAGTAATGCGCGGAGTCTTCTTTCCGATGATCAGCATGTCGTCGACATAAAGTAGCAGAATGACGAAGTCTTCAGGAGCATACTGCTTCACAAACACGTAGTGGTCTAGGGTGGTCTTTGTGAAGTCGATCTACCCCATAAAAGTCTCTAACTTCCGATACCATTGCCGCGGGGCCTGTTTCAACCCGTACAGACTTTTCTTCAAGCGGCATACATATCCATCTTTACCCCTGATACAGTAGCCATCAGGCTGCTCCATGTACAACTCCTCTTCAAGATCGTCATGTAGAAAAGCGGTCTTCACGTCCATCTGCTCCACCTCCAAGTCTAGCCTCGCAGCGAGGCCTAGCATAACTCGAATGGAGGACATTTTCACTACGGGCGAAAATATCTCATCAAAATCAATGCCCTGTCTTTGTGCAAATCCCTTTACTACCAACCTGGCTTTGTAACGAGGAGGTGTAGGAGAAGCACCCTCCTTCAACCTGAAGATCCACCTGTTCTTCAAGGCCTTCTTGCTTTTCGGCAACCGCACCAGGTCGTAGGTATGATTTGTCCGCAGTGATTGCATCTCCTCTTGCATCGCTGCCATCCAGTGGTGCCTCTCCGCGGTCTCTACTGCTTCAGAATAGCTCTCCGGCTCCCCTGCATCAGTTAGTAGAACAAACTCTGACGCAGAATATCTGGCGGGCGGATGCCTAGCTCGATTTGATCTCCTTAACACAGGCTCAGGAGCTGGTGCAGGCTCCTCTTCTGCAAGCTCCTCAGCAGCTCTTGGCTCCTCAACATCATCTTCAGCACCCTGTGCTGGAACTGGCTCCACAGTCTCCTCAACGTGGTCATCACTACCAATAGGTAACTCAGCAGAATGTGAGTCACTCCCAGACTCACCTATTTTCTCCAGATCACCTCCAGTTTGTTCCTCGCAGAACACTACATCTCGACTCCGTACTAACTTCTTCGCCATCGGATCAAAGAATCTATATCTGAGCTCACCATTATGACCATAGCCCAAGAAAATGCACTTCCGGGTCTTCGATTCCAATTTCGATCGTTCGTCCTTGGGAATGTGGACGAAGGCTCTGCAGCCAAAGACCCGCAAATGACTATAGGATGGGTCCTTCCCATACCAGACTCGATCTGGAACATCCTCATCCAAAGGATAGCTCGGAGAGAGGTTGATGACATGCGTCGTAGTCAAAAGAGCCTCACCCCAAAACATTTCTGGCAGCTTGGACTCAGAAAGCATGCATCGCACCCTCTCCATCAATGTCCGGTTCATCCTTTCAGCAACACCATTCAGTTGTGGTGTTTTCGGGGGGGGGGGGGGTCTTCTCATGACGAATCCCGTGGTCCTTGCAATACTCATCAAATGGACCCACGTACTCTCCCTCGTTGTCAGAACGGATACACAACAGCTTCTTTCCAGATTGGCGTTCCATCTCAGCATGGAACCTTCTGAAGGTCTCAAGTACCTGGTCTTTGGTCTTCAACGGATAGACACAAACCTTTCTCGACCAGTCATCAATAAAGGTCACAAAATACTGAGCTCCCCCTCGTGTTGGGACCTTCATAGGTCCGCAGATGTCTGTGTGTACGAGCTCCAATGGCTCAGATCTCCTGGTGGACTGATGACGACGGAATGAAACCCGATTTTGCTTCCCCGCCATACAGTGCTCACACCTCTCCATGTGATCAACCGATAGGTCACTGAGTAGCTTCTTCTTCTGTAGGCAGTCCAAGCCCTTCTGGCTAATATAAGCCAGTCTCCTGTACCACAGGGAAATGGATCCCTCATCTCTCACGGAGTTCGCATGTGGATCTTCAGGCCTCCCCTCCATGTAATAAAGGTCGGACTCCCTATAGCCCTTGGCCATAACCAGCGATCCTCGAACTAGCTTCCAGAAATCACCACCAAAGATACTTGTATGTCCTTCATCTCCAAGCTTCCCCACGGAAAGTAGGTTGAAACGAATATCGGGCACGTGTCGCACGTCCCGCAAAATAAGTAACACTCCAGTGCTCGTCTTCAGATGCACGTCTCCACGTCCCAGCACCTTGGACGTATTCCCGTTGCCCATTCGTAACACCCCGCATTCATGGGTGGTGTACGTGGCAAAAAGCTCCCGATTGTGGGAGACGTGCGCAGAAGCACCTGAATCTACAATCCATCTCCTGTTGTCACAGGAGAGCGCTGCCGTGATTTCATCACCGACAATGACAACATCGTCCTCATCACTGGAGACAACCGCGGCAGTGTGGCTCTCCTCCTTGGCCTCAGTCGCCACACCCTTCTTCTGCTCATTCTTCCAGGCATAGCAGAACTTCTTGATGTGTCCCTTCTTGTGGCAGAAATGACACTCCACGTTCTGATATCGTGAACGTGACTTCCCTCTGTTCTGGCTTCTTTCCTCCTTCCGTCCTTGACTCTTGCTCCTGCCTCTCCCCTGGTTTCCGTAAACAGAACATCAGCTCGTGATGAAGAGCCCGACGTCCCTTGAGACTTCCGTCTCACCTCTTCGTTCAAGATCCCACTCTTGGCGATCTCCATGGTGATAATCCCCTGGGGTGAAGAGTTGATCAGTGCAATCTTGACCATCTCCCAAGAGTCCGGAAGGGACTTCAACAGGCATAGCGTATTGACCTCATCCTCAAATGTCACCTTCATCGCCGTCAACTGATCAATGATTCCTTGGAACTCATTGACATGATCCATGATCGATGAGCCTTCCCGGTAGCGGAACTCTCCAAGCTTCGTCAGCAAAGCCAGCTTGTTGATGCCAGTGCTCTTGGCATACAACGTTTCCAGAGTTCTCCACAGCTCCTTCGCATCCGTGATGCTAGCCACGTGGTTGTAGACGTTCGGCTCCACAAACCGTCTAATGAAACTACAGAGCTTCCGGTGCTCCACCTGCCATTTAGCAGGATCCATATCCTTCGGCATCTCTTCGAAGATAGGGGCATGCCAACCCTTGACGTAGATGAGATCCTCCATAAACAAGTGCTACTGATGATAATTTGCTCCATTCAACTTGACCATCTGTTCTGAAGTCAATTCCATCTTGCTAAACCAACTGGCCGGACTGACCACAGTTCTCTGAGCGCGACTCTCTCACGATAAGTCACTGAAGAGGATAGCCATAGGACCAATGATCGTAAACTACCGCACTCAATGCCAAACCTGAGAATACAATCGCCTCGTCTCGAAATCACAAAAGGTCAGCCCAGTATCGACCCTGTTCTGACTACTGACCAGCAACCTCCCTCTGATACCACTTGTTGGGAAAAATAGCACGATCCCGACCAGGGCACCTGTAGCGGATTTACAAGCAAGACAAATACAAGCACAGCAATAATAAAGTGACACAACAATTTTTAACGTGGAAACCCAATAAGGTGAAAACCACGGGACTATCAGCGTCCACCTTTGAAAGCCCCCACTATAAGGCGTGAAAATCACGCACAACAAATTACAGGGCTTTCACCACCGCCACATACATAAGGCACAATTTCCACCATCGATCCACAATGGATCACCACCACCTACACAAGGTACCAGTTCCACAAAGGAATACAAAAATCTCTCCTTGCTGCAAAAGCATAAATCTCTTCTCCCACAACCACACAAGGATTGACAAGGGAAAAACAAGCGAGAAATCAAGAAACCATTACCCAATGGATTGAAAAATCCGTTCCGAATGCCGCAAAGGAGAAAGGCTACACAAAGCCCCTTCTTCTTCAGAATCCGACGATCAGATCTTCGATACTCTTCTCCGAGATCTTCTCTTGATCTTCCTCCACTCAAATCTCTCTTGGAATGAATCTTTTGGCCTTGGAATTGGCTTCCATTTATAGGCCCAAAACAAATGCTACCTAACCCCAAAAATGGTGGTAGGTGTTACCTAACACCTAATTTGGTGGTAGGTACCACCTAACTCCAAATTGTGCTCATTTCAGCTCGGTTATGGAGCGCTGCTCGACGAACCCTGAGCCCAGGCAGCTCCAACATTGCTCCGGCCTCCAAACATAAACATCACGAGCAGCTACAAGCGTGCCCGGTGATTTTTACCGACTTGTATGGGAACCACACCCTAACAGATAGTGTGCACAAATTTAAAGTGATTTTTATTGGTGGGTCTCGTCAACAAGGAGACATGAGTTTTTCATGACTCCCTTCCTAATCTACAACGAAAACACACCGCAAAATCCTAATTAAGTGACTCAATGTTTACTATTGGTGGATCTTGTCAAAAAGAAGACATGGGTTTTAAACGACTCAATGTTTGTTATATACTAGCATGTAGATTGAAGTTTTGCAAAATGTCACTGCAAAAAAGATAACTACTAACTTTACCAAGTGGAACGTGTAACATCCCATTTTTAGCTAGACTCCTAGAAGTCGGTCTGCCGTGACAGAACCCCTGTAAACCTAAGAAATTGACAATAACCGATCTAAAAATAGGTTCAGGCACGACGGCTAGTCGAAGACGCAATCCTCCGAAGTCCGTCGACCGAAATCCCGAGTCACGGGTTGGTCACGCCCGTGACCGGCCCGTCACGCCCGTGACTTCCTTCGATGGTCGACGAAATCAGGAAGCTGATCGCCGAGCTCAGAACTCATGTCATGGGTTGGTCACGCCCGTGACAGGCCCGTCTCGCCCGTGACCTAGGGCGTAACGCCCCCACCGACCGTCGACCTCAGATCGACGAACGTCGACCGAAGAACACCTGTCACGCCCGTGACAAACGTGTCACGCCCGTGACATGGGGGGTGACCCGTGAACCGACGCAGAAAAATCGGTCGTCGACTCGAGAACGACGAATGGACTAGTGTCACGTCCGCGACCTACGTGTCACGCCCATGACAAAGGCCGAAACGTCAGTCATGCTGGAAATTACTTTAACACATGCCATAATTAACTCTGATACCACTTGTAAGACCCCATCTTTTTTTTTCTTTTTAAACACCGGGGTCTTAGGCCCAGAACCGCCCCTTCGTGGAGACTTTTATTTCTATATATGTGATCTCTGTGGACTGGTTGTTCTTTATTTCCTTGCTGCGGTTATGATCGATTTGGCCGGCAGGATCGGCGCTTTGTAGTGACGGCCTTCTTGGGCGTGAAGGTGTCACCGCAAAGGGGCGGTTCTGGGCCTAAGACCCCGGTGTTTAAAAAGAAAAAAAAGATGGGGTCTTCGCTACCTAAAATCGTGCCCCAACAAAGCAATGTAGTGGATTGTGGTTCCTATGTTATTAAGTACATTGAGCACATTTTGCAGCCTGGAGTACAAGATTGGAAATGTTGTGTTGATTGGACGGAGAAAATGTCATAATTCCCCCGAAATGAGATAGCCCGTTAAATCTTTAAGTACATATTTTGTCGATTTTGATTAGTATTTTACAGTTATAGTTGGTGACTCTCCCTCCCCTAATATTTTATAGTTATAGTTATAGTTTTAGGCTTTGCTTGGCACGATGGTGACGGTCATGAACATGGCGGGGGGTGGATAAATTGTCATTCGTTAACGCCCACTTAAGGAACTTCATCCACTTGTATGTTCAAAGAGATAATATTTGTTAGGTGATCCTTGACGAATGACGGTTTAATCCCCGTGTTTACGACCGTTGCCACCGTGCCAAACGGAGCCTTAGAGTTTTACAATTACAATTGTCTGGCTTAAAACGAAATCTCATAAAATGTTCTGTGCTTACAGTAAACAATGGTACTGATTTTACATATTGCTTACATATACATATTTTATCATCACTTGACCTTAATGCCCTTAAGAGCTTGTGGAGATTAAAATTGCTTACATATACATATTTTATCATCACTTGACCTTAATGCCCTTAAGAGCTTCGTTTGGAAGGACTTATTTTCACCGGTCAAGCGGTTACGACCGCATGAACCGGGCCTTAATTATGGCCTGGTTCATGCGGTTGTAACCGCTTGACCGGTGAAAATAAGTCCCCCCAAACGAAGCTTAAAATTGATCTCCTAGGAGATTAATTAGTGATCTCCAAGAGCATGTAAAATATTAGTGAAAGTTCTAGTGATGATAGTAGAAACAGAAAAACATTAACTGTATAAAAAAAATCCTGACAATGAGAAGCATTTGAGAAGTTCTAGTGATGGTTTCTCCTTTTATTGTTGTTTGATGGAATGTGGTGTCATTTTGTATTCTTCTTTGCAATGCTATGCAACAGATGCAATTCTCTGAGTTCATTATAGTTTTGAAGTCTTTGGGGGCAAATGGGAGAGCATATTCAAATCGCCCGAGTATCTGCCTGGCAAGGTCGGGGTGACTGGATGCGAAAAGGGGCTGACCGGCTTTCAGAAGAGAGAGAAGCACCTACGAACACCTCAAGGGCGATGGCACCTCAGGCTCCGCTTGGCACGGTTGTGCCGGTCATGAACATGAGGGTTAAATTGGCATTTCTTAATGCCCACCTAAAGAATTTCAATTACTTTTATGTTCAAGCGGATGATGTTTGTTAGGTGATCCTTAACGAATGACGATCATTGTGAAGACGGAAGCCCGGACTGCTCCTAGCAATTTCACATAATATTATATGTTTTTAAATATATTTTCTCTACAAAAAATAATTGTATTAAAAAAGTGCAATATTAAATTTATTGTAAAGAATAAATAAAACATAATTGAAAATGCAGATTACTTTTTTAAGAAGTGAAGAACACAACAACAACAAGAGAGATATTATTTATTGATTATATAAGTAGAGTACACTGATATTAAAGATGATTTCATCATTATAACAAGTCATAATACACATGAATGATCAAATCCTATATGTGCAGGGGCGGATCCAGGAATTTTAGCTAGGGGGGCCAGTCACCAAGTCAAGCCAAAAAAATTTTAAAATAAAATTTTTGATGTAAAAAATATATAGAAAGTTTTTTGACAAAACATAATATATATTTTCAATAAGCAAAAAAAAATACAAACAATCATATACATGTCACTTCAATTGTACATGACGATTTTTCACTTCGTACAATTCATCTATGATACAATCTTTGTCAATTTTCTCCGCTATTTCTCGCTCAATATATAAAGTCATGTAATTTGCAAGAAATTCATCTTTCATCTTGTTACGAAGTCTCATTTTAACAAGATTCATAGCAGAGAATGACCTTTCTGTGGTTGCTGTTGAGACTGGAAGAGTCAAAATGAGACGAATCAATTTGTCAATAAAACGAATCAATTTGTCCTAAACATATTTGGTTTTTAATTTTAGACATAGTAACCAATAACCTATATGTTAGCTGATGAAATCAATTTTTAATTTTAAACATAGCTTAGCTTAAACAAAGCTTAAACAAAGAATCTAGTGATTAAACATGATGAAAGCTTACAAAAAGCTTACAAAGCCTAAATATTATCAAAGCTTACAAAGTTTAAAGATGAACAAAGCTTAAATTAGAACAGAGCTTATAAAAACCAAGCTTAAATTAGAACAAAGCGGGAGGAGAAAGCATTTGAACAAAGCGGGAATGGAGAATGTGAAGGTGTTTTGGTGACTTGGTCATACCTCTGCCGTGGAGAAGTGAAGCCCAAGATAGGAAAACACTGTGTCGTGAGCCCGACAGGAGCTTGCTGCTTGCCGGTCCGCCGGAACTCGGAAGAAGGATATTTGCCGGAAGATGGTGTAGGATATTTGTCGGAAGATGGAGTAGCCGAGTAGGAGCTCTGTAAACATGAACAAAACTAATTAGAATGCTTAAATCAGAAGTTCAGAACAAAGCTTAAACAAAGCACTGAAAGCAGGAATGGAGAATGTGATGGTGTCGAGCTCATACCTTCGTCGTGGAGAAGGGAGGCTGAATATAGGAAGAGGAACTTGCCGAGTTGCCGAGAGCAGGATTTTGTCGTGACTCGTGAGCTAGAAGGAGGAGCTTTGTCGCGATGTCGCCGATGTGGAGAAGAGTTTAGGCATTTACGGGGAGTGGCAGTCGAGGCAAAACGGGACGGCGGGAGGTGAGGGTAGCGTGCGGGGGAGGAGAAGAAGGCCTGACAGAGATGCTTTCGGCAGAGTCACAGAGATGAGGGTAGCGTGCATGCGTGCAGCGGGGCTACGGGAGAGCATAAATGAGGGCAGCGTGCAGCGGGACTGAGGGAGAGGAGAAATTGCAGAGATGAAATGACTGGTTGCAGATATAATATAATAAAGATAAAAAAATAGAATATAAGGAAATGACCAAAAAGACCTCAAAAAAATGAAATGGAAGTTGATTTTATAAGGGGCACAATAGGATTAAAGATATTTATATATTTTAAAAATTTTGGGGGGGCCCGGCCCCCCATGGGCCCCCCCTTGGATCCGCCCCTACACATGCAGATTACACACACATTCATTCACTTAGCTTAATAATTTTGATTATGGTTTTGTTTGGGGAGACTTATTTTCAGCAGTGAAGCGGTTACAATCGCATGAACCAGACCTTAAATGTAAGAGTTCCGTGTTGCGGCTTAAATGTCGATATGGGAAATTGGAAGTACCTGTGTGAATGATGTGATGTGTTGATGCGTGAGGATGTGTTAGAATTATATGCGTTATAGGGTACCTTGGGTGAAACCTAGGTTTGCATACATGCTGCATTGTAGGCCTCTTTTACTTAAATGTTCAACATAGAACTGTGTTTGGTGTATGAGACACTCAAACCTAAACTTTCTATGTTTATTCATGTTTAATGACATATGCATACGAAGTGCTGACCTGCAGGGTGATGGAGTGCCCCAGGGTCCGCTAGGGACGGTCTGAAGGAGATGTGCTGGTTACACAGTTGAGGTCAGTCTTTGCTGACCCACGTTACAACAAATTTTTACAGGACAAGAATCGAAAGCTGGAGCAATCTCGCCGACCAAAAATGCCTAAACCTCATGAAGTGTACCCTCTTCTATTAGTTTATGAATTGTTAAAATTTTTGTTCCGTGTACTGTAATCCGACTTGCAAGCCGAGGTAGCCTAGAAGTGCTAAGGCATTTTGCTATATTTGTTGTTGCTGCAGTTTTGGACATTTGAATGTTGTAAGACCTTAATGTTGTGTTGGACTTCTATGGTTATGAAAAACTTCTGGTCTTGTTGTGTGTTTTCGCTGTCTTATTTTTTGTATTTTGAGATGGGTAGTTTTTTTATATCACTTTATAATACTAAAACTATGACGTCTATATGTTATGGTGCCCTGACCGGACCCATATTATATGATCATTACAAGGGAGGTGTTATAATTTGGTATCAGAGCCAGGTTAGTGTCCAAGGTAAGGTTTAGTGGTCAATTTGACATAATCAGATCGCGCAAAGAAGTTATCCACATAGGAGTATTGTGGGACCGTGAGTGTCCTTGTGTTTGAGTTTTGCAAATGGAACCTGATTCCTATTTTTACCTTGCTCTTGCTAAGGGTGCAAGAGATGAGACGGGGACGTCGAGACCGCGAGAGGAGCCTTTGGCGAGCATTGCTACTACTCCGGGTCCTATGGGCATGGGTGTATCCTCGACTGATTTCTATCGCATGTTAGCAGAGGCAATAATAACGGCCTAAGCTGCGGCAACATCACAAGTTGTGACCCTTATTGCTCAAGTAACGACTCTCATTACCCCGGATGTGACACTGATCATACCGAGCGGAGGAGCGAAGCAGACAGAGCCGTTGGCTAAGAGAGTTGTCGTTGGGCAAGGAGACCGGTAGATAAAGTATTTTCTAAATTTTCATCCTCCCACGTTCAAGGGAGTCAGCACACCAACTGATGTCGAGGACTGGTTGGCAAGGATTCAGGAACTCCTGAGGGTGGCAGAAACACCAGATGATAAGCAGTCCCAATTCACGACCTTCATGTTAGAAGGCGACACAAAGCTGTGGTGGGTGAGCTATAATGGCTGCTAGTTTCCTGGACACACCCCGTCCATGGATGAGTTTGTGAATGCCTTCTTGAGGAAGTATATTCCATCGTCGACAATACTAGCTCTTCAGAGGCAGTGTCTGCACTTGGTGCAGCGAGACAAAACCGTGGATGAGTACGTGCAGGAATTTACTCGTCTGGGTCGTTATGCGGGAACGACCATGGTTGATGATTAGGAGAGGGACAACCTCTTTTATCATGGGTTGAAATTGAATTTGAGACAACCCCTTATATCTTACAAGAATGAGGGCTTCAATGAGTTAGTTGAGGCCGCTAGGATGTTGAAAAGTGACATGGAGCGAACCCAACACCGTAAGGGTCATGAGGTGAAGCAGGGAGAAGGAAAGCCTTCTCAGTCACAATGGAAGCCAAAAGGGAATCGGTAGAGGAAGAAGCCCCATCCTTTCAGGTCAGGAGAGAAGAGCGGTACTACATTAGGAGAGTCTCGTTTCAAGGGACCGTCGACGTGCTATAAGTGTGGCAAGTCAGACCGCATAGCTCGATATTGTACCGAGGGTGGTGATGAGCCAGAGCCAAGGCAAGAGCAGTCAGTGCATTTTGGCCCTAATATTGTGGAAAAAGGGAAAACGGTGGAGTCGGGTGCTTCACGTTTTCAAACAGTGCAACCAAGAGCCTACAATCTTGGACAGCAGGAAACGATTCGACAACCCAATGTGGTGACAGGTATGAAAAGTTTAAGTTCGTGTATTAGCTTAATACTTTTGCACCCTGTATGTTTGTTGCATGTAAACTAGGCTTCGTGCTAGTTTCCGGCTACCCCGCTAGAGATTTGTTCGACACAGGAGCGTCACACTCCTAACTTGCGGAAAGATTTATCCGGAGAATTGAGTTCGAGCCCTTTTTGGTGGACGCAGAGCTTAGGGTGTGCATGCCAAATGGGTCTTTCATAACTATCGGGATGAAGGGGCGCATTGGTTGGAGTATATGCGGAGTTGACTTCGTGTTAGTAGCGACAATCCCATCGTTAGCAGCGAGCCAGTATTGATTGCCCATCAAAGATGGTGACCCTGAGGAGCGAGGGATAGGAGGAAGTCAAGTTTGAGGGCCTTAGTGGAGTGGATTTCTCCCAGATTTCGGCCATGCAATTGGTACAAGAAGTTAACCGGGGAGGAGTAGCATTCATAGCTTTGTTGGAGGTTCACCTTTCTAAGTTATCGATTAGAAAAGTGTCGGTGGTGGCGGAATTTGAGGATGTGTTTCCTGATAAGCTTCCAGAAGCACCTCCTCAGTGGGAGATCGATTTCTTGATTGAGTTAGTGTTAGGAGCTAGGTCGGTGTCACGTACACCTTTTAAGATGACTGCAAAGGAGCTTGTCGAGCTCAAGGTATAACTGCAAGAGCTGTTGGAGCAGGGATATGTTAGGCCCAACTCTTCGTCTTGGATCGCGTCGGTGTTGTTCGTAAAGAATAAAGATTGCAGTATGCGGTTGTGCATAAACTACCGTGAGCTGAATAATTTGACCGTCAAGAATAAGTATCTGATTTCACAGATAGATGACCCGTTCGACTAGTTGGTAGGGTTGGTGGTGTACTCTAAGTTGGACTTGAAGTCAGGGTATTACCAGTTTCGCATTTGAGATGAGGACATACCCAAGACATCGTTTAGTATGAGGTATGACCACTTTGAGTTCTCGATGATGCCGTTTGGGTTGACGAACGCACCATCGGTATTCATGGATTGATGAAGCGTTTGTGGTGGTATTCATCAGTGATATATTAGTATTCTCCAAATCGGAGGCGGAGAATGAGACTCACTTGAGAGTAGTCTTGTAGGTTCTGAGAGAGAACTAACTTTATGCTAAGTTCTCGAAGTGCAAGTTCTGATTAGAGAATGTGACATTTTTGGTCCATGTGATTATTGGTGATGTGGTGACGGTGGATCCGGCGAAAGTTGAGGCCATCAAGGATTGACCAGTTCTGAGAACCATGGCGAAAGTTAGGAGTTTCCTTGGACTAGTTGTGTACTATAGAAGGTTTGCGAAAAAAATTTCGCGGATAGCTCTGCCCCTCACTTCTCCGACTCGCAAGGACCAAAAGTTTGTGTGGATGTAGAAGTGTAATCGAGCGTTTGACACATTGAAGGAAAGGTTGATGTCGGCTCCAATCCTAAGTCTTCCTAAAGGGACTGAAGGATTTTAGATTTTCAGCGATGCGTCGAGTTGCGATTTGGGTTGCGTGCTGGTACAACATGACAATGTGATAGCCTTTGGGTCTAGACAGTTGAAATCTCATGAGAGAAATTACCCCGTCCATGACTTGGAGCTGACGGCGGTAATCTTTGCGTTAAAGTTGTGGCGACACTATGTGTACGGTGCAAAAGTGGAGATCTTCACAAACCACAAAAGCCTAAAGTATCTTTTGGATCAAAAAGACTTGAATATGTGGCAACGCAGGTGGGTTGAGTTCCTTGGGGACTACGACGTGGCGATTTAGTACACGTCAGGCAAGGCCAACATGGTGGTCGATGCCTTGAGTAGAAAATATTCTTGATAAGGGAATTGAATTGAAGCTCATGATGAGCGATTGGTGCGGGACTTTGAGTCCCTTGGCATTGTTGGTGTAACAAGAGGGGAGTCTAGCCTGACTCGGTTGAACTGGATAGAGTTGCAGTGCGACTTATCCGATTGTATCCGGGAATCCACCAGTGTGGATGTAGATTTCCATCCATTTGTGATGGAAGCTCAAAAAGGCGAGGGTAGTACCTTGGAGATGGTTGATGAGATCTTAAAGAGGGATGGAAGGGTATGTGTGTCGCAGTTCGGCAAGCTCCATGAGGAGTTGATGTTTGAGACCCACTTCACAAAGTACTCCATTCACCCGGGCAGTACGAAGATGTACTTGGATATGAAGAAATCCTTTTGGTGGCCTGAGATGAAGCGGGATATAGCTTTGTATGTGAGCCGGTGCCAGACTTGTGCCTTAGTGAAGGATGAGTGTAAGAGGTCGGGCCGGTTCCTGAATCCCCTTCGTATTCTTGAGTGAAAATTTTAAGACATCTCTATGAACTTTGTGCATGGTTTACCTCAGTTGCATCAAGGTAACGATGCGATTTGGGTGGTTGTGGGTTGCTTGACCAAGGTGGCTCACTTCATTCCGAATCGAAAGAAAGACAACGCAGAGAAGAAGGTGAGATTGTATGTTTGTAACATTGTGCAGTTATACGAGATTCCAAAAAGCATTGTTAGTGATCGCGATGGACATTTTACGTTCAAGGACTGGAGACTAGTACAGAAAAGTCTAGGCACAAAGCTCAAGTTTAGTACGACGTTCCATCCCCAAATTGATGGCCAAACGGAGAGGACGAATTGTATATTGGAGGATATGCTTAGAATTTGTACCCTTGATTTTTGGAAGAAGTTGGAATACCACATTTTCATGGTGGAATTTGCCTATAACAATAGTTTCCAGCGAGTATCAAGATGATGCCATACGAGGCTTTGTATGGAAGGCGGTATCGGACATCGATGTCATGGATAGAGGCGGGTGACACCAAACTTTTGGGAAAAGAAGTGGTGGCCGTTGCTTGTGAGTTGGTGCGGACAATTTAGGAGTGCATGAAGGTTGCTCAGTATCGGCAGACGAAGTATTTCAATGCGCCCCACCGAAATGTGGAGTTTGGGGTAGGCGATTGGGTCTATCTAAAGATTCAGCCACTCAAGGGCGTTTTGCGGATTCGCTGACTCAAGACGTTGAGTCCGAGGTTTTGGGGCCGTTTGAAGTTACGGAACGCATCAGAGAAGCAGCCTACAGGTTGGCGTTGTCCACAAAGCTGAGTGGATTACACGATGTTTTCCATGTCTCGGTATTAGGGAAAGCTTTGGTGGAGGCAAGTGTTGTGGTCGAGTCGGCGACAGTGCTGGTGGAAGAGGACTTGAGGGGGAGTCCGCCCAGTTTGCGTAGAAGATTCAGAAATTCAGCAGTTGCGGAATAAGGAGGCTAATCTCGTGAAAATGCATTAGGATAACTGCGGGTGAGACGAATTCTCCTGGGAGCGCGAGCAAGCAATGTGAGCAGACTTTTCGGAACTGTTTGCATCAGGTATGCTGGTTGTTTTGAGTGCATGTTAAATTTCGAGGACGAAATTCTTTTAACGGGGGTGGAGTTGTAACACCCTATTTCTCTTGAATTTGAGGTTCTAGGAGCTACCACACGACGTTAGGTAGTTACCGCTTTGCGGTAGTCTTTGTTCATCGAGATCAAAGCGTCGAGACAAATCGTCGAAGTAGTTAACGCGCAACGTTAGGTAGCTACCGCCCGGGGGTTGCTCCTATTCATCGAGAGCGTCGAGACAAAAGCGTTGAGACGAAAGCGTTGAGAAGCTACCGGGCGGCGGTAGCATTACCGTTGGCGGTAGTGTGGCATTTTGTAGAGGCAGGCGGGTCTGTGAGCTACGGTGGCGCGGTAGGTAGCTACCGCCCGGCGATAGCGGGCGGAAACAGTTTCATAACTGGTGATATTTGACCGTCCGATCTTCTTAGAATTCGATCCTATGGCCCAGAATCCTTCGTCCATGAGCCTTAAGTAGGGCTGAGGGACTCTTTCTCATCATTCTTCTCATCTTGGAGTGAGAGTTAGGGTTTGTGAGAGGCAGAGTTTGGAGGAGGAAGAAGAGACTTGTTCCTCCATTGATGAAACTTCGGAGCTCTGTTCGTCGATCCTAAATCGAATTTGTGGAGAGGGCAAGAAGGCGCACACTTTCATCTGTACAAATCAAGATCTCCATGACTATGGAGAGGATTCATAAGGTAATGACATTTCTTCTCTCGGTGTTTAGAATGCGTGCATGGCATCTGTTTCGTTTTTGCTTTCTGTTAAGCTTTTAGGCACCAGATCTCTCAAATGAGAGGGGTTCGGGTTGCCAAGTTTCAAGAGGAGACACCAGTTCGATTGAGTCTGTCCCCAACATATTGTACTAGAAATCCGCTCTGTTAGTGGATTAAGCATTGTGGGTGAAGTCGTATTCGCGATCGGTGGTCCGATTCGGTGATGTTGCATGACGAGCACTATATGGATTTTGCTAGAAATCTGATTGTGGCGAAAACGCCGTTTGCAATGCCCTCTATTTCGTGTGAGAACGAATGGTGATTTAGGGCAGAAATGTTGTGGTTGTTGAAAGTTATGCTAAGGCATGACTGTGTGCATTGTGGTCGGCTGGCTAGCCAACGACGTTGCAAGTCATGTGTGGAGAGTGTCCTGACAAGACAAGTCCCCTTCTGTGGGAACTGATGAAAATGCCAAACTTTTGGACAAGCCCGTACGATGAAGCCCACGAGCGAGCAGGGTCAAGCAAGGGTTCTTAGCATCAGTTTGTTTGTGTGACGGAACTGACGTAAGAGTCAGGGCTTGTAGGCAAGCCCGGGTATTGAGACCCATGAGTGGGTGGGGCCTATGCAAGAGTTCCATATTTTGGCTTGAACGCCAATGGAGGAAATTAGAAGTACTCGTGTGAATGTTGTGATGTGCTGATGCGTGATGATGTGTTAGAATCATACACGATATAAGGTGTCTTGGGTGAAACCCAAGTTTGCATACATACTGTATTGTAGGTCTCTTTTACTTAAATGCTCAATATAGAAGCGTGTTTGATGCATGAGACACCAAAATCGGTGTTTGTTTATGTTTATTCATGTTTAATGATATATGCGTACGAAATACTGACCTACATGGTGGTGGAGTGCCCCGGGGTCCGTTAGGGACGGATGAGAGGAGATGTATTAGTTACACAGTTTAGGTCAGCTTTTGCTGACCCACGTTACAACAAATTTTTACAGGGCAAAGATAGTAAGCTGGAGTAAGCTCGCTGTTCAAAAAGGTCTAAGCCTCATGAAGTGTACCCTCTTCTATTAGTTTATGGATTGTTGAATGTTATGTTCCATGTACTGTAATCCAGCTTGCATGTCGAGGTAGCCTTGGAGTGCTAAGACACTTTGCTATGTTTGTTGTTGCGGAAGTTTTGGACATTTGAATGTTGTAAGCCTTAAGGCCGTATTGGACTTCTATGATTGCGGATAACTTCTGGTCTTGTTGTGTGTTTCCGCTGTCTTGTTTTCTGTGTTTTGAGATGCGTAGTTCTTTTATATTACTTTATAATACTAAAACTGTAACGTCTATATATTGTGGGGCCCCGACCGGACCCATATTATATGGTCATTATAGAGAAGGTGTTACAGATTCACCACAGGAGAGGAACCCACGCATCAGATTCCTTACACCAAATGGAATTTATCACATATTGGATCACATGCATGTCAAGTTCATTGGTTTGTGTTTCAATAGAGGTTTAATGAGGAACCCACATATCATTGCAACAAGCACACAAGAGTCGCTAAGCCCATCTAAATGATGCACGCCATACAACCAACATCGATAGTGTCTCCACAAGCATCACTCACCCGAAATTTACATGGAGATACAAACTGCAATGATCCATGCCTCGAGCCAAGCAACGAGCCAATGAATGTCGTTTCGCTTCAAGTCAAGGTGCACCCCCCATCCGCTTCCCTCGCGACAAATTCAAGCACTCATTGACTCTCTTTTCAAAGTCTTATCCATCCCTTCCTCATGGTACTTGTACATAATTAATCTCTTGCCCATATTTTGTCGGATGAAATTTATCGCCCAATTTGGAATGCATTCGCAAACAAACTTACTGTTTGATAACACCTCATGTTGCGATAGGGTTCAAGACAAATGTGGTTCTCACCCTCCTTGGCACCCCTTATAGGGAACTTGGGTCTCGTCCGTCACTGAGGATGCTTCTCTGGACTACATTTTGAGCCGCATAACAACTCAATTCCCACGTTGGGAAAATCTCAGTTCGCTCGCCTGAAGTAGGGGAATTCTTGTAAGTTAATTTCTTCTCCTTCACATATTGATATGCTTAAACTCATCGGGCCGCCCATCCCGATGTTGAATTTTGTTCCAATGACACTTGAGTTGGGTTAGCCCGAGATATGTATTGCTTTCTAAAATCATCCTGGCGACGATGAGCATCAACTGATTCTTTCATCCCACCCAATATTAATTGATTACTGTCAAGAGGAAATCATCCTGCTATTCAGTCTACCACAGATCAACACATGATGAGCCAATCTCTGTATATGAGATAAGCATTGGTTTTACTTGATAGAACTATGCACAAAGCTCCAGCTATCAGGAGGGAAACTTCAGAGGGAACCAACGTCGCTATGAGTGCTTGGCTGCTACAAGTCAATTATCCATATTGTATCTTTTTCGATTCCTCTAACTTCACATTTTGAAGATCTAAATGATCGATAAAATGCACTTTCATGGTTCGTATTCGTGTTGGAAATCAAAATTAAACATGCCTTTATCCTTTTATTTCACACGAGATTTTTGTTCTTGTTGAGCTCGTCTTAGGACACATGATTTTATCTTTAATAGATGTGCCGGCTCATACAAACTCGCCACCTGACAATGTCTTCTACCAAATATTAAAATCCAAAAGGAGGAGTCAGGCCCCGCCCCTGTCTCTCAAAATAAATAAAATATCATATTGTCTTCTGTGGGTGGAATAAGCCAGGCTCCACCTCATTCTCCTCGCCGCCAGCACAGACTGCCAGGTGACTCTTTGGTGACGACACTGGCTTCTTGTCGCCTCCACAACCATGCGCCCACTTGAAAAGGGATCCCGGGGAGGTAAAGTGCACCCCATGCAATTTACCGTAAAATGCGGGTATCCAACAGTTCACGTTAGATGCTCCCACACATCTCAAAGCGAGCTGAGATGTGCTCGCTTTGAGATGTGTGCAGGCATCACACGAGCCGTTGGATGCCCATACTTTACGGTAAAGTGCAGAGGTGCACTTTACTCCCCCCAAATCCCGTGAAAAGTCACTGCTTAACTGAGAAAGGTCACTTGAGTATTCTGCCAACCATCAATCTTTTTGGTTTGAGGCAACATTACTTCATGGGCCGTCTCCATTGCCGAAGTTTCGCAATAACAAGCTGAAATTGGTATTCCACTTTCTTCGCCTATTTTATTTTCTCTACAATTTTTGGGTTGGGGTGAGTGACCTTAGGACCATGACTAATTACCTTAATAATTTATTCACTATAAAAGATAGGTTGTGAGATTTCTAAAATGAATTTTTATAAAAAAAGATAAATGTTTTGTAATAAAAATAATTACAAAGTAATAATTAAATTTTTTACAAATCTTTTAAGATTCTATTTATGTATTATAAAGCGTTACAAAAAATAACTTCCGGCCCAATTGTTAAAATCCGACCGAAACTCATTTTCTTTTAAAATGAAATCTTGGCTGGTTGTTCGACGGACAATCGAATGACTGAAATTTTTCTCCCACGATCTTTTGTTTGCTTGAGGTAGTCAAAAATTGCTATAAGGACAATTGTGCCGGAGTCCCAATAATATGCCAAACGGGCCTTTAGGCTCCATTTGACACAGCGGTGACGGTCATGAATATGAGGGTTAAATTGTCGATCGTTAACCCCCGCCTAAAGAACTTCATTCACTTTTGGATGATAATTGTTAGGTGATTCTTAACCAATGAAGGTTTAACCCATTCCTTTGCAACCACCACCATTTAAGGTCTGGTTCATGCGGTCGTAACCGCTTGACCGGGGAACATAAGTCCCCCCAAACAGAATCTTAGTCTATTTAAAAAAATTAGGTGATTGTTAATCGCAACCCGTTATTGGCTAGTCGCACCCCAAAATCTCCCAATTTTTCACGCCTTTTCAAAATACGCCTTGTACATGCAATTTTAGGAAAAGTGTTCAACACGAAAGTTGTAGATATCGACAAGATCTACAACTTTTGTGTTGATCACTTTTCCTAAAAATGCATGTACAAGACGTACTTTGGAAATATGCCTAGAATTTGCGTCATTTCGAAATACGTCTTGTACATGCAATTTCAGGAAAGGTGTTCAACACGAAAGTTGTAGATCTCAGTCGTAGATCTCGTCGATATATACAACTTTCATGTTGAACACCTTTCCTGAAATTTCATGTACAAAACGTATTTCGAAAAGACATAAAAAATTAGGAGATTTTGTGATGCGACTAGCCAATTACAGGTTGCGGTTAACCATCACCAAAAATTATTGAGTAAATAAATGTGGGCCGGTTGATCGGAGGCCGACGGACAGATTATGAGCTATATTGTATTATGAATAATTAGGGTTGTTGTATAAGCTCTCTAGGAGCCGACTCTTTCCCTTCTTGCTGAAGAAGGGGAGGCTCCCGTTCAACGAAGAAGAAGACGATCTCTTTTCCCCGCTTGTTTCGTTCAAGAGAGGAGAAGAAAATTTCGGCCATGGCGCCCAAGGAAGTGAGTTTTTCGACTTTTGAGCTTCAAATCCTTCGGATTTCCTTCTTCCTTCTATAGGATATGGTTTCCTTTTGAATGAGAATCGATGCATGAGATTTTGAATGCAGGATTTTTGTGAAAAGGGATTTTGACCTAGAAATCCCTAGCCGAACAGAAATTTTCTTCTCCTTTGATAAAACCGCAAAACCATTTCTACATAACTTTATTTTTAAAGCTTGCTATGGTTCACGGTTTCACCTCCATAACGATTTTTTTTGCACAAATCTAATAAATAGGCTATAAAACTCGAGCTTTATTTATTTGATAAGTTATTTGGGTACAAAAAATTGTGAAATGAGAGAAATTTTTTTCCTCAAGCCCTTCCCCGAGATACACAGCTAATAGATAGCCACTGTATCTTGAGTTTCTTCCTTCATCTACAAAATTCAATCTTTAGTGGTCGATTCTCCAATCCTTTCTGATTTAGGCTCCGTTTGGCACGGTGGTGGCCGTCATGAACATGGGGGTTAAGTTGCCATTCATTAACACCCACTTAAGGAATTTCATCCACTTTTATGTTCAAACGGATGATGTTTGTTAGGTTATCCTTAATGAATGACAATTTAACTCATGCGTTTACGACCGCCACCACTGTGCCAAACCGAGCCTTAACTAGTCTTCCATGTTCTTTCATATTAAAGTCTTTATTTTTTGATGTTGTTTAGTAGTGTGAATATAATAAGGTTTCTTCAATTTGTGTTTGAGATTCATGTTTTCTAATATTACAGGTTCCTAAGAGAGGAGGGAAGGCATCTGTAACAAGAAAGAAAACGGTAGATATTGCCCTTTTTTCTCATTTATTAAGTGTTTGAGTGTGTTTGTAAGCAATTCTAATTTCTTCATGGTTTGCAGGAGAAGGTTGTCAACCCTTTATTTGAGAAGAGGCCAAAGCAATTTGGTATTGGTGGTGCTCTGCCTCCCAAGAGGGATCTTCATCGCTTCGTTAAATGGCCTAAGGTGGTCAGAATTCAGAGGCAGAGGAGAATCCTTAAGCAACGTTTAAAGGTTCCTCCAGCAATTAACCAGTTCACAAGGACATTGGACAAGAACCTTGGTAAACATTTTGTTTTATTTTTGTCTTCATATTTTCCCTAGGATTGGAGTTTTTGAACATGAAAGAGCTTCCAAAGATGCGCCGTTTGAGAAAATATTTTAGTGTTACTAGTTTATAATGAATTTGCAGTAATTTTGATTAAACTTTGCTTAACATCTTAGGCCATGATTTCCTATTGTATGTGTGATGAATGGTTGTTAATGCTGTGTTGCAAAGTTTGGAATGGGAATTTTTCCATTAGAGAAGACTTTAAGAGGCGTGTTCTGAAGCTAGATCACTCTTCTTGGTGCTAGGGCCTTATGATGAGTTGATAAAGTTTATTATCCATACAAAAATTACTTGATAGATTGAAGTTGGAAGGCTTGTTTGGAATTCCACCAAAGATGAGAAGTAGAACAAGAAATCAGCCATATGAAAGGAAGAGAGATAAGATTTAAGAGAGGCAAAGGATGGACCTAATACTCCTTGGTGAGAGGAATTGGAGACAGTTTATTTCTAAATATATATTGTGTTTATATCACTCAGTTGGTTTTAGATATCTTAAGATCATTCTTTTGTTTACGAAGAAAGCTATTATTTTACAACGAATACCGTTCTTTTGTTTACAAATTTTATTTATGAATAGGCCAAAAAAGAGTCATTTAAGTGCAGTATTGTAAATATTGGCCTATCGGGTGTCGGCGATATGTCTGATTGATTTTTAAAATGTCGGTGTCGGAAGTTAGAGACATGTCAGGAATATTTTAAAATATTAGTTTTCCATATCTCATAGATAAAATATGTACTCAGCATATTTATATGTTTTAAAAGTAAAATTTTTTTGCATAATAATTTAACTAAGTTATGAGTCATGTTTATCTTAAAATAAAATCAAAAAGTATTCAAACAAAAGGTTATTAATGGACTATGACAACTACTAAATACAAAACAAATGCAAATTGCAAATAGATATATTGTGAAATATTATATAATAATTTCATTTGGATAACTGTAGGTTCAGCAAGAAGGGATGCCTTGGTGCACCGGTTGAGGTGTTGCCGCGTGACCTTGAGGTCACGGGTTCTGGTCTTGGAAGTAGCCTCTTGCAAAAATGCAGGAGAAGGTTTACCTACATTTTACCCTTGTGGTGGGACCCTTCCCTGGACCCTTGTTGTGCGGGGATGTTTTGTGCACCAGGCTGCCCTTTTTTAACTTTAGGTTCAACAAGTAGATTTTTTTATAAGTTAGATGTCTTTGATTGATAATATGTGTTCTCATACAGTCATACTTAATAAAATTTTGTTAAAAAATCAAAATCATTAACTAATATATGTGTTGAATGTTTTAATATTTTATTTAATTAATAAATAAGGAAGATAATGTGAAATTACTATAGAAAATTTATTTTAAGAATAACACCTACACAACAAACAACAACAACAACAACAACACTCATGCCTTTAACCCACTATAATGGGGTCGGCTATATGGAGCATTTGTCGCCATGACACCCTATGTTTAGTCATAATCTCATTAATGTCTAAGTACATCATGTCTTTCCTTATAGTTTCATTCCAAATCTTTATTGTTCTACACCTCCCCCATTTAACATGCTTAGTGACTAAGCTCTCACAACGCCTAACAGAGTAATAGGTGCCTCTAATGGTCTCCTTTATATGTGTCCAAACCATCTTAGTCGAGCTTCTCACATATTCTCTTCAATTGGTGCTGCTCCTGTCTTATCCCTGATGTATTAATTCCTAATTTTATTTAGTCTCATGTGTCCACACATCCATCCAAGCAATCTCTTCTCCGCAATTCCCATTTTTTGCTCATGACACAATTCACTGCCCAACACTTAGAATCATAGAACATCGCTGGTCTAATTAGTAATTACAACACGGTAAAACTTGCCTTTAAGTTTTAATGGTACTTTACGATCACATAAGATCCTTGACGTGCCTTTCCACTTCAACCAACCTGCTTGGATTCTATGAATCACATCTTTATCAACACCTCCATATTTTGAACTATCGATTTAAGATATTTAAAACACTCAGTGCGGGAAATTTGATCACCCAATTTAAGCTTGGAAGACATTCGTTCTTGTTGCGCTGCTAAATATAAGCTTCATATACACCGTCTTTGCCTTGCTAAAACCCTTGTTTTTCTAAAGTGTCTCGCCAATATTCAAATTTCACGTTTACACCCTCGCGCGTCTCATTGATCACCAAAATTATGAGTGTAATGAATTTAAACATAAATTGTGGAATACATGATTTCAGTATATATAATTCTTACATAAATAACCTAAAATATATAACCAACGATATTTTAAAAGTTTTGTCGACCTATCAGAAAAAAATAGGATGTCGACCTATTTTTAGGAGAAAAAATCATTTTGCCGTCAAAAAAGACATATTGGAGGACATTTAAAACACTGTTTAAGTATAATAAAAACAAATCAATGATGACCTTTCATGAAAAATATGGTTTCTATGAAAGAGTTATCTAAATAAAGTAGAATTGGATTACCTGTTACATGAACATTTAATATGATAGATGATGACATGTGCATATAATGTACACATATATGATAGGTGATGACACTCCAGATAATTACGTCGGGAGTTATCTCTTACGTGTGAAGAACCATTCCTCGAAAAGTTAAACATGAGCAGCTAGTATCCATGGAAATTGTGGTATTGGATCATTCTTACAGTCTCATCCAAGTATAGCTAAACGTTGCATGAGTTTAATGCTCATGGTGATTCGGAATAAGCATAAATGATTACTGAAATTGTTATTTATTCAACTACTAAAGAAAAAGTTGAACATTTTATAAATGAATATTAACATTTATTGTGTCTCGAATACTTACATGCGTAAAACCCTATGACAATACGGTTGAGGCGGTGATGTTACAATGGGATGCAAATTTGGTAATGGCAGTTGTTAAGAATCAACTATCCACAATTAAGACTACCCCCACACTCTATGTAGGGAATACACCACTCAAGCCTTTACCCCACTATAGTGGGGTTGGCTAACTCTATGTAGGGAATATAGGAATAAATGTAATAATAGATATTATAAATTTTTTGAACTTAATGCATAAATTTTTAGATCTATATAACACATACTGAAAAGTAATATATTGGGGTGCTCACAGGAGTGCACGACAATATGATTGTAGAATCTGCAACTAATTTATTTTCTTCACGAGCCTGGTGTGTGCTCATGTGATAGCATCTAGATTAGATATTAATAATGTTGAATGTTGGACTGAGTAGGGCTTATTTTATCTACTAAATGATGCCCTAATCAAATTTAGGGAGGGATACAAAGATTATTTTGCTGGTGAATCTGATCTTCATGACTGTTCAACCTAAAATTTGAAAGAAATAAAAAAATCTTTGGCTTAATTGTTTTGGTTTGAAAGTTTTAATCAAAAAATAAAGTTTATATTTGATTTGATGCTAAATGGGATCAAAAACCTAAAATTAAAAATGGAATATCAGCATTGTAGATGTCGGGCGAAATGTCTAGCATGTCAGCCGACATAAAGATTTTGGAGAGAAAATGTCTCGACATCGAAATTTTAAACAAAATGTCGATTTTGAAAATTCCGCCCGATATATTGGTTTTACCCGATATATCAGACGTTATCTCGCGTTACTTATTATTGCCGAGAGTATTAAAAATATATATATATTTCATTTCTTTTAAGTCACCGCGCAGTAATATTTATTTTATTGCATTCATTTTGCGCATCTCTTTGAGCCGAATTTTTATGACTTTCTTGTCTTGCTCTTTTTTGTTGTTTTTATGTTGTTTACTGCTTTCGAGGACTTTTTCTTGTGTAATTTATAAACAAACATTATATGTATAAATGTACATATTTATTAAAAGTGTATATACATGAATTTGTTTACATATTAAAATCGTATATTGCCAAATATCTCTAATATCTCCGATATATCTTCGCAATCCGACATCCTACATTTTAAACTTAAACTGACATAAACCCGGCGTCCTACATTTGCAACTTTGTGGAAGATAAATTATGAGTAAAAAAGATTTATAACCAAATTAACACATCTAATTAAACACATAGTTTAGTTTTCCTTGTTATAGTTACAAGCAACCCTCTAAATTACAATAAACATTTCCAAAAATATTCTCTGAATATTTTCTAATTAAATATATTATTATATATAGAATATTCTCTTAATATTCTCTAATTAAATATTATACGAATATTCAACTATGATTTCTGTAGGCAACACACTGAACAGAGAATTCTACATGTATTAAAAGAAAATCAAAACTGTGTTACTATTTATAAGTTTAAGCATATATAAGTTTTTGAATTATAAAGGTTGAAAACGTACAAGTTTTGCGCTCAGTTTCAAATCCAATTATAGACGTCTAATTTCTGCAAATATTTTGTAATTTGACGTTAGTATTTCAATTGAAATTAAAATATATGTTATTTAGGC
Source organism: Platanthera zijinensis (assembly GCA_039513925.1). Classification (NCBI taxonomy): domain Eukaryota; kingdom Viridiplantae; phylum Streptophyta; class Magnoliopsida; order Asparagales; family Orchidaceae; genus Platanthera; species Platanthera zijinensis. The sequence goes on from CM077082.1 coordinate 38,798,944, forward strand.
ACCGTTTGGCACTGTGGTGGCGGTCATGAACATGGATGGGGGCTAAATTGTCATTTGTTAATGCCCATCTAAGAAACTTCATCCATTTTTATGTTCAAACGAATGATATTTGTTAAGTGATCCTTAATGAATGACGGTTTAATCCATGCGATTACGACCGCCACCACAGTGCCAAACGGAGCCTGAGTTGCCCCAATAAATATTAAATTTAAAAAATTTAGGCACTAATTTAATATCCATTTTAGACTATTATGTCACTCAATTTTTGCGCGTTCATCGGCAACAACCGTAGCCTAGATTTTTAGGTCACATGCATACTTTTTTGATGATTCATTTACTTTTAAAAACATAACAATACCATACTCAACATATTTACTGTAATAAAAAATTATAACAACTAAATAAGGAATCATTCAATCAAAGCCATTTGAGTGTAGTATCTTATTTCATTTTAGTGATTTCATCATAGAAATTTTGTAAATCGCGTTTGTTTTTGTTGATTTGCATCATTTTGAATGCCCTATTAAAAAATTTTCTACGCTAGCTTGTCTTAAGCTATAATTTTTTTCTATTTGGTGGATATTGTTTTCTCGATCTTGTTTTGTCGAATTATTTAATTGTGCTTTCGTATTTTCTACGGGTAGTGTGATAATTGATAATAGATGTACATAGTTCATCCTTCGTCATTTACGCCCTTCTGTGATGAAGATGTAGAGTTTAGTCATTTACGCTCACTAAAGTTAGCAGTTGCTTTCTGTTATTGGCTGATGTGTGTTTGGTTAATCTAGAGAAAACTTCTTTGCTTCTTTATTTCTATCTAACTACACTGCTTTCTGTTATTGGCTGATGTGTGTTTGGTTAATCTAGAGAAAACTTCTTTGCTTCTTTATTTCTATCTAACTACAATTTCTAAAAATTTTAACACAAAATTATGATTTGTATACGTCTACTAGCTCGGTGTGCAATTAGGAAATGATCTATACCTTCCCTTGGACCATTTGAGCTTTGTATCTTTAGCAATATATATTCACCTTTATTACACATGTTGGGCTTTTACCCTAATTTTCAAAAGAACCATCATAAATTATTATTATTTATTTAATTGTATCTCTTTTATCATTATTTGCAGCGACGAACCTGTTTAAGATGCTTCTGAAATATAGGCCTGAGGATAGAGCTGCAAAGAAGGAGCGACTTGTGAAGCGGGCTCAAGCCGAGGCAGAGGGGAAGGTTGTTGAGTCCAAGAAGCCAATTGTCGTCAAATATGGACTCAATCATGTTACGTATCTTATAGAACAGGTTTGGAATAATCCCCTTGTTTTTTGTAATTTCAAAAGATTGATGGATGCAACCTGTAAATATGCCAAGTCTCAGGAAAAGTTTTGGCTAATTAATAGTATTTACACACAACTATTGCATACAATTTATTATGCTGGAAATTTATTTACTTCTGTCAGAACAAGGCACAATTAGTTGTTATTGCTCACGACGTTGACCCAATAGAGCTGGTGGTTTGGCTTCCGGCATTGTGCCGGAAAATGGAGATCCCTTACTGCATCGTCAAGGGAAAATCACGTCTGGGAACGGCAAGTATTTGAATTATCATAAATCTTTCACCTCATCTCCGGTGAGATTTTCTGCGTCTCATTTGTTCGATGATGGATTTTTGTAGATTGTCCACAAGAAGACTGCAGCAGTATTATGCTTGACCACTGTGAAGAATGAAGATAAGCTCGAGTTCAGCAAAATCTTGGAGGCCATTAAGGTCAGAATATGAACCCTGCTTCTTTTGCTGCTGCTGATTTAGATTTTACTCTTTCTTTCTCTCTCTCTGGAAGGTTTCATTCATGCATTCATACATAGTTTTGTTATTTCCTTCAATTGCTTATGTATTATGTATTAAATATGCAGGCAAACTTCAATGACAAGTTTGATGAGATTAGGAAGAAGTGGGGAGGTGGAATTATGGGGTCCAAATCTCAGGCCAAAAGCAAGGCCAAAGAGAAGCTCCTGGCCAAAGAAGCTGCTCAGAGAATGAGTTAGGTGTTGTGCCCATCAATGTTTTTCTTGGTATTTCCAAAAAGGCTTGCTCCCCATTCCCATTCCCATTTGAGATTTTTGTTTTTGTTTTATCAGCACAGTTAGTGTATGCTGTAGTGAAACTGGATAAATACCAATATTGTTTTCTATTTTATGCTGCATTTTACTTTTCCTGAAAATAAATCATGGCAAGGTGTTCTAATTATTTCTGACTCCAGTATAAATTTTATTTGAAAGTGAATTTAAATAAATAAAATATTTTGGTTAAGTTTAATTCCATTTGATTTAAGAGTCAACAAAGTAAATATTTAATTATTATAATTACTCGAATCTTATGTGAAGTCAAGCAAAAATTATGTGTTTTTTATTATTAATTTGAAATATTAGTAATAATAGTGAAGCAGGAACTGCTAATTTATTTAAAATGATATCCCTAACTAATCAGGTAATTATGCATGCAAAGTAATACTATTTTTGTTAAATAATTTTCTAAAGCCTTGTGATCATAAATAAAATTTAAGGTATTTCTTAACAATACAAGGTAAAACCTTAGTTAGTTTTAGTATGCTTTTTGGAGTATTTTGCTTGCTAATATTCTTTTGAGTATTTCTTCCAAGATGTTTGCTTGGCCTTTTTGTTAGTGATGTGGGTTTACATTTCTGAATCCCTTCAGGAGTGTACTTACATTTCTCATTTACGAAAGGCATCAGATTCTTTCTCAGTAATGAATTTCATCGTCCCACTTCTCTTATTTAAGGAATTCTCAAATTCCTTTACTACAACTTGCTCATTAGTGAGCTTACAATTATGCATAAGAGATTGTTAAGATCTTTTAACATTTTAGTTATCCCCTATAATTTTAGTACCTCACTATGAAATATTAAGGCTCCGTTTGGCACTGTGGCGGCGGTCGTAAACGCTTGGGTTAAACCGTCATCCGTTAAGTTCTTGATCGTCACCACCATACCAAACGGAGCCTAACTATCTCTAGATTTTCTTTAAGCTCTAGGTTTTCAGTTATTAGATTAGTACTCCCTTGCAGAAGATTTTTTTTCTTTTCTTTCAATAGCCAATTGGTCCTGGTAGAAGCATATAAATTCATTACATCATTCTCTTCAGACTGTAGTTCCAATGCTATTAGGCACTTTCTCTTTGGGCCTTCTTCTTCACTTACTGAGCTGGAAGAGCTCTCAGATTCAGTCACTCAAGTCTTTGTTGGAACATGGTTTGACATATTTTTGGTTTGAAAATAACAAATTCTGATATGCATTCAATCTATATTTGCAAGTGTAGTTCCATAGTGTGCATGTTCAGGAATTATCGATGACACAATTGATGGTTGCTGTGGCACGAATAACGTAGAAATAAGTTGTCTAAAATGCGACATGGCCGGAAGACGCAGAAAAACTTTGTTATCAACTGACATGATTCTAGGATGGTTTTAGGATGTTTTAGAACATTTTGGGATGATTCTGGAAGGTTCTGGGATGATATGGAAGGTTCTGGGATGATATGGAAGGTTCTGGGATGATATGGAAGGTTCTGGGATGATATGGAAGGTTTCGGAAAGATCTAGTAACATAACATAGTTAATTTGGAGGATGTGCTGAGTTTTTTTTGTATGCTATTACTCGGCAGTTCATTATCGCCTGATGGTAGCAACTACTGGAAGCAGTAACTTCAAGAAATATTGTGATTTCTATTTAATTATCTCATAATTTGTTTTGGAGACTAAATTTCTCTATTCGTGCTCCAAAGGGTCTCAGTTCTATTATTTTCAGACAGTTGTTATTCGCAAATCAATACAAATTTTTTTAGAAAAAACTTTAAGAGATATATGAAACCCTAGCTTCTCCGAATTGCCCCTGATGTAGGTTTTCTTCTTGGAGACATTGCAAAAACCTAGCAATAGCTTTCTTCTCCTCTGTATTTCCCTCCAATTTTCTTGCTGCACTGCAAGAGATGTGCCTCCACTTCATATCAGTCACTGTTCAGGAATTATTGATGACACAATTGATGGTTGCTGTGGCACAAATAACGTAGAAATAAATTGTCTAAAATGCGACATATGGCCGGAAGACGCAGAAAAACATTGTTATCAACTGACATGATTCTAGGATGGTTTTAGGATGTTTTAGAACATTTTGGGATGATCTGGAAGGTTCTGGGATGATATGGAAGATTTCGGAAAGATCTAGTAACATAACATAGTTAATTTGGAGGATGTGCTGAATTTTTTTTGTATGCTATTACTCGGCTGCAGTTCATTATCGTCTGATGGTAGCATCTACTGCAAGCAGTAACTTCAAGAAATATTGTGATTTCTATTTAAGTCTCATAATTTGTTTTGGAGACTAAATTTCTCTATTCGTGCTCCAAAGGGTCTCAGATCTACTATTATCAGACAGTTGTTATTCGCAAATCAATACAATTTTTTTTAAAAAAAACTTTAAGAGATATACAAAACCCTAGCTTCTTCGAATTGCCCCTGATTTAGGTTTTCTTCTTCGAGACATTGCAAAATCCTAGCAATAGCTTTCTTCTCCTCTGTATTTCCCTCCAATTTTCTTGCTGCACTGCAAGAGATGTGCCTCCACTTCATATCAGTCACTGTTCACTCTTATAATTATATTTTAAAAGAAATTTAGTGAACTCCTCACCATCCAAAGTGATTTCAACTTCATTAGCAGCCCCAACAATAGTAACTCTTAACCCATCAGCCAAAGTAAGCAGTACAGACTTATCAGCAACAAGATCGACATCCAGAAGTGCAATAATGTTGCACGATGAGCTCGTGTCGACTAACACTTGGGTGGCCACACTATTTATCTCACGATACCCCCATTAAAGATAGGAGTAAGTACGGAAGTGATCCGACCTTTCTTCCGCAGATTATTCTCCGGCTGGCTCGGGAGGGTACCTGACATGCACTTGGTTATTAGCTTTGCAAAGTAGGGCTATTTGAGTTTATAAGTTCTTTACTTTAGCACCTTGGCTTACAATAAAAGGGAGCATAAATTCTATGTGCTTGTTGAGCTTCTCCTCCCACGGAGCTTTGCTATCTTGCTAATTTGAGCTTGAGGGAGTACACCATATTACTGAGGTGGTCGGCTCCCACAAGCCTGCGCTCCTTGTCCTTTTTTTGCGCCATCTCTCCAACTAAAGTTATGGTGATTTTGCGACCCTGAGTTGTATGTATTGGAGAACGGAGGACCTCTTTGTTGATTCCCTACAAAATTTGCATCTTCAATAATATTAAAAAAAGAGGAATGAGGAAAAGTACCCCTCTCGCATGACACTCAAAGTAGTGGTGCCCGGAGGCAAGACATGATATTGACCGGGGCAGCAATGGGGGTAGCCTTCCCCTTCAAACTAACCTCTTCAATCTTCTTAGACATAGCCTCCATTTGGGCTGATATTGCAGTATACAAATTGACCTCGCAAAGACCAGCAACCCGCCCGGGGGCACTTCTCTCATCACCCCACTAAGCATTGATGCTCCACATATGCTCCGAGCTTTTTGCCAGCATGGATCCACCTGCAGCTGAATCAACATTAGATTTAATACTTTGATCAAGAGCCCCATAGAAAGTGTACACGAGGGTCCATTGAGGGACCTCGTGTTGAGGGCACTTCCTTAGGAGCTCGTTAAACATTTCCCAAACTTCAGCCGAGGGCTCTTGATCACGCTTCCCAAAGGTGGCAATTTCATTTCGTGCTACTAATATTTTTTGCAGCGGGGATGAATTTGTTCGGAAAAACATTCTCTAGATGGGCCAAGGTGGTGATCGATCCGGATGGGAATGATTATAGCCAGGATTTGGCTTTATCCCTAAGAGTAAAAGGGAAAAGCCATATCCTCATGGTATCATTAGGTATTCCGTTAATTCATAAGTAGAGGTGTTCATAAAAATCGGGCTCGGGGGGTTGACCCGGAAAAAGCCCAGCTAGGCCCGAGCTAGCTCGCCCTGGGCCCAGGCAGGGATCTGGGGGCCTAACAGGGCCCCCATATAGGCTCAAAGCCTGGACTGATGCCCGTGCCGGGCCAGGTCTGGCTAAGCCCGGGTACCAAACCTGGGCCTGGCACCCAGGCCATGCACCAACCTAGAAATCCTGCTTACAGGTGAGATTTAATGAATAAAATCCTGCATAAACATGCGAAATTTTATGAAAATCCCACCTATTTAGGCGGGCTTTCCAAAAACTCCCGCATAAATAGGAGGGAATTTATTAAATCCCGCTTATAAGCAGGATTTAATAACCGGGCAGCAAAAGCCTGATCCCGACAGGCCCACTCCCTGTTCGGGCTCGAGTGACCCAGTCCCGGCCTAAGCCCGGGTGGTAAAAGTGCCGCACGTAAGTAACAAGCTTGAAAACTCCTAAACCTTTTTGGCTACTCTGACTATCAGTCTTGTCCAGCTTTCGATCTCGCTCAGGCTTCTTCTTCGAGTTGGTCCTACTTCTTCTTTTGACGAAAAAGGGAGGGAGCCTTAACCCGAATTAGAAACCGGCGTTTCGCCGCTAGTTGAATAGAATTCCTCTACTACTTCTACTTCGCATTACGACTATCGGTGAATCGGAGATCCAATCCAGGCATATTTGCCTCTTTCTAGTTGCTCAGCTCCTTTTTCCTGTTCGCTAGTCCAAGCAAGCAAGCAAGATAGTAGGTGAGCAGAAAGAAAAGAAATTAGCGACGAATGTCCCCGATCCCGACAGGTCCAGTTCCGGCCCAGGCTTGTCAAACTTTTTATACAGGTCTATCTGGAAGGTATCACACAACTCAATAAATTTATGTAGATGCAAGTGAGGATCCTCTGAAAGCAACCCCATAAAATTGCACAGAATGTTGAAGAATGTTTAGCATAGAGGGCCTGATTTCAAACTGTTGGTTGGTGATCGTCGGGCTCAATATTGGGTAGGCACTACCCACAGTGGGGGCAGTGCACTCCATCATTGTGCGCGCATGCGGCTGCACCACATCATCAACAAAATGAACATTGGTATTGTTCTTATTATTGTTATTTAGGGGATTTTGTAGGGTGTTTTGCATGTCCATGATCCAAGTCCGCTCTCTTCTTAGATTTCGCAGGGTACGCTTGATTTCTAGATCAACACGGACAAGTTCACCCCAGATTATCTCCAGAATCACCACTAGCGAAAACTTTTAAACAATAACTAATAAAAAACAAAAAATAATAATCGAAAAATGGAACCCCCTAAAAAAACAACGCAATATACAACTGGAAGAAAAACCTGTGCCTCTCTATTTCCTCTCAAGATGCTAACATGGTCCGTGTTCTCCGATGTGTCTAATTAGTGTGCGCACACCACGGTCGTACAAAAAATATATAAAACGGGAATGCGATAGAGTGGAGTAATCTTTTGAGAAAGGCTTGAGATAGATGTCTTACTAGGAAATGTTTATTGTAATTTGGAGGGTTGCTTGTATCTATAACAAGGAAGGAAAACTAAACTAAAGTATGTATCGCCTTCACCGCTTCTCTTCACCGCGGGTCGTAAGCATTTCTTCGTACCTTTGCGAGTCACCTTTCTCCGCTTCGCTCAACGTTGCGCCTTGCTCTTGCAAAGGCCAACCTCGCTCTCACACGCTCACTTTTTTTGCTTCTAACTCAACGAAGTCACAACAAGCTCACAACCACAAAACAATCATCATCATAAGAATACAAAGCTAAAATCACAATATCACTAAACCAAGAACACCAACTGGCATAACACTATCTAATCTATACCATCCACAATAGAAAATGTTACTATTAAAATCTTCACTAATTGTCATGATGTGTAGATACTTTAAATAACACCTCAATAAAGATTACAAATATTTCTAAAGATAAGGGTGAGATACAAGTTACCATTCCTTGATACAGGGGGACAAGAGACTCTTCCTTTGAATCGTAGAAGAGCCCGACTCCAGCTCTACACACTCCTTGTTACACACACACACACACGCGACCATCTTCGCACGGGCTATGCTCGTGCTCGATGCTCTCGAGCGGTCTTCGGCCGCATCCGGGCGGGCTTCGCCCGGCCCCGACAGGCTTCTCCCGCCACCGGCGGTTATAAGTACATCATGTCTTTCCTTATAGTTTCATTCCAAGTCTTTGTTGGTCTACCCCTTCCTCGTTTAACATGCCTAGTGACTAGACTCTCAGAACGCCTAACAAGTGCCTCTAATGGTCTCCTTTGTACGTGTCCAAACCATCTTAGTCGAGCTTCTCGCATCTTCTCTGCAATTGGTGCTACTCCTGTCTTCTCCTTGATACATTCATTCCTAATTCTATCCAGTCTCGTGTGTTCACACATCCACCTAAGCATTCTCATTTCCGCAGCTCCCATGTTTTGCTCATGTACACAATTCACTGCCCAACACTTAGAACCATAGAGCATCACTGATCTATATTTTGTTAATGAATAATATATTTTAACTAAATTGTTTTCAGTAATGATTTTTTTTAAAAAAGTTAATTTTATTTAAGCGTCAATGAAGCATCAATTAAAGTGTAAGCGTAATTTTAAGGGGATATATAAATACATATAAAATCTGCGTAAGCGGGCATCTCCTACTCGCCTTGTCTTTTCGTTCTATCACGAATATAGCTAGTGGGGTTTCATCACCCAACTAAAACTAAAAAAAATAGACTACATTGGTTTACTCAAATTAATGTTAACAATTAGTTGATTAATATGGTGGATAAAAATACCTGAAAGTTCTCATTTTTGCATGTTCTTCTGTTGTGCCCAACCACTCCAGAATTACAACATTTAGTGCTTAAATACCCCCTTGATGGGATACTGCTAGCTTGCTCTCCTGGCTCTCATTTTCTATTTGGGTAATCTTTTCACTAGATGAGATAATATTGTGGCAAATTAAGGCTCCGTTTGGGGGGACTTATTTTCACTGGTCAAACGGTTACGGCCGCATGAACCAAATCTTAATTAAGACCCAGTTACGACTGCATGGACCGGATCTTAAATAATGTTACGACTGCATGAGCCTAAATATTCACTACAAACCAAAATGCAAGGTTTGCAATTCCTTGAACCTTATGGCCATAGATCTTCATGCACTCCTTGGAATAGCATGAAATTTTAGATATGTTTTGAAAGGAATGAATGTTATCATTTTTTAAATATTGTCTTATTGAAAGGAATGAATGTCATCATATTTTGAGTGTGAATATTATTTTGGGATTCAACAATGTTACTATGAGATAAATATGATTTTTTTTGGGGGGGGGGGGGATGAGAAAAATGCTCAATTTTAACAATGACAATTGAAAGAATTAAGGTGTTCAACTATATGTTTTTATATAAATAAAATTTGATACAATTTAAACAAATATACCACTACATAAAATATAACAAATATGGCCCCAACATCTTGTAAAAACATTGCAAACTCACCCCTGCACAAAATAAAAACATTACAAAGACACTTGTTTCAATCTAGAGTGCTTATCTATGATAAAATTGGAACATTAAAAAACTTGACTAATTCTATCACTTTCAAATTTCCATCGATATTTCTAACAAAGGGGCAATTTGTAAATGCAATTTCATAAGATAGACGGGCGCAAACAAAAATTATACATACTCCCAAGAGAGGTCCTGAAAATTATACAAATACACACACAATCTTCGCGTACCTCCCCCTTTTGCACAAGCTTTTCTTACTAAATGATTGGGCTGAATAAAAAATGAACTTCTTATACTATTCCTATGTCGCGAAGGTCCATGTATTTGCTTGTATCTTTCATATACAAGTATATGCATAATCTTAAGATAAGATCAAAGACTAAACACCTTATCTATTCTATTGTTTATTGTTGGGATTATAGGGTTAATAATGTATGCTTGGGATTGGATTTGCAGATACTTTTTGATTCTTTGGTTTCATATTATAGAAATAACAAATGGAAATATCCCTTTCTACCCCCACATCCAATAGTCTTTTTTCATTCTACAAACTCATTTTTGTATGACCTATATAACATGAGATTCTATGGGGAAAAATAACCATGTATGTTTTTATAAGTTTTCAGGCTTAGGGTTTTATGATTTATGATGTGTTTAGGATTAACTTAAAAGTCTTGAGCTTATTCACTAACTTGATTAAATCTAGACTCAATCCAAGTTCAATTTAAGCTAGATCGAGTTCAATATAATGGTCAGTCTTCGATCCAAGCTAAAAACCAACCTAGTTTTGGAACAATATCCGATAGAGTCAAATTATCGTGTCCCTAAGCCGAACTCATGGATCAACACAAAAATACATCAGACTGCAAAATCCCACTGGTCCACTTATCTAATAACCAAGACAACAACACTTAAGTCTTTATCCCGCTATAGTGGGGTCGCTAAATGGATCCTTTGTCGCAATTGTTCCCTATCCGATGCCCAAGACAAACTATAAAATTCTCATATTGAAAGAGCAACCATCATTTTAGTCCAAAATTAAGGACTGTCAAAAGATACAATCATCATTTTTTTAGTGTCATGCTATTCCTCATAATGTTAAAATATCAAAGAATAGTGTTGATAATACTCCAAAATTGGGAAATAAAAAAACCCTCTGCATTTAGTATAGAAATCATGCATCTATTCTGGGACTGATGCAGTATACACGCGATCCAATATGCTTAACACTCAACCCATCATGCTCGCAGCCGGAGAAAAAACGCGCCTCCTCTCCACCAATCCTGCGCCGCCAGCTCATTAAGAACACAGGCTGACACAGCTCTAGACTTTCTCCTGCATAATAGGCTAAAGATGAGGCCTGGCAAAAATGAGAAATTATAGTCTCATGTAAAATATTAACAGGGTCAATTTTAATTTTTTTTAAAAAATACATTTTGTATCATTTGTTTGGTCATTACATTCATTTTACCTTAAAATATGTTCAGTTTGCGTGACCTTAAAGTGAATGCGAGATCCAAATTGCAAACTTTGATTAAAATTTTATTTGATTTTATACAACAGAACCCATATGGGCGGGGGAAGATTGGAAACAGACCTAACCTTTAGCACTATGCACAAAGTGGCTTCTCTCAGAGGAGAAAGACCTAACCTTTGACAATAAATGCACAAAGTGGCTGCTCACAGATACCACTGAAATAGTGCCCCCTATACCGTCGTGTTTGCTGCGGAATCATGCCCTCAAATCAAAGCCAAAGACATCAGAAAAAGCAGACCCAAGAATCCATTTTGATTTATGTGCACATAACCATGCTTCCTGTGCAAATTTTATATGATTTTATGCAAAAGAAAAAAAAAGCTAATATAATTTTTTAAATGCAGTAAAGCCTCTTGCAAGATAATAGTAAATTTCATGAGTTTTACTATTTATTGCCTGATGCAGTAACAATCCTCTTCTTGTGAGAACTCCCTGCCAGTTCACTCCTAACATTTGTCTGCTTGTAGGACTTGAGGAGAAAAGACAGTGTCTTGATTAAATTTGGGTACTGCTTTACATCTACAAACCACTCAACCAAGAAAGTCGAATCAGAAACATTGCTGAAAACAGAGATCGCGTTTTAACGAAATGGCCATAACTCACATAACAGGATGTCGCTCGCAATGATCAAATCCCAATTTGGGTCTGAAACTGGAAAGGGCTCTCCCCAAGTATCTGCACATAAATGGGAAAAAGGACAATTCATGATCAAGGAATTTTTGACAAAAAAACATAAATCTTTCAAATTTTATTAGAAATTTTGGCTCATTCATTTCAAGAACACTAGGTGCTAGAATTTCCACATGTGGCTAGAAATTGACCAAAAGTGGGAAAACCAAATCACTATTTTCTAAAATATGTTTTCAACTACAAGCAGACAGATAAGCCAAAAGATCTTCCTGTCTTGAAAGGAAATGAGAGAGGACCAAGTTTAAACTATATAAATTGTAAGCATATAGGTTACGGCCTCGTTTGGTGCAGAGGCGAGGCTGCGCAGATTTCATCCATGCCGCGCATCCGCGACAGAGGTTTCCGCGGGGTGGATGCGCGGAATCATGCTTTTTTAGCGGCAGGGCTGATCACAACCGCCCGTCCGCGGCCCCGCCAAACGGCACGCGGACAGACGGTGCCATCTGCCCGACCGCGGTGGATCAGTCCCGGCAAACGAGGCCTAGGAAGCTTCAGAGCGTAAAAAAATAAAAAAGCTTTAGGGCCTGTTTGAAAAGGTGGCTAGCTGCCAGTCTTCACAGATGTCTTGCTAGTTTGGGCGCACCACGGTGGCGTTTCAGAGGAACACGGTGGGCGCGGAAAATAAGTTTTTGCCAAAAAAGGGATGCCGGGGAGGACTGGTGGCAATGTTCGGGCGTTTGGCACTCCCGCATCAGTCGGCAATATTGTTGCTATGAACCTTCATTCTTAACCAACCTAGCTGCTGAAGGTGTGCGACACAAGAGAGAGTTTAAGGAGCATCGGACCCTAGCTACAAGAAATTAGGAGGAGATCCCCACAACCAAATATATTGCAAAATTATACAGCACGAAATTAAAAGAGAACTTGCAGAAAACAAAAATCCGAATTAACATATAACTATCCTAATTGCACCATAAAATTTATAAATAAAAGACCCCAGAATATTGCACACCATGATTCCACCTTTCCTTCAAAACAAGCTAATGTCATGTCTCCATCTTGCGGTCCTTTGATTTCCCATTGAAGAGCACCTTGTAGTGATACCCTGATGTTGTGGCGTTGCCAAAATGGGTGGAAAAGGAAACTACTGTGGTATGCCCGTCCCTTAAAATAATTATTGCAATGCCAAAATTATTTTTCAAAGTGCATGTGTAATCGTTAACAAATCCTTTTGAAAAAGAACATGATAAATTTTTTTATCGTCCCCAAAGAGAACTACAACTCTTTCAGCGGTCTCCAACGGAAGATCGACAGATTTGAGTGAAGGGAGGCTAGATGCATAATCCATATAAAGGGTTGTGGCAACTTGGAGGAGCCTGTCAGCAAGGAGATGGCACACCGCAACAAAGGACCCAAAAGCAGTAACACCAGGCAGCAAGAGCATGCAGACGAGTCGGTGCTTCGTGCAGAAATAGGGGAAACCAGCAAGCCTCGACAGAGACTGAATCCGGCAGAAATCAGATCGGATTCCATTGTTAACTAGAAGTATCATGCAAGGAAGTAACGAGCGTGTTGTAAACTAAGTGGAAGATTGCCAGAACAGATACAATCTGTCATCAAAGGTGGCAGCTATAACAACTGGGCTGAATCTTTAGCCAAGCAGAAGCTCGAGGTTACACATTATTTTCATCCCATTTGTATCCAGGTGAAATCAAATTATTAAAAAGGGTGCTGTTACTAGCAAATCCAGTTTGGTTTCTAGCAAACCATTACTATTAGCAAACCCTCATTTTTCAAAATGGCTATTTGAAAACCATTTTGTTACTAGCAAACTATCATAATTTTTTTTAAAAAAAATTAAATTTTATTTGAAACATTCATTCTTTCAAAATAACCCGCTGCATATAATGACATTACAAATGATTTCAAATGTATTCATTCAACCACTTATGTTAGCATTATAGATGAGTCAAAATACCGCAAATGTTTAGTATGTCCAAAACTGTTTTTTCAACAAAATATCATTATCTGCACCAAAATATTTAAACAAAATATTTAAACAAAATATTGGTAGGTTTGAAAATATATTTGATTTCTAATTCCTATAAGATTGTGTTGTATATACGAGTTAAGTGTATATAAGAATATATACGTCCTTTTGAACTGCGTCTTATACGTATGATTTCATGAGAAGTGTTTAACATGAAAGTTGTAGATCTCGACGAGATCTACAATTTTCATGTTGAACACTTTTTGATTTGAAGCACTTTAGACCCCCGATTTAGCCCCTGAAAAAAGTTACGTCGTACATATGTACGGACGCCCGGGATTGGCGTGACTTTTTTCGGGGGCCAAATCAGAGGCATAAACGGCTTCAAATCAAAAAGTGTTCAACATGAAAGTTGTAGATCTCGCCGAGATCTACAATTTTCATGTTGAACACTTTTTGATTTGAAGCACTTTAGACCCTCGATTTGGCCCCTGGAAAAAGTTACATCGTACATATGTACAGACGTTCGGGATCGGCGTGAATTTTTCGGGGGCCAAATCGGGGGGCATAAACGGCTTCAAATCAAAAAGTGTTCAACATGAAAGTTGTAGATCTCGTCGAGATCTACAACTTTCATGTTGAACACTTTTTGATTTGAAGTAGTTTAGACCCGATTTGGGTCCCGAAAAAAGTCACGCCGAAAATCTGTACGTTCAGTGCATGTCTTTTTTAGGGCCCAAATTGGAGGCCTAAACGGCTTTAAATCAAAAAATGATCAACATGAAAGTTGTAGATCTCATCAAGATCTACAACTTTCATGTTGATCACTTTTTCAAATGAGAAATATTTGGGGCTCAAAATTCAAAAATGCAAAAATTGTCAAAAAGCAAGATTGGTTTGCTAGTAGTAATTTTTGGGAAGAGAAAAAAATGAAAAAAATGACCGAATCTGTTTTTTTCTGATTTGCTAGAAACGAAAGTGGGTTTGCTAATAACAACACCCTTAAAATATCATTCTGCTAGGTATATTAGTCCCATATCACTGTATATGGTTTTCTCCTTCATGTAAATAAACCTTGGCCCTCTATTTGAGGTATCTAGTCTTTTAAACCATCCAACATTGTATCACTGTATTAGAGCACGGTTAGGGCATAACTCATCCCGTGTCTCTCGTAAGCTGAAACTCCTCTCACTTCCTCCCACTTCTCTCGCCGTTGCCGCTCGACCTTGCCGCTTCCGAACGCAGCAACGCTGTTTGACATCGCTTCCCTCTGCGCTTCTAATCAACGTCGTCGCTTCTCCAGCCGCTTCCAATCGAAGCCGTTGTCGACGAATGACATAACTTCCCTCTTCTGATCGACGACGTCCCTCTGCGCTTGAAGACGACGCGTGGAGACGCCGTGATCTAAAGGGAGTGTGTCCTCGCTCCTTCCCTCCTCAAGCATTGAAGCTGCATTGATTACCTCTCCGGGTGCTTGTACGTTGTTGCTCCCTGGATGCTTGGAGACGCCGTGACGTTGTTCTCCCAGCCAAAGTACTCTCCCGCCGATCTGCCATGAAGTGTTCCTTGCCTGTTTGCACCTTTGCCGTCATGGTGGAATTCAAATCTCCTGGAGGCAATGTTCTAAATGTCGGATGTCGGGTACATATCGGATTGGTTTTTTAAATGTCGGATGTCGGATGTCGGAGACATGTCGGGGACATTTGAAAATATCGGATTTCAAAATTAAAATATATACTATTAGATGTATGTATAATATAACTATGCATCTATCATGTTGTTATATATCTAAGATAACTATCCTTAGGTGCTGCATATTGGATACCTAATTAATTAACATTCCACCCCAGTCTAGATATCTAAAATGACAATTGGATACATTGTGCACATCATTTGTATTTAAGATCACGCATCTTTGCTTGAAAAGTTGATGGTTTTGTTGACCTATTTGTATGCAAAAACAAAATCATCACATGGAAGGCGTTTTTGTAATTAAAAAAGATATTAATACCTCACTATATATAATCAAATGACGAAACTTTCTAAACTCGTCATGATCAAATCATAAAGTCTAAGTTCAAGAACCAAATGGGGCACACTAAACGCTACTTGGTACTCCATTTTTGTTGCTAGGGTGGCATTCTTCATTCATATTCAGATATTCTATATGAAATGAAAATTTAAACCCTAATCTAAAAAGTTCAAAGAAGAAACCTATTTTCCATGGCCCAGGTTCTGAAACTCACCAGCGACGGAGGAGGGAGGAGCAATTTTTCTGAAAAAACAAGGTCGGGCCTGATTAGCCTGGAAAATTAAGATCGGGGTCTTATTTTTCAGAAGTCGGCGGAGGAGGGAGATCCGGCGAGAGATAAAGAATGTCGCGCGAGGAGGGGAAGTGATCACCGACAACGGAGGACTGGAGCAGTGATCACCGGCGACGGAGGAGGGATGACTGGAGGAGCGCTTCGTTCCTTCCTCAGCGCCGCACAGCCGCACGCCACGAAATAAACGGGAAAGAAACCGCGGATGAAGGGTTTAGGGTATACATTTTTTTATTAAATAAAAAACCAAACTGTTCGGGTATTTGTAGTCCGATATATTGCAAGTCGGTTTCGGCCAAAATTTCGGGTAAAACCTGAAATTGCGGCCGATTTTTATGAAAACGACATATTAGCCAAGTTTTAAAAAACAGATCGTTTCCCCTTCAATTCCGACATGTCGGACATGTCGGCCGACATTTAGAACATTGCCTGGAGGTAATATTTCTATTGTCTTGCCTTAAATCTAGGTCATGGGTTCCTCAGTTACGAGCACCACTCCGACGACCATAACCCCAGGGGATTCCAACAATACACTTTCTTCTAATGCGAGGCTTTCTACTGCTATCCTTACCTCCTCGAACTTCCAACTGTGGAAAAAGGGGGTCACTATGTCCCTATCGGGTATACGACGTATGTACCACCTTACTCGACTCCCAACTCATGTTGTGGGCAGTTCAGAATATGAGATTGATACAGTGGTGATTGTCGCATTTTTGCTATCCTACTGAGCTCCATGGATCCTTCCGTTCAATAAATGTGCAAGAACTGTGACAGCACTAAGGAACTATGGGATACCTTACATATGATGTTCTCCCAGGTGAACAACCTCACTCGTCTTGGTGAACAAGGGGCATGTTCAGTCACCGATTACTTCGCCGAATGAAAGGTTCTTGCAGATCAGATCTTGGATCTTTGGGAGACCCCCTCTACCAGGGAGGAGCATCAGGCTCAACGTGAGTACCTTGTATTAATTTGACTACTGAATGGTCTTGATTGAAACTTCTTGACAACAAAGACAGAAATGCTAGCGAGTCCCTCTACACTGAAAACTACTAGTGTGTACCATCGTAGGACCAAAGTTGGAACAACCAGTACCCCTGCTCCATCTGCTCTACATACTTCCTCTGAAGAGTCGTGGCTCTTGCTTCTCGGGGTGGGAGGGGGGCTAATCGTGGAGGCTGCTCTGGCCGTGGTCGTGATACTGACACGATACATTGCACCCATTGCGGGTGTTGGGGCCACACGAAGGATACTTGTTGGGTTGTTCATGGGAAGGTTGACTGGGCCCTAAACCCCCTCCATCATCTCGCTCTACACACCTTGCTGACCCAGTTCTATATCTGGGATTTCGAGAACAGTTGAAATATCTGAGTATCGTCGCCTACAGGCTCGTCTGATTGACTCTCCGAATCATAGTGTTGTTGTGCCACAAACCATCCAACTGCACTTCACATCGTCCTGTTCAGTGGATGGCAGATTTAGGTGCTTCTGATCACCTTACTAGGACCTCAGTCCTCAAGTATTTTACACTCATACAAATCTATTATGATAATAGATGGCTCAACAGTACCCATTGCTGAATTTGGTAGTTATGATGTGATATCTGACATGACTTTGTCCTTGGTTTCTCATGTTCTCCAATCTGCTTACAACTTATTGTCGATCAATAAGCTTACTTGTAACTTTAATTGTATTACTACCTTCACATCTTGTTGTATTTTTTCAGGAACAGTCGAAGAGCCATATTATTGGTAGACTGAGTGGTGGCGTATATGTCCTGGATGAAGTCTCACCTCTTGCTTGTTCTGCTGCCTTCGCCAAGTTCTTGGATCTTCACTGTCCTCGTGGTCACCCGTTAGTGCATGTTATGTGTCGTTTATATCCCGAGTTTGGGAAGGTTTCTCATCTCAATTGCTTGTCTTTTTTTTTGTTAAAATCCACAAAGTTAGCCATGTTTCTCGTCTTGAAGTTCGTGTTACTGCACCGTTTGATTTACTTTAATATGATGTTTGGGCATCTTGTCATGTCCCTATGTTGTTAGGATACAAATATTATGTTACTTTTATTAATGATTTCTCTCGTATGACTTGAGTGTATTTAATGAAAAATCGTTCTGAGTTACCTTTTATTATTCAAATTTTGAGCAATAAAATATTTACTCAATTCTTTGTTCGTCTCAAGTGTCTTCGTACTGATAATGGTAGAGAATACTTATCGCAGTCTAAGTCTAACTTTTTCTCTGACAAACGCATCCTACATCAAACAAGTTATCCTGATGCCCAAAAAACGGTGTTGCCGAAAGGAAAAAATGTCACCTCCTTGAGATCACCCGGACCATTCTTCATCAAAAACACGTACCCAAACACTTCTGGGGTTTGGGTACTGCTGAACACCTTATTAATCTTCTTCCCACTCATATTCTTCAGGGGGAGACACCCTACCATCCCTTTATCCAGACCACCCTAGTCCCTTCCAACCTTTAAGAGTCTTTGGTTGTGTTTACTATGTTCAGGATGCTCGTCCTTTTGTTTCCAAACTTGATCCTCTCTTCTTGAAATGTATATTTCTCGGGTATTCTCGTACTACTAAATCGTTGTTATTCTCCTTACCTCCACAGATACATTGTATCGTCGGATGTTGTTTTTCTTGAATCTGACTTTTACCATCCTTGTGGATCCACACCTCCTGACCCTTCACTTGATTCTATCTTGGTTCCTTATCCCAAACATGTTCTCTCACAGGATGACCTCCCGTGTCCTCTTTGGAGATAAGTTTACTCTCGTCGCCCTTCTGATAGTGCATTAGCGCAAGTACCTCAGCTTCACTCTTCCATCGATAATACGACGACTGATCCTCAGGAAGCCTCTGTTAGCGTGCCTGTGGATCCATTGATAGTCAGCCGGGAATAACCCATTGTAGTACGAAAAGGAAGTCAGGCTTGCTGAGACAAACCTCTATTTGCTAATTCTTACCAGGGATTATCGGCTTCTCATATTTCCCTACACTCCACTTTGGATCAATACCACCTTCTATCTACTTCCGCGGATGCCAAAGCTTATCCTGGCTGGGCGACTGCTATGCAAGATGAGTTGAAGACCCTTCAACTTAATCACATGTGGGGCTTGGTCCCCTTGCCCACTGGCAAGCTTTCTAATGGATGCAAACGGATTTACTCCATCAAGGTCAATGCAGATGGTTCCCTTGATCGCTTGAAGGTCCGCTTGGTTGCCAAAGGTTATGCTTAGACTTATGTAGTGGTTTGTACTTCCTGAATTCCCAACTACCAAGTACCACCTCAAGCTCTTTCGTCTACTAGTGTTACTGTTGTGGATGTCTGACGATGAAATCCACGTCTCAGACATTCTCTCCTTATCTTCAAAAATTATTTCCTTCTTTTTTTCCTCATTAAATCTTTATCATGTGATATATGTGAGTTGTCTAAACATATTAGACATAACTCTTTGTATTTATCTTCTCCTAGTAGTATTCGTTTTGTTGTCATACATTCAGATGTTTGGGGTTCATCCCCATTTTATTATTAAGCTATTTTTTGTTGTTGTCACTTTTATTGACTGTTTTTCTTATGTCACTTGGGTTTATCTTTTAAACAAGAAAAATGAGTTTTTTGTTTTCAAGCCTTTCATTAGATGGTGACGACCCAGTTCAAGGGCACTATCCGTGTACTCCGTGGTGATAATAGGGGAGGAATATGATGAACATGGGTTGTTTGGTTATCTCACTAGTTATGGTATTATCCATCAAATCACATATGTTAACACCTCCACCCAAAACAAGATCGCTGAACGGAAAAATAGACACCTACTTGAGGTTGCACGTTGCCTTCTCACCACTATGCATCCCCCTAAATCTTATTGGGGCGATGATGTTCTAACTGCTGCGCATCTCATTAATCCTCTACCATCACGAGTCTTAGACTATGCTACTCCTCTCGCCCTTCTCTCCACCACTTCTACCGTTCATATCTCTCATCTGCCACCCTGAGTGTTTGGGTGTGGGTTTTGTTCATGTGCAAAAGTCTCGTCATGAAAAACTTGACCCTTGTGCTCAACGTTGTGTCTTTATTGATTATTCCTCCACCACGAAAGGATATCAGTATTACCACCCTCCGTCACGACGTACATTTTATACCATGGATGTTACCTTCCGCGGGGAGGAATCCTATTTTCTGGATCCGACTCATTACAATCGTCAGGGGGAGATTAGTGACAATGCATCAAATACTCTTATTCCTCTTCCTCTCATTCCTCCAACTCATACTATCCCTCCAATCCAAACAACACCTCCTAACAAGTTTCCTCCTCCATCTCTAATTCCTCGACTTCCTCTTGTATATTATCACCTTCGACAAAAAAGGTAAGCATGCCACTATCATTCCACCACTACCGGTGTCTGCGTCATACTCAGATTCTGGTGATGACCTACATCTCCCTCTTGCATTGTTGAAAGGTAAAGTGATCTGCATGCAACACCCTATTTCCAACCATATTTCTTAGCCAACCGATAGCCACCACCTCAACGGAGGTGGTGATGGTGGCCAGTCGAGGAGGTGGCCGAGTGGCCGGGAAATCGGGTTGGAAAGTGCCCAGGTCGGGTTGATCATGGTTATTGGCTGGAGGAGGAGGCGCAATCTGGGCTGTCCATCTTGGATATATAGATAAATATACAGATAAATATATATATATATATATATAGTAAATGTGATTTTTGTCACATAAAAACACTTAGTTGGATCCTAAAAATTAAGGTACTTAGGGGAAGATTCATGGAAAGTGCAAAATATGAAAGTTGTAGCTCTAGGTCTCTATGCGCATCAGGCCTTTGTTTCATCGTTATCCTTAATTACCATCCCCAAGTCGTGATAGGAAGCTTTGGGTGTCCCAGAATGGACGCATGCTATAGAGGATGCAATGTTTGCCCTAGAAAGGAACCACGCATGGGGCATCTCCCCCTTCCCCGTGGGAAATCCGTTGGTTAGAGGTGGGTTTTCTCTGTTAAAGAAAACTAG
The DNA here is from genome assembly GCA_039513925.1 of Platanthera zijinensis. NCBI lineage: Eukaryota > Viridiplantae > Streptophyta > Magnoliopsida > Asparagales > Orchidaceae > Platanthera > Platanthera zijinensis. Next base: position 38,819,925 of record CM077082.1, read on the forward strand.
GATGGTAAGTTTGAATGTTACAAGGCATGATTGGTTGCTTGGGGATACACCCAGAGACTTAAGAAGTAGACTACCAAGAGACCTTTACTTTGATGGCAAAGATGGACTTCATCCGGGTTCTCTAATCCTGTGGTGCTTACTTAGGCTGGGATCATCATCAACTAGATGTAAAAAAATGTCTTCCTCTACGGTGAGTTGGATGAAGAAGTGTACATGAAATTACTTCCTGATTTTGTAAAAAATGGACCAGAAGGGCTTGTATGTCACTTAAAGAATATGACCTGAAACAGTCACTCAGGGCATGGTTTGGCATGTTTCACAAGGCCATGCATAAGTTTGGTCATAAGCAGGGATAGTCGGATCACACCATGTTCATCAGAAGACGTGATCAAAAAATCATGATTCTTATTGTCTATGTGGATGATACTGCGATCACATGTGATGACCTAGAGGAAATTGTAAATCTCAAGGCTTTGTTGCTTGAAGAGTTCGGAGTGAAGGATTTAGGGAAACTACGATACTTTCTGGGAATTGAAGTGACTAGGTCGAATCAAGGAATCTTCGTATCCCAACACAAATATGTTTTGGACCTGTTAAAGGAAACTGGAATGCTTGGTCGTCCCAATAAACACTCCTATGGAGGAGAATCATGAGATTGATGAAGATAATGATGGTGACCAGACGAATACTTTGAGCTATCAGAGATTAGTTGGGAGACTTATATACCTATCCCACACACGTTCGGATATTACATATGCAGTAGGCATCATGAGTAGATATATGCATGCTCTCAGGATCAGACATCAAGAGGATGTGAATTGTGTATTGCGATACTTGCAGAAGGCACCTAGTCGGGGACTCCTGTTCTCCAAGATAATATTCTCACTAAAACATGATCCTCCAAAATATTTCACATCTTCATTTGTAATCCTGACTTCGATAATTAACGTTCCAATAAGGGAGTGTTAGCATAATTAGAATGAAAAGATCAAACTATTTTGCAATATTCTATTGGTAGCGTAGTTCTTATTTTGTATAGCTCGAGATCATTAAAGTTCTTATACTTGCATTTTTTATCTAGTGCCCTTAGAGGGCCGTCAATAAGAAAATCTCCTTCAATTCAACTCTTAAGCTGAACATTAGAAAACCATTATAGAGAAGCAATTTAATGTTTAGATTTTAAAATTAAGGATGAACTGCTAGAAATAAAGGTGATCAAGTAGCTCGTGGTCCTCAAAGTGCAACCTAATAAGACACTCATCAAAAAGAACAATCTAATGAATTAAGACGAGGACAAAAGATCATTTGCATGCTTAATCACAGAAGAGAACTTACGCCTAACATGTGGCAAGAGCTTTACTTCATTAGCTTTGCAATTATGAACTATATTTTCTTCCACTTCCTTGTCATCAAAGTCAGATGTAGTGATATCAACTCCCAAATATTTTCTGATGAAGATAGCCAAAGCTCCAGTTCCACTACAAAGGCAGAAATTTTATTTCAGACTACCTACTTCCGTCAACTGAATCAAGAAAGAGATGATTAAGTATATACAAGATTTGAAATCATAAGAAATATGTTGCTAACAACTTCGCCACCAAACACATGGTCTTTCTCCTCGAGTTGAGCAACCAGCTTCAGAAATGTCGCAACAATCAACATTGCTCCAAATCGCAGAAAAGCATCTTCATCCCCTCATCCTTGACCTTTACTACTCGGTGTGCACCCACAATCATTCATGACGAAGCCAACCCATCATGCGTCAAAACTCCATCGTGTTTGCTCACGATGCAGCAAAGCCAATGCAACCATTTTGTCCACCAAACCCATCAATCTAGGTACAACACCATACCAAATCAGGGTGTCAGAAGGTCTAGGCGAGCACTTCACGGTGACCGCCCCCTCTACGTGGACTTTTCCCTGCAAAAAATACGAAGCAATACAGGTATTCACGCAAAGTGGAGCTAGTCTCCAAAGCAAGCAATCCAACATCAAGCAATGATAAAATGATAAACCAGAAGTGCGGTTAAATAAAAGCTAATGTGTGAAGCCGCGCGAAGCATAAAGTCATCAAATTATTACAGACCATTGTTTGTCTAAAACAAGGAGATCGCACACGCCAGAGCCCGCTCCACACCCAAGTACGCCAAGCCGTCCAAGATTTCGATGTGTGCAGTGTGTGGCAACCAAAATCTTGTTCAGCTTGGCATCTGACGCGTTCAAGGCGCGGAAATCCTCCCTAACTCTCGCCGCATATTTAGCCAAAGCGCCCTCAAGAGCTTGAGGCGGTCGCGACTTGGAAGCCGTGCCATTCGGCAAAGGACGCCGGCTGGGTGACTTCGGCTATGAACGCAACATTCTGCTTCTTCAGCGCCTCCACCTCCCTCTCAAGTCTGCCAATTCATACTCACGAATGTTAGAGGTCTTTTCATGCGACATTTAGCCCTTCCCACAGCTCTTTGATGGTGGTCTTCGTGGCCTCTGCAAAGGAATTCACCGCATCAAAGGTAAGTTTTGTAAATTCATGTATTTTTATAGAGAACGACATGTGGGAGTAAATACACGTATGGTATCCGCCACGAGGCCCACGATTGTGTACTCAATCCCCGAGCCAACGATATACTTACTGTTGGAGGCCCGACTGGCGGCTTTCCTGGTAGCCTTCTCGTTGGTGGCTTGCCTCGCGACATCCTCTCTTCGGGCCGCCTTCCAGAACCTTCCCGCTGCAGGTTTGTCCTTCCTTTTTCTCTTCATCTCTGCAGGCTCTCGCGCAGACATCTCCTTGCAATCCGCCAGCCCGGGCTGCTCCACCACCTTGGCGGTCTCGACCGGCTTTGCCCCCACGGGGTTCGAAAGGTCCCCCTCCTCGGATGCCTCAATGCCCACATCTTCCTATTCCTCCTCTCCCTCCTCTCCCTCCTCTCCCTCCTCTTTGTCTGACGCGGTCCGCTCATTCGTGTCATCTCGCGAATCAACGCGTGCAGTGTCATCCGCGGGGAAAGTCTCATCCTCGCCTCCTTCAAGATCGTTCGCAGGATTTTTCTCTGGAGGGTTCATTGGAGGGACCGCATCAACCGTAGGAATGTTCCAGGCAGTTGGCTTCGCGAGCATCTCCACAGTAGTATCCGCGCCTCCCTCGGGGACAGACGCGCCCGTCGGCTCGACCACCTTCATAGGCGAGTCTTTGGACAACGAGCTTTGCAGGGTCCCCTCCCGCTCGACAACCTTGGAGGGAGTGTCTGTCCCGTCAACAACAGTCTCGCTGGCCTTCTAGGTAGGCTTCTTATTTTGGGGTTTTATCGCCCGCTTCTTCACAGAGGGATTCTCCAGTGGCTCCATTGACTCCTCCCTCTTTTCTGGGGCAACACTCCCTACCTCGAGGCCCAGGAGTGTGATATCCTTGGTCGGGTTGCTGGCCAGGAACTTGTTTATGCAGGGGTAGGTGCACCCTATCTCCGAGCTTGAGGCCTTATGTGCGGAAACCTGGGCGCTCGCCTCCGGAGCGGCATGGACCATGGCAAGGGGGCGGCGACGGGTACCTTGGTGAGGAGACCGCTTTTCACTGACTTCTTCGTGGGTGCGGAAGCCCCGCTCGTACTCGCTGGGGCCTTAGCCTTTTAAACCTCCTTCCCCAACAATTCCCCAAAAAGCGCCTTTTTGCAGCCAGCCATTGCTTCAAGAAAGAATCCGTAACAAGGGAGAGCAATTTAGAATGGACCTAACAAGACCAGCTCCAAACTATTATAGATTCCAACAACGCAAGAATTGGATGGCAGTCTTCACGGTTATGAGTCTTCTTTTTCGAAATTCGCGCAAATTTAAAAAAGTGCGGAAATTATGTTAACCCAAAATCTTGCGACCAAAGTCAGAGCCAGACCGATCCCAAGCTAAGGCAAGTTTCGAACATCCGACAACATGGACGGTTACCCTCCTGGAAGTCGCCATCCTCAGCCTCGAGGGAGCGGGCAGTTACATGCTAGGTAGTCGCGCATCTCTCCAGCTAGCCCTCGACATTTAGTCTAGAAGAGCACAGAGCGAGTACCCTAGGAGCCTGCCTGAGCCCTCTTCCTCGGCTAGCAGTAGCTTGTGCAGTTACGGCCTATTGTAACCGCACGAACCCTCCTTTATCCTTAGTGAGCAATGAATTTTGTGGTTAAAGCCTGTTGTAACTGCAAGGGTAAATCTGGCGTTCTCCGCTACTCGGTCCTCAAGGGCTAGTAACCGATTGCTCGCAGTTCTTGATTCTTCCGCTATCCTCTTGACGCGTCGCTGAGTGTGGAGGTTTGTGACAATTTTGGCATCAACAACACCCACTACGCAAAGTAGTGGCAAAAGAAAATGATTTGTCTTAAATGTAATCTATCAGAAAGGTATTCAAAAACATATTGATTAATTGAATGTAAGCTAGATGAGCAAAGAACAAACTCTCCAAATGATTACCAGCCTCATTCACTTGATTGAAACTATTATACCCAGATTCATTAATGCACTTAAGCAAATATTGGATTAGAGTTCCATCATCAAATTCAATTTTATATATCTTGGCCTTCTCATTATAGATAGTTCCAATAGTTATAGTATTTCTTGGATTTCTCTTCATCAATACAAATACTATTTTATGAAGCTTGCTCCAGTATTATACATCTCCTCGACTATCTTTTGCTCATTATCATCTAGCCTACTGATATATGGGCGTGCTTCAATATGAATAAATTCATGATTGAGCGTATCATACTTAGCTTCAATTTTCCATTCATTATTATCTTCTCTACATCCAAACTTGACCATCTAATATTTTTCTTAATCCACCATTTCTTGTTCTGACTTTCACAGGAAAACCAAATATATCACAACCTAAAACAACCCAAGGTTTTTCTATGGCAGTAGGTGTGATGCCCAAAATGTCGTCGCATGATAAGCACATGAAAAACCAAAGAAAATTGATAGACAATAGAATTTTTAACCTACTTATATTTGAAGTATATGAAGTATATGAAAATGTATTATGTAGAATATCTTGTAGAATATCTACTTATATTTTTCTTATTTAAATTTTAGACAAGGAATTTAAAGAATATCAGTGTTAATGGGTGTGCCATTAGTAATTTTATGTAGATTATTTACTCAAATCAAATGAAATTTAAGATTTCAATAAGGTTTTAAATTAAACGATGGAGACTTGGGCGGTGCGTTTAGGCGTGGACTTTGCGGAGTGGACCGATGATTTTAAGCGATGAATACTTAAAATCCCGAGAGAAGTTATTCCGAGGATGAATCCTCCCGCATCGCACTCACGCCTAGGGTTAGCGGAAGCCAAGTTCAGCCGCACTTCTCCCCTCCTCCTCCGATTCCGACGCTGGACGGGAACCTCTCGGCTTCAGATTTGGAGGAAGTCCCTCCGATTTCGACGCAGGGTGGAAGCTCTCGGCTTCAGTTTTGGGAGAGAAGCTAGATCTACTCTTCCCCTAGTTCTCCGTGAGATTCAAGCCTAAACGGAACAAAGACACATAAGTTTCTTCATCTCTTCTTCGATGTAACTATATTGTTCTCATTTCGATTTGTTCCCTTGTGAAATTGAACTCTAGGTTTGGAGAATTTGAAACACTTAAGATTTAGGGCATGCAAAAGATTATGAATGTAGTGCTATAATGATGTTTATCTTATATGCATGCTGATTTTAGACAAATAATTTCAAGATTTACATTCTAAACAAAATTAGGGCTCTTGGAGGAATTAACCTTGGTATTATTTGAAGTTAAGAGTATCTGTAGAATGATATAAGTCCAGTTGGGTCTTTAATTGACCTTAAGCGAGTTGTGCGCACTGGACAACATATGTGAGTCAACTTAGTTGGGCTTTATTAGCCTTAAGCGAGTTGTGCGCACTAAGTTTGACCAATAAAGTGGATTGAAATGCAGTAACCCTTAACTATCCTAATGAAAATTATTACATGATAAGAATCAAGTCAATCTAAATATATACACACATTGGTAAGAAATGAAAATGGCTATGAACTTCTTTTATTTCTTTCATATATATGTACTTGTGCACATTGAAATGTTTAGAAACTGCTATATCGCCTTTATTCGCATATCTGAGGAAGAATTTAATTCCTCGCTTAGTCTTTTACTTAAAAACTAACCCTTTCATTTAAAAAATTTTAGGTACTAAACGAAAATCAGAGTAAGCTGGAACTCTATCGAGCGTGGTATAAACAACTAGTGGGCATTTTTGAAATGGCAAACACTCGAGAGAGTTGTTGCAGTGCTAAACTTTGTCTGCTTGCCAAGAAAGACTTTTAATTATTAGTTGTAAATTATGAAGCTATCGTAGACTTTTATTGTGGACATGTAATGATATGTAAATCATGGAATAAGAGTTTCTTTCTGCACTGTTATTTCAATACTATTGTGACCTAGTAAAATAAGATGTTGGTTGGCTTTTCATATCAGCAAATTTATATTATATACAGTTCCTCTGTGATGGACAAGGGCCGTTACAAAAAATGGTATCAGAGGGAGGTTTCGAGGTGATGCCACATTTAGTGTTGTATAACTAGTACAAAATTTGAAACTAATACCTATTATATCATAAATGTCCTTAGTGTAAAATCTAATTCACGTTTAAAACATAGGAGCATGAGTCTTCTAGTCGGCGAGCTCGTGAAGAGCCGGTGATGTCTGCTGAAAGTGAGACAGAGCAGCGTGTGAATCTGCAAGTAGCAGACATGGCACGAGCAATGACAGAGGCTATCAGACTAGCCCGGGATACACCTCCAATAGTACATCCTATTGACCCTTGGGTAAGCTACCACAACGGCCAGTGGACGTGGATCTTCAACAATTTCTGAAGTTAAAGCCTCCCACCTTCAGAGGAGGATTAACCCCGATTGAAACTGAAGATTGGATTCTGAGGATAGAAACTATTTTTCGAGTGATGCATTGCTCAGAAAATCGAAAGATTGAGTTGTCAACTTTCTTATTTGAAGGAGAAGTTAAAAGATGGTGGGACACTATTATGAGTGAGAAGTTTGCCGATAAAGGAATTACTGATATTTCCTGGAAAGAAATGTTGATGAGTTTACTAATTGGTTTGTCCCAGCTTCAAAAAAAGGACTGCTGCAAGAGAAATTTCTACGTAGAGTGCAAGGAAATCGCACTGTACTACAATACGAAGCTGAGTTTTCTAACTTAGCCTTTTATGCGGGAGCCTTAATTACATCAGAAAAGGATCGATGTCGTCGCTTCCAGCAAGGTTTACGAGATAACATTCGAACATTTCTTGTACCATTAGAACTTACAAATTATAGCAGTCTTGTTACGAAAGCACGTCTAACTGAAATAGACATGGAGAAGACTTAAAGTAGGAGAGATTTCATGAATAAACGATCAGGTGAAGGGTCGAGTAAAGAGTCTTCAGGAAAGTCCTCTGGGTCCTCATGGAATAAAAAGAAATGGGCACAACCTTCCCCCTCAGCTACGTCAGGTAGTGTGACTCAATCCTCTATTAATAAGTGTGAAAATGCGGGAAAGTACATAAATGTCAATGTTTGTTTGGTACTGGTGTATGCTATATTTGTCGCCAGCCTGGGCAACGACAAAGTGAATGCTCAAGGAGGCAAGCAAAGGAAGGAGGCTTTAAGGGAGCATCAGGAGCTCAGCCTCAACGAGTGTTTCAAATGGGAACTTAGAAAGAAGGTAAATCTATTGCTTCCACATCCACATTAGTGGAGCCTAGCCATGAGGATCGGCACATACAACCTCGTGTATTTAATCTGGGACCCCAAGAGGCTAAGACTGATGAGACGGTCATCACAGGTATGATTTATGTTTACGATCACTTATTAAGGGTTTTATTTGATACGGGTGCAAGTCATTCCTTCGTTTCAATACATATCTTAAAGATCCTTCAAAGACAACCATATGTAACACAAGATATATTACATGTAATCATACCCAATAATCACATAATGACAACGCAATTGCAAGCTCAACTGCAAATTCAAATCAATGAAAAAGTGTTGGAAGTAGATCTGACAGTCTTACTGATTTCTGAATATGATATCATATTGGGCATGGATTGGTTGTCAAAGCATGAAGGAGTGATTAATTGTAAAACGAAAGAACTTACAATTATTTGTCCAGATTGAAGTCCAGTATCATTTAAAGGGCTAACAGAAGTAGAAAAAGTAATGATATCGACAATGAAGGCATTGAAGGCAATTCGAAAGGGAGATGAAGCCATATTAATTATGATCAAAGAAACAAAGGAAGAAAAGAAAGATATTTCTGAGGTGCCAGTGGTCTGCGAATTTTTGGAAGTGTTTCTTGATGACCTGCCACGAGTGCCTCCCTACAGAGAGTTGGAATTTACAATCTCTCTTATTGAAGGAGCTACCCCAGTAGCGAAAACACCATATCGTATGCCTCCAAAGGAACTAGTAGAGTTGAAATCCCAGTTGCAAGAACTTGTAGATAAAAAATTCATACGGCCCAGCTCTTCACCCTGGGGAGCCCCGAGCCCATGTTTTATTTGTAAAAAAGAAGGATGGAACACTCCACCTTTGCATTGATTACAGAGAACTTAATAAGTTGACAATAAGAAACAAGTACCCCCTTCCTCGTATTGATGATCTCTTTGATCAATTAGTGCATATGACCATATTCTAAAAAATTGATTTGAGATCGGGTTACCACCAGTTGAGAGTGAAAGAAGATGTTTTTAAAACAGCATTCAGTACCGGATATGACCACTTTGAATTTGTTGTCATGCCATTTGGGTTAACAAACGCCCCTGCAGCGTTTATGGATTTAATAAATCGATTGTTTAAAGATTATTTAGATACATGTATCATTATTTTTATTGATGACATTTTTATATATTCTAAGACTTATTTGAGAATGACACTGCAAACTTTAAAGGATCACCAATTATATGCCAAATTTTCTAATTGTGCATTTTGGTTAAAAGAAGTGTCCTTCTTGGGTCATGTTATAAATGCACAAGGATTAGCCGTGGACCCTAGCAAAATTGAGGCAATCATTCAGTGGCCCCGACCTACGACTGTAACAAAAGTGAGGAGTTTTCTGGGATTAGCTGACTACTACAGAAAGTTTGTCAAGAATTTCTCTAAATTGACGTTACCATTAATGAAATTGACCAGGAAGAATATGTTTTTTGATTGGGATGTTGAATGTCAATTAGCTTTTGAAGAATTAAAAGAGAGGCTAACAATGACCCCTATCACAGTAATGGCCTCAGGATCAGAAGGATTTCAGATTTTCAGTGATGCATCATACCAAGGTCTTGGTTGTGTACTAATGCAACACTGAAAAGTTATTGCTTATGGCTCTAGACAATTAAAGGATGCCGAGAGAAATTATCCAACTCATGATCTGGAATTGGCAGCAGTCGTTTTTGTGTTGAAAATATGTCGTCACTATTTATATGGAGTCCGATGCGAAATTTTTACAGATCATAAAAACTTGAAGTATATTTTTACACAAAAAAAATTAAACCTTCGTCAACGACGTTGGTTGGAATTTATTAAAGATTATGAATTTGATATCCAGTATCACCAAGGTAAAGCTAATACTGTAGCGGATGCACTGAGTCGGAAGAGCACAGTCACCATTTCAGTGATGGTACAGTATAATCAGAGTATAATACATGAATTGCAGAAAATAAATATATCTCTTATCTTTACTTCAGAAGATAAGCAATCTCAGTTGTTTCAATTGCAGATCCAATATACAATAAAAGAAAGAACTTTGAATGCAATCTCTTAGAATCCCTTCTTTGTAACTTTAATGGAGAAAATGAAGAAGGGAGAGGTAAATAATTTTACAGAAAAAGAAGGATTACTATTCATGAATGGTAGACTCTGTATTCCAAATGCAGATAATTTGAGAACTGATATTTTGTATGAAGTGCATAATACGCCATATTCCATTCATCCCAGTCGTACTAAAATGTATCATGACTTAAAGCAAGATTTTTGGTGGCCATGGATAAAGAATGATGTAATTACATATATCGCCAAATGTCACACCTGCCAGGTAGTGAAAGCAGAACATATGAAACCAGGAGGTTACCTAAAATCATTACCTATTCCCGAATGAAAATGGGACGACATTGCAATAGATTTTGTTTGGGGTTTACCAAGAAGTAAGCAAGCAAATGATGGTTTTTGGGTAATTATAGATCGTTTGACAAAGAGTGCACACTTCATTGCCGCAAAGCAAAGCGGAGCAACCAAGAAATTAGTGGATGAATACATTGACGTCATTCTCAAGCTCCATGGAATACCCCGAACAATTATTTCAGACAAAGATGGTCGATTCACGTCTGACACATGGAGACTGGTACATAAAAGATTGGGGACAAGGTAGTTGTACAATACAACATTTCACCCTCAAATAGATGGACAATCAGAACGCACAATCCAGTTATTAGAGGATTTGTTACGAATGATTGTTCTTGAATTAAAAGGATCTTGGGAAAAGTACTCATCTCTAGTTGAATTTGCGTACAATAATAGTTATCAATCTACAATTCAAATGACCCATTTTGAAGCACTATACGGAAGGAAATGCCGAACACCTCTAAGTTGGGCAGAAGATGGAGAAAGAAGACTACAATAAAGAAATGGTGGACAAACTACGGGAGAAAATTGTATTTATACAAAAACGAATGAAGATTGCGCAAGACCGTCAACAAAAGTATTATAACGCACGACATCGTCGTGTAGTTTCAGGTTGGAGATCAAGTATGTTTAAAGATAAAACCATTTAAAGACGTCTCAAGATTACGGAAGATTGGGAAGTAAAATCCACAATATGTAGGACCTTTTCCTATAATTGAACGTGTGAGCGATATGACATACAGATTGACACTGACAGATGACTTGCAAAATCTCCATGATGTTTTCATGTATCGTCCCTACGAAAATATATAGTTGATCCAGATAAGATGATTTCTACCGCAGATCTGCACATAAAACCAGATCTATCGAGTCCAACGGAGCCTTATCAAATTCTTGATTGGCAGACCAAACGATTGCGGAATAAAGATGTCAGTTTTGTGAAAATATGGTGGAAAGGACACCCAAAAAGTGAAGCCACTTGGGAACGAGAATATCTCTTTTGGAACTTGTTTCCAACATTTTGAAGGTACGCCATTTTCGAGGACAAAAATTTTATGAGGGGTGTAATTGTGACGCTCAAAATGTCGTGGCATGATAAGCACATGATGAACCAAAGAAAATTGATAGACAATAGAATTTTTAACCCTATGAAGCACGAATACTTCCCCGAAGGCAGCGTACCCGTACCAGATACGTATCCGGTACTGGTACAAAGCCGATACTCGATGGATACACCTATGTGGACAAACTTGGACTTAGCACATCATTCTGTATACTGTGATAGGAGCCTGTTTTTCTAGAGTAAACAAATTAAGTTGTGTACGTCCAATTAAGTTGTGTATCTGTACTGAGTATGTTTCTGGTATCGGTACCTTTGTGTTACAAGTACGTGTATTGAACGTGTTGATTCAACGCAAGTTATTAACAAAACGGCTAACTTGTCTTTAGACTAACCAGAGATTGAAGATGCTGATCTCCAACAATGAAGAAGAATAAAAAACTGATAAGTAACTTAAGTTTAATTTTATCTCTTTTGGTTAAACATATAAGATGTTAAATTTTGTAGTATTTACAAATGCTTAATGTTTGAAAACTTCATGCTATGTTGCATTGATTTGTGAACTTGTACTTCAAGTTATGATTTATGTTTAATGTTTCGATATTTTGAGAACTATTTATTGCACTTGTGATATATAAATATATATTATATTTGTTATAACGTATCATGACGTACCTGTATCCTTGTTTTTAAAATTTTATCGTACCGTCGTACCGGGTACGTATCGTATCCCGTACCCGTACCCGTACCGGTGCTTCCTAGTTTTAACCTACCCCCGCAACAATAATTGAAGTATATGAAAATGTATTATGTAGAATATCTTGTAGAATATCTACTTATATTTTTCTTATTTAAATTTTAGACAAGGAATTTAAAGAATATCAGTGTTAATGAGTGTGCCATTAGTAATTTTATGTAGATTATTTACTCAAATCAAATGACATTTAAGATTTCAATAAGGTTTTAAATTAAACGATGGAGACTTGGGTGGTGCGTTTAGGCGTGGACTTTGCGAAGTGGACCGATGATTTTAAGCGGTGAATACTTAAAATCCCGAGAGAAGTTATTCCGAGGATGAATCCTCCCGCATCGCACTCGCGCCTACGGTTAGCGGAAGCCAAGTTCAGCCGCACTTCTCCCGTCCTCCTCCTTCGATCCCGACGCTGGACGGGAACCTCTCGACTTCAAATTTGGGGGAAGTCCCTCCGATTTCGACGCTGGGCGGAAGCTCTCGGCTTCAGTTTTGGGAGAGAAGCTAGCTCTACTCTTCCCCTAGTTCTCTGTGAGATTCAAGCCTAAACGGAACAAAGACACATAAGTTTCTTCATCTCTTCTTCGATGTAAGTATATTGTTCTCATTTCGATTTGTTCCCTTGTGAAATTGAACTCTAGGTTTGGAGAATTTGAAACACTTAAGATTTAGGGCATGCAAAAGATTATGATTGTAGTGCTATAATGATGTTTATCTTATATGCATGCTGATTTTAGACAAATAATTTCAAGATTTATATTCTAAACAAAATTAGGGCTCTTGAAGGAATTAACCTTGGTATTATTTGAAGTTGAAAATTAAGTTAGTGATGTATATATCTAAAGAGCCTGCTGATTTTTAATTTCATGCATACAAAGGATTTGTGGGATTTACTTTACTTTGAAATCTAAATTTGTTAATATAGAGAGATGTTAATTTCATGATAAAAAGATCAAGCATGTTATGTATATTAAATTGATGAAGGATTGATGTAGAAAATTTTACACAAACATGATGGTTATGATTTTTCGTGGGGATTTAAAAATATTACTAACAAGCATGTTGTTAATTGGAGATTATTGTTAGCATGCCTAAATAATATTATCCAGACATGACTTGGGAGTCTTTAGGTTTGTAAATGAATATGAAAATTCATTTAACTAAGCTTGGGTGAGAATCGTGTTAGGAGTGGTTACTGGAATATAATGTTATATATGATATAATTGATAGTCTTCAAATGTTATTGCTAACTTAAGTATAAAAGCCCTATTTGGAAGAATGTTCCTTACATAAAAACCTTACTCCTTATATAGACATATGATTATTAACTGCTAATAGCTATTCAAAAGGATGGTGTCGCCCGATCGACGAGGTGATGATCCAAGAAATGACAAAAACAAGGAGAAAGTTGTGGTGAGGGTTTCTTTCTTTAAATCTGTTTGAACTTTTATGTCTTATTCTTGTACAAGTTTTTAGCCTAATTCATATGAAATTTTAAATGGAATGTTCTAAGAAATGCATTGATGAAACTATGTTAAGGGTATCTGTAGAATGATATAAGTCCAGTTGGGTCTTTAATTGGCCTTAAGCGAGTTGTGCGCACTGGACAACATATGTGAGTCAACTTAGTTGGGCTTTATTAGTCTTAAGCGAGTTGTGCGCACTAAGTTTGACCAATAAAGTGGATTGAAATGCAGTAACCCTTAACTATCCTAATGAAAATTATTACATGATAAGAATCAAGTCAATCTAAATATATACACACATTGGTAAGAAATGAAAATGGCTAAGAACTTCTTTTATTTCTTTCATATATATGTACTTGTGCACATTGAAATGTTTAGAAACTGCTATATCGCCTTTATTCACATATCTGAGAAAGAATTTAATTCCTCGCTTAGTCTTTTATTTAAAGGCTAACCCTTTCATTTTAAAATTTTTAGGTACTAAACGAAAATCAGAGTAAGCTGGAACTCTATCGAGCGTGGTATAAACGACTAGTAGGCATTTTTGAAATGACAAACACTCGAGAGAGTTGTTGCAGTGCTAAACTTTGTCTGCTTGCCAAGAAAGACTTTTAATTATTAGTTGTAAATTATAAAGCTATCGTAGACTTTTATTGTGGACATGTAATGATATGTAAATCATGGAATAAGAGTTTCTTTCTGCACTGTTATTTCAATACTATTGTGGCCTAGTAAAATAAGTTGTTGGTTGGCTTTTCATATAAGCAAATTTATATTATATACTGTTCCTCTGTGACGTACAAGGGCCGTTACAGTAGGGTTATCTGCCCTTAGAATATCTATAACAAACCCCAAACTTTTTGTAATATTACGAGCTCACGAAACCAAATCTTATTCACTCTGAAAACTCAAGTTTGTGTTAAAATGTATTCCAACATCTACATGTGTTTCTTGGGAAGATTCTTCATTTTCTAACAACTTTACATCCTCAAAACTCATTTTTATCTAAGGGAAGCATAAACAAGACGGCAAAACATAAAAATTCTAAAAGACTACTTAAACAACAGAAATCTAAAAAAATTGAAAAATGAAGGTATCACGAGCTAACGCTTTCAGAAATTGGAAATACGGTGGTTGGGTAGACAGTGACAACTCCTATATGGAATCAATAATCTTTAAAAAAACACTTTTTTTGCAAAAATCATTCTAAGAAATTTAGGAAAAAGGGTCAAAGATCTAAAAAACATTGATTAAATTAGGGTTTATACCGAGAAAGATCACAACAAAATGATTAGGAATTAACATAAAAAAGATTTAGAATAACCAAAACCTATACAAAATTGAGAGAGATCAGAAAATCTAAGTTTTATGGTAGAAAAAGAGGAAAAATGGAGGAGGATGTCTCACCTTCGACCACCACCAACAGAGAATGCATGCATACCCCTTCACGTGGGGGCACACCGATGAGATCAATTGAAAGGAGGCCGACCCTGAGGAGGGGCGAGGAGCCGGGGAAAGAGTGATTTCGGTAGGGCCGAAAAATTAAGATGTGTGAATAGAAAAGAGATGTGCGATTAGGTATTTTGAGCTATTAAAAAAAGGTTTTAAATTTTATAAATGGTGTACCAATGGCCAAAACATGTTTGCATATATCATCACCCTTAAAAAATGAGCCTTTCATTACCAAAAAAATGGGAGCCATTAGATCACAAATAGGCATACTTTTTCTTAAAAGCAAAGAGACAACTCGTTGAAAAATTTATAAGGTGAATTAAAAGAGAGTTTGACTGTGCGGGATATTAAAATTATGAAGGCAAGTTATAATAGTATAAAGAATAACAAGTGTGTTGATATTCGCATAGAGTTTATCGCTATTTGTAGCCCATAAGTAAACACCCTTTATTCATTTTTAACACCCTAAGCTAATATACGCAGACCCCTTTGCCGATCATGTTTCGCTATTTCTTCCGCTAGCAGCCCTCGCCAATATCACCTGACCGCCTGTTTGCTCTGAACACGCACCTCACAGGACCTCCTGTCCTGGCCGCCCGTGACTTCCGATTGAAGGTCCATTTTGGTGAGTTTTCCTATGCCCTTTTTTCTCTCCATTTCGTTTTAAAACCTAGGTATTTCTAAAATCCTCCATAAAATTTTGAAGGCTTCGATTCACTACAAATCTTGTGTTTGCTCCTTCATCCTACCATGGTATGGTTCTTTGATGGTAAATCCCTAATTTTATGCACTTTTCTTGCTTCTCTAACCTCCTTCAGCAATGATCTTAAGGAGTAGTTGAATAAATGGTTTTTTTTCTTCTGATTTTTTGTTCCATATTGTAGCTGTATTATCCACCAAAGCCCAGCATTCCCAAAATTTAGAAGTATGAACTAATGATACCTTATATTTCATTATTTCTTTTGAATTTGTAGCTTAATGAATGCCATTTTTAGAGTTTGTATGTGTTCTTTTTGCTGTGTTTGCACTTTCATTGGATAACAATGAGTTTAGATGAATTGAAGTTGCTAGCAAATGAAGAATCTTCCAAAGACAGATGTTGGAATGCATTTTAGCACGCATATGAGGTTTTATAGTAAAGAAGATTCCGTTGTGTGGGCAATGGATATTGCAAAAAATTTAGGATTTGTTATTGTAGAGAAGTACACAAAATAAATTAATTTTTATTAATTGTACATCATACATATAATTGTACATTTATATAAGAGGAGAAAGAGAGGAGGAATCCTATCCTAAGATGTGGGACTAAACAACCAAACAAGAAGAGCCTCAAGATGGGCCTATCTTTGGGCTTTTACATATATTCTTTAAGATGAGCCTCAAGATGTGGGACTAAACAACCAAACAAGATGAGCCTCAAGATGGGCCTATCTTTGGGCTTTTACATATATTCTTTAACACACCCCCGTGAGCTGGAGCATACAAACCGTAAGCACCAAGCTTGGAAAAAAATTGGTAGCATAGCGGGAGAGGTAAAACCTTGGTGAGAATATCAGCAACTTGCCCAACATCAGGAACATGTTGCAATTCTATCTTCTTCAATTGAACCTTTTCCCGAATGAAATGACAATCAACTTCAATGTGTTTCGTCCGTTCATGGAAAACAGGATTCTTGACAATGTGTATGGCAGTTTGACTGACGCCAAATAGAGTGGCCAGTGAGAAAAGCTTGATTCCTAAATCACCTAGGAGACCCCCAAGACATGTAAGCTCAGACAACAACTGTCATTAAACAATATTCGGCTTCAGCAGATGAGCGAGTAACTACATACCGTTTCTGTTATGGCCCCGGACGAGTTGCGGTTCCGAGGATTCAAATACACCAGAAGACCCAAAGGAGCGCCGGATAAAGACAAAGGAGCGCCGGATAAAGACCGGGCTGAACCATCCGGTTCAGCCCGCAACTAATCAATAAGAGGAAGGAGGGCTGAACCACACCGGTTCAGCCCTCATTGGGGCCGGCCGGCCCTAGGGAAAAGGGGGCTCCATAAATACCCCTTTTCCCCCCTCTTTGGAGGCATGCAAATTATCATTTCAGGTATTCCTTCTTCTTTGAAACCCTAGCCGTTTTTTCCTTTCCTAGTTCCTTTTCTGCTTAGAACCCTAGCGGTAGCATAACATTTGGTATCAGAGCGTCCTTCCTGCGACCATGGTGACGCGTACGGAGGCGGAGACAGCGCGATTGGCCGCCATCGAGGAGAACTATGTGGCGTTGACGGATTCTGTAGCGGCAATCGACGCAAGCATGAAAAACTCGCAACAACAAATGGAAGAATGCCTCGACGAGAAGATGGAGGAGTTGAAAGCCCTCCTCTTGCAAAATCTGAAAGGGAAGGCCGTGAACGGCGCGGGATCGGACACGGAGGCGACAAATTTGCCTCACGGAGGAAATCCGGGAGGCAGAAGTCACGGAAACGGCGCGTCGGGCTCGGGATCGGCGCGGGGTTTCCGCCCGACGTCGTTTGCACGTCGACTGCCCCTACCCGAGCCAACGGGCTTCCAGGCGGACAACCGGAGGGCAGCGGAGGGTTCGGCGGGGGTTTCGCCCCTCCTGGTCGAGCGGCGGACAGCACGGGAGGTTGCTGGGGGGCCGACGGTGGATCAGCATCAGCGTGGGGGTGCGAACAGCCTTTCCCGACTCACGGAGGGCTGCTGCGGCAAGGATCGGGGCTCGGGCAGCCTTCGGCACAGCCCTGGAGACCACAACACCAAGGATTCGGACTGTTTCGGCCGACCGGAGCAAATGCGGTCCCTCTCGGCGGTACCACGGGGGTTTTTCCTCCTCAACCAGCAAATGCACCTAATGGAGGATACGGTCCGACCAATATAGGGCCGGGAAGAAATCCGGGGTGGAACCAGGGAGGAATTCAAGGAGACTTTGGGCAACCCGGAGTAATGGGACAAGATGGTGGAGGTTGGGGAGGGCCTTATCAGAGACCATACATTCAACCCAAACGGACACGCTTGTCAGAAGGTTCAGGTGTTCATGTTGCATGAGGAGGATGACGAGGAAGAACAGGTAGAAGCAACCGATGTGGGGGATCTGGATTTGGCAAATCTGGATTTGGCAGAGTTCGGAGTCTCCTTGCAGGCGATGGAGGGGTGTACGGCCCCCGTGACGCTCCGTTTCACCGGCTGGGTGGGCAGGGAGCGAGTGACCATTCTGGTGGATAGTGGGAGTACCCACAACTTCATCAATCCCGCAGTCGCTTCGAAGGTGGGACAGACAATTGACAGAGAGGCAGCTTTCCAGGTGATGGTGGCAGATGGGAGTAAGCTCAGGTGCGAGGGGGTGATGAAGAGGGTGGAGATCCGCATGCAGGGCTATGTGTGCCACACGGATATGTACCTGCTCCCGATCCGGGGTTCGGACATGGTGTTGGGGGTCCAATGGTTACGACAGTTGCAGAGGGTGACCACCGATTGGGTTCGTCTGACGATGGAGTTCACACAGCAGGGGAAGGATTATTGCCTGCAGGGCATTCGGTCTTCACCTTTGAAAGAGATTTCCTTGAGGAGCTTGCAGCGATTGGAGGAGCAGGGATCACCGATGGCCATGGTAGTCGGGGTGGAGGCCGTGATCCAAGACCTACAGGTCATTCCAGAGAGGATACAGGTACTTTTGTCACAGTTCAGAGATGTTTTCCAAGAACCCCGGGGACTTCCTCCGCCCAGATTCAGGGATCACGGCATACAGATGAAAGAAGGGGCTGCGCCCCCGAACGTCCGTCCCTACCGGTACCCGTACATTCAGAAGGCGGAGATCGAGAAAAGTGTGAAAGAAATGCTGGCAACCGGCATCATACGACCGAGCACCAGCGCCTTTTCCTCACCCATCATTCTGGTGAAAAAGAAAGATGGTTCTTGGCGTTTCTGCGTGGATTACCGCAACTTGAATGCTTCAACAATTAAGGATAAGTTTCCGATACCGATGATAGAGGAGCTCTTAGACGAGCTGCATGGAGCAAGTTTGTTTACTAAGCTGGACCTCCGATCCGGCTACCACCAGATTAGAATGAAGACTGAAGACATCCACAAGACCGCGTTTCGCACACACGCATTACGAGTTCCTGGTGATGCCCTTTGGGCTCTCCAATGCCCCATTGACCTTTCAGGCCGTGATGAATGAGACCTTTCGGCCCCTCCTACGGCGATCGGTACTCATTTTCTTCGATGACATACTGATATACAGTCGGTCGTGGGAGGAGCATGTTGAGCACGTGGCACAAGTTCTTACCATTCTGCGGCAGCATCAGTTCTATGCCAAACTATCAAAGTGCTCGTTTGGACAGTCAGAGGTGGAATATTTGGGGCATCTGGTTTCGGCTCAAGGGGTCAGGGCGGACCCAAAGAAGATCGAAAGCATGGTGGAGTGGCCGCGACCGACCAGCGTGCGAGCACTTCGAGGCTTCCTGGGCCTCACTGGATACTATCGGAGATTCGTGAAGGACTATGGTAAGCTGGCACGACCACTTACTCAGCTACTCCACAAGGAGTCCTTTACTTGGCATGACGAAGCGGAAAGGGCCTTCTGCACCCTCAAGGAGTCCATGACGACCACGCCGGTGCTCGCACTACCGGATTTCACCAAGGAGTTCGTGGTAGAGACGGACGCCTCAGGAGTGGGTATCGGTGCGGTTTTGATGCAGGAGGGGCGGCCATTGGCCTACTTCAGCAAGGCGTTGGCACCACGGACTCTGGGTCTTTCCACTTACGAGAAGGAGATGCTAGCAATCTTACATGCAGTGACTCTGGTGGCGCCCTTATCTGCTCGGTCATCATTTCAAAGTGCGCACTGATCATCAGAGCCTGAAGCACTTCTTGGATCAGCGGTTGGCCTCTCCCCTCCAGCAGAAGTGGTTGACGAAATTGCTGGGATATGCAACCTATGAGATCGTGTATAAGCAGGGCAAAGAGAATTTGGTAGCCGACGCCCTATCCCGCCTTCCGGACAGTACTTTCTGACCATCTCTCGGTGCCGTTGATCGAGTCCTTGGATGACATTCAGAGAGAGATAGCCACCGACCCCGAGCTACAACCTATTGTGGAGGCCTTGTCTCAGGGCCAACCCACACCGCCAGGATACCAGCTGGTTGGGGGACATTTGTATTACAACGGGAGGGTGGTCATTCCCGCTTCCTCCCCTTGGAAGGAGATCATGTTACAGGAGTTCCACTCGTCTCCGGCCGGAGGCCATGCCGGAGTGCTTCGCACTTTACAGCGGCTGCGGGCCAACGTCTTTTGGAGGGGGTTACGCGGGGACACACAGCGTTTTGTGCAGCAGTGCGATATGTGCCAGCGACAGAAGTATGAGACGTCATCACCAGCCGGATTGCTCACACCCTTGGAGATTCCCCAGCAGATATGGGAGACGGTCTCGATGGATTTTATTGAGGGCTTGCCCCGGTCTCAGGGCAAGTCCGTGATCTTGGTCATAGTGGATAAGCTGTCCAAGTACGGCCATTTCCTCGCTCTTAGCCATCCCTACACTGCGGAGACCGTCGTCGATCTCTTTGCCCGGGAGGTAGTGCGCCTTCATGGTCTTCCGAGCTCCATCATATCGGACCGCGATCCAACCTTCGTCAGCAAATTTTGGCAGGAACTTTTCAGGTTGCAAGGCACCAAGTTACGCATGAGCACGACAAATCATCCGCAAACTGATGGCCAGACAGAGGTGCTGAACCGGGGGGTCGAGACATATCTTCGCTATTTTGTCATGGATGAACCCCGCACGTGGACTCGATGGTTACACTGGGCGGAGTACTGTTACAATACGTCGTATCACACGGCCAGTCCACCCCGTTCGAGGTTGTATACGGGCGCTCACCGCCCACTCTGCGATCGTATGAACCGGGCAGCACTGCCCTGCCGGCCGTGGATCGAGCTTTACGAGACCGGGATCAGACCTTGGCTCTCTTGCGGGACAATCTACGGGTTGCACAGGACCGGATGAAGTTGCAGGCCGATAAGCACCGGACAGAACGAACCTTTCAGGTTGGGGACGAGGTCTTTCTCCGACTCCAGCCTTACAGACAGCTTTCAGTTGCTCGCCACTCCAATCAGAAGCTAGCCCCACGGTTCTATGGGCCGTTTCGCATCACTCGACGGGTGGGTCCGGTCGCTTACACGCTTGCCCTTCCTGAGGGCTCTCGCATCCACCCCACCATCCATGTCTCACTGCTGAAGAAGAAGTTGGGAGCGACAGCCACAGTGCTCCCCTCTCTACCCGAGGCTACTACGACGGGGGAGTTGCGTCCCAGCCCAGATGATATTCTGCTGACCAGATGGAAGAAACATGGCACGGAGTACCGTTCGGAGATTCTAGTCAAGTGGAAGGATCTATCTGCCGCACACAACACGTGGGTGGACTTCTTGGAGTTCCAGGAGTTATTTCCCGACTTCCAGCTTGAGGACAAGCTGCCTCTTGATGGGGAGGGGAATGTTATGGCCCCGAACGAGTTGCGGTTCCGAGGATTCAAATACACCAGAAGACCCAAAGGAGCGTCGGATAAAGACAAAGGAGCGCCGGATAAAGACCGGGCTGAACCATCCGGTTCAGCCCGCAACTAATCAATAAGAGGAAGGAGGGCTGAACCACACCGGTTCAGCCCTCATTGGGGCCGGCCGGCCCTAGGGAAAAGGGGGCTCCATAAATACCCCTTTTCCCCCCTCTTTGGAGGCATGCAAATTATCATTTCAGGTATTCCTTCTTCTTCTTTGAAACCCTAGTCGTTTTTTCCTTTCCTAGTTCCTTTTCTGCTTAGAACCCTAGCGGTAGCATAACAGTGTCTTGCTGCGTCAGCCATCAGGTAATGAGATGTCCTCCAAAATAAGTGCAGTATCCACTTGTGGAACGACGATCATCCAACGAACTAGCATATTCATCGTTAGAACATGCAATCAGAGATAATAGAGACGAAGAAGGCTTGTATACAAGTCCTTGTCTAGGAACAGTCTTTAAGTATCGAAGAATACGCTCAACTGCTTGAAGATGAGAGATATGTGGCTCATGCATGAATCAACAGACAACTTCAACAACAAATGATATATCAGGTCTTGTAACCATGAGATATATCAGCTTTCCCACAAAACAACAATAATACTCGGGGTTCGGAAGGAGAAGATCAAAGTATGAGGCATGAACGCAGAGCTTGCGATTGATATCCATGGGAGTGTCGACAGGTTTGCGGCTAGGGTAGCCCGCATCATGAAGAAAGTCAAGACAGTATTTTCTTTGAGATAAAACAAGCTCATTCGGTCGTCAAGCCACCTCGAGACCAAGAAAATATCGAAGTTTTCCCTGGTTCTTTGTTTGAAAACAGTCGCCAGATGTTGTTTGATCGTGTGTATTCCTGTGAGATCGTCTCCCGTAATCAAAATATCATCAACATACACCAAGAGAATCACTGTGTCTGTTGGACAATGACGAGTGAATAAGGAGAAGTCGGTTGAACTCTGAGTGAACCCAACAACACTAACAGTCTGACTAAACTTGTCAAACCATGTCCGAGAAGACTGTTTGAGACCATAAAATGATTTCTTCAGACGACATACAAGAGACTCCCCCGTAGTCTCAAACCCGGGAAGTTGTTGCATGTAGACAATCTCCTACAAATCACCATTGAGATAAACATTTTTGACATCCAATTGATACAATGTCTAGTGTCGATGAACATTGAGGGAAATCAAAACACAAACATTATTGAGTTTGGTGACCGGAGAAAATGTCTCATCATAATCTAGACCTGATTGTTGAGTAAAACCACGAAGCACAAGGTGAGCCTTCAGACATTGAACCGTCCCATCCGGACCACGTTTGATGGCAAACACCCACTTACAACCCACGCAAGTCTGTTCAGGAGGAAGAGTGACAAGATCCCAATTGTGGTTTGCCCAAAGAGTAGACATTTCCTCATCCATGGCTGCCCGCCACCTCGGATGTTGGAGAACCTCCTGGACAGAGGTAGGAGAGGTAATAGAAGATAAAGAAAGTGCAAACTTTTTGAGTTCTGAAGAGAGGCGGTGTAAGGAGACATAATTAGTCATTAAGTAAGCAGTAAAGACGGTTGTCGGATCTGCAGGTCGCAAAATATCATCAGTGTAGGGCATCTCCCGTAGAGTAGTAGACAAAGGAGGATGAAAAGTATACACCTGAATCAGAGGTGATTTTGGTGGGATTGGCGTGGGAAGGAGAGGTGGGTTTGGTGGGATTGACGCGAGAAGAAGAGGTGGAAGGTTAGAAGTAACGAGGATAGTAGGTCGTGAAAGGAGAGGAGGAATTGGAGAATTAGTTGGTTGAAAATGGCAAGGCTGGTCTTCGAGAAAGGTGACATCAGCAGAAGTAACAACCTTGCGATCCTTGGGAGAGAAGCAGACATAGCCCTTCTGAGTACGTGAGCAACCAACAAACATATATTTCGTGGCACGTGAATAAAGCTTGTCAGTGGACGAACTAAGATTGTGAACACAGCAAACGCAGCCAAATATGCGAGGTGGAACAAAAAATGAGTTTGTGGAGGGAAAATGGAGATTAAAGGGAGACACAAAGTTGAGAACGGAGGAGGACATGCGGTTAATAAGGTAGCAGGTTGTAGAAACCCCGAAATTCCAATAGAATTTGGGGGCATTCATTTGAAACATAATGGAGCGGGCGACGTCAAAAAGGTGACGATTCTTGCATTCAACACCATTTTCTTGTGTGTGTGTGAGTGGGGGGGGGGGGTATAAGCACACGAGATTTGATGGATGATCCCGAACTCATTACACAGGTCAGTAACCCCATGACTTGGGTACTCACGAGCATTATCGGTTCAGAGAGTTTTAATTGTAGTAGAAAACTGATTTTGAGTCTAAAAAAAAAGGCACAAAGAACTCGAGTTAGGGCAGAGTGATCATGAAGTAAATATAACCATATTATTTGATAGTAATCATCGATAAAGGTGATGAAGTAATGATAACCAGAAGTACTTGCGGTTTTATAGGGTCCCTAAATATCTAAATGAACAAGAGCAAAAGGAGCATCGTGCCCGGTATAAGAAGGTGAGAAAGTAACATGATGTGAGCTTTCCAGAGTATGTGGAGAGAAGCATGCCCAGACAACGATGTCACTCGACAAAGCTAATAGATGAGAGAATTGCGTGGGGGGGGAGAGGGGTCCAGGATGTAGAGCCCATTCGACAACTGCCCTTTACCAATGATATTTTGCGTCTTGTGATCCTGCACAACATAAAAGGTGGAAGAGAATGTTACATAGAAATCAAGGTCTTTTGTGAGACGGCTAATAGATAGGAGTTTGAAAGGGGAGCCCAGAACATGAAGAACTGAGCAAAGAGTGATGGAGGGAGTAAGGTTTACGTCTGCTGATCCAGAGATTGTAGTGGTGACCCTATTAGCAATAGTAATGAACTTGGGATGCACAGAGTCCAAGTATTTGGAAGATTTTCGTGGGATAATGTGGTGTGATGCCCCAGAATCCATAATCCAGGATGAACTATGGGCAAGACGGGAGATACCGCCATCCGAAAAAGACACAATTAAGTTGAGAGAACGGGCGAGTATCCCTTGAGGTTGCTGGAGTTGGGTGTGCAAGACATCAATGTCAGCTTGAATGTTGTGTGGAGTGTAATTATGCCGACCATTACTCTGAGAAAGAATGTGATTGCCATGAGAATACAGTTGAGTCGAAAGAAACGGAGTAGCATGATTGGCCATTGGAGAATATCCAACCAGGAAGAAGCTGTGGTCAAGGCCTGGAGAGGACAAATATATCGAGCGAACGGGCGAAGAAGCCCAACGACAAGAGCAAACGGCGACGGCTAGACAGGTAGCAATCAGCGACGGTGAGAAGAGCAGATGTCACCAGGCAATCAACGGCGATCTGGCAATCAACAACAACGGGTAACAAACAACCCTGATACTTCCTTCAACGGCGACGGCCTGGCGGTAGCAACAACGGTCCGACAATCAGCAGAGGTCGTATACGAGCAAGCAACAAGGAATTGCGGTCTGAGTAGCAACAAGAAGAGGGTGCGGGGAGTCACAACAACCTTGAGAGCGGCAAAAGGCCAGCACGGGCAGACACAGTGGCTTGGAACAACAAAGACAAGGCACTTGTGGCGAGACACTTGCAGCTATTAGAAGGAAGAAGCGAGTTCCACCAGCGAAAAGCAACTCCGGGCGACGACGAGCAGGAGAACTCAATGTGGCAATGTGCAAGCCAGCAGTAGCAAGGACTAGCGTCAAGAGGTTGTGGTCAGGAAGTAGCGGAAGAGCAGGCATCCTGGCTATTAGGCAAGGCAGCGGTTAGGCCAACAAACTGTAATGGAGGCAAGGCAAGCAGGCAGAGCGCCGACTAAAGAAGCAACAATGATAATCCTGGACACAGGCACACAACGGCCTTGTTTGCAGCAACATCAACAGGCGAGGTCCCGCGACAAGAAGCTACAACCTGAGAGCAATTGCAGCGGCAGGCTGCAAGAGGAGGCATCAAGAAGCCAGTTGCGGCCTGAGGAGGCAGCAAGAAGATACCAGGCGGCAAGACAAAGAGGTTGCGGCCTGAGGAGGGAGTGTGACCTAAGAGTAAGAGCTGCGGCCTGAGGAGATTACAGACAGAAGCTGCAGACCGAATTTGTGGCAAGGAGAAAAATAAAAAATCAGTCTGCTACGAGAAGAGGAGCGGGCTGACCCACTTGATAGGAGAGAAAGCTATAAAAGTGAGGGGGGGGGGGGGGGGGAGGGGGAGCAGAGAATGAGAAGGCTGGAGAGGGGACTTGGGGCTAGAAAAGAACAAGCCGTAGATAATGAGAAAGCTGCCGTTAGAAAAATCTAACCACCCAAAGAATGGGCAGAATGAGCCTACGGAGGAAAAACAGGTGTTCAGATCGATGGCTCTGATGCCATGTATAAAAGTACACAAAATAAATTGATTTTTATTAATTTCTTTGAAATAGCTTCCATACATCATACATATAATTGCACATTTGTACATTTATATAAGAGGAGAAAGAAATGAGGAATCATATCTTAAGAAGTGTGACTAAACAAGCTAACAAGAAGGACCTATCTTTGGGTTTTTACATATATTCTTTAACAGTAATCATTATTCTAAGGGCGAATAAGCACACTGTCAGAGTAACACAGGGTAATCTTAGGTTGTGATAGAGTCGGGGGGTTTTCTCATAAGAGTCAAAACAGGAAATGGTGGGTGAAGCAAAATATGAGAAAGCCAAGTTCCACACGTTGTGGATATAGGTTTGCATTGAAAGGGCATAGAGAAGAAAATGATAAATAAAAAACTGAAGTTAAGTATGGTATGTACAATCATGAATTTGTTCATCTTGAAACACACTCATATGCTGGTAGGCTAGATGATGAGCATAAGATAGTGAAGGAGATGTATAATGTTGGATGTAAGCCTCGTAAATATTATTTGCATTGAAGAAGAGAAATCTAAAAAATACTACAACCATTAGAATTATCTACACGAGAAGACCATATTAAATATAACCGAATTGGATGATGGAACTCCAATCCAATATTTGTTTAAGTGCATTAGTGATTCTAGGTATATGCTACGTAACTTGTCATGTAGTGTCTTGTAGATGATAATGAGTATAAGATACTAAAGGGGATGTATAATGTTGGATGTAAGCCTCGTAAAATATTGCCCGTATTGAAGAAGAGAAGTTTAGAAAATACTTAAGCCATTAGAATTATCTACAATGAGACGACCAAATTATATATAACTGAATTGGATGATGGAACTCCAATCTGATATTTGTTTAAGTGCATTAGTAATTCTAGGTACATGATACGCATCTTGTCATGTAGTGTCTAGTAGATGATTATGAGCATAAAATAGTGAAGGATGTAAGCCTCATAAAATGTTGTCCACATTGAAGAACATAAATCTAGAAATTACTACAACCATTAGAATTATCTACAATGAGAAGACCAAATTATATATAACTAAATTGGATGACGGAACTCCAATCCAATATTTGTGCACTAGTGATTCTAGGCATATGATATGTATCTTATCATGTAGCCTTAGGTAGTGAAAGTTGGCTTTTGAGTGATAGTCCTCTCTTTGGAGAGAGTTCTTTTGATGACCCAACTTTTGGGTGTTTGGTGAGAGCTTGTCTCTTGATTGTATCGTTTATTTCATGCAATGCAAGTTCATGTTCTTTATTTTAGATCTTGATACGGCTAGTCCATATCAATTATTCGGCCCTGCTGCAAATTTAGGATTTCGGTCAAAACTCTAATTGGATAGCCCGTCTATTCCATCTCCAGCCAACCTTTCGCATGTTCTCGCTGGCCGATTCCGCCATGTGCTCGCACTGAGCGATTTTGCGCCTGGATTCAATTAGCGCCTGGCCAACGTAACATATCTTTGAATCCTTTTCCATTGTCCAACATCGACCTGCTCTTGCATCGTCAATTTTCGCGGCTCCTGCATCGGTATCAGACGACAATTCTAGAGGGTCGCACGCCTACGTCATGACAACACATATATAAGACGATGATTCCAGATGTTGTGCGCATTAGCATCTGCATCGTACGCCTGTGGCATTTGCATCAACATCATATGATTCTAGCAGTTCCTTCCTTTTTCTTTCTCGTGGTTCCAGTGCGTCCTTCGACTTCTAGCGCCTCCAACCAGCTCCTCTTCATCTCCAGGCCCGTTCGGATGCACCTCTGGGGGCTTCTGCCAGCATTTCTGCCATTCAACGCTGCTCCAACCAAAGCTATGTCCGACCACCCTTCCTACAGCTATTGCAGCATCCCAACGCTTCTCATCACTACGCAGAGCCGTCGTTCCATCTCGTGACTCGTTCAATGATGCTCAACGCCGACGAGAATGCCTCTGCAATGCTTGGATAAACTCGAAGTCAGGATTGAGGATGTCATTCTCCTCAGAGAGCTCGCGGCCACGGCGGTAAACCACTGACGTTCCCACCGCCTCCACAACCGCAAAACCTTCG
This sequence comes from Platanthera zijinensis, assembly GCA_039513925.1. Lineage (NCBI taxonomy): Eukaryota > Viridiplantae > Streptophyta > Magnoliopsida > Asparagales > Orchidaceae > Platanthera > Platanthera zijinensis. The sequence continues at coordinate 38,847,844 of CM077082.1, forward strand.
ACCTTCCCAGACTACATGGGGTTTCTCCACCCCGCTGCAGACATCAACTCATCACATCTCTGTCAGATCAATATCCCTATGTTAGATGACATCGACCCTCTCAGTTGGATCGTCCGCGACAAACATTTCTTCGACCTTTAGTCTAACCCCTTCCCCTAGTCACTATTTATATGGAGGGTTCGACACTCCATTGAGTGCATTGGACGCGACAGCAGGTTCCCGGCCTCTTCAGACCTACGTTGAAGGAGAAACTCCTCTGCCACTATGATGGCCTCCAGGCAGGCATAGCCTACGAGCCTCAGTTCTGCGTGCCATCACGACATTGTGGCCACTTACATTAAGAAGCTCATTGAGGTCGCCACACACGTGCTCGGTTTGTCCCCTGACAACTACTTGGGATACTTCTTGGTCCACAATCCGACGACGATTTCTCACTCCATGAAGAAAGCTCGTTATCTCGATGATGAACTTTACACCACCTAGCCGTCTTCCTTGGTCCGACCAAACCACAAGTCGTTGCTGCCAAAATCCCAGCCGCCTCCTGCCCACTTGAATCACCTGCCCCTGCTTGGGCTCCCACTGCTAGGCCCACCTCTGCCGCCGCCAGCCCTTCCTCCATCGGTGCCCCGACGACCTCGCCGCTTATCTCACGAGCAGGGCATCAAACTTCATCGCAAGTGCCTTTGCTTCTGCTACCAGCAGCCATACTCTCTGACCCACGTTTGCACTTTCAAAGACTTGTGCATGCTAGTGAGATATGAAGACGACGGTCCTGACTTAGAGGACTTAGACACCCTGACACTTACGGATGACCCCTACGGACCTCCCACCATGAGGACAAGGCCGAATTTTTCAGGAGGGGAGTGTTGATATGTATCTTGTCATGGAATGTCTTGTCTTGTGGTGGGGCCTCCATCTATATAAGGAGCCCCTTAGATAGTGAGAGTTAGCTTTTGAGTTATAGTCTTTGGTCTGTCTTTGAAGAGGGGAGTGCTTTGGAGGACCCAACCTCCGGGAGTTTGGCGAGAGCTTGTCTCTCGATTGTGTCGTTTATTTCATCCAATGCGAGTTCATATTCTTTGTTTTAGATCTTGATACGACTGTGCCGTATCAGTATATTAGTTTCAATCAAGTTAATGAGAATAGTATTCATTTGGAGAGTTTATTTTTTGCGCATCCAACGGTCGTTCGACTAATCAATATGTTTTCAAATCCTTTATAGTTGATCACTTACAAGACCAAACGTTCTCATTTGTCATTGCTTTCCATAGTAGATGTGACATCGACAAATCAATCATTCTTCTCCTCGCTGGCCATTATGTCCAATGAAATAGAAGTTATAAGTGGCTCTGAATGTTTTAAGCTTAAATTTGATGAAAATGTCATGCCTAATGTCTTAGTTACGGACTGGGCAATTGCATTGATAAATGCAATCAACATTGTGTTTTTAAGAAAAAAATATTTTATGTCAAGTATATATAAATCGTAATATTTGGGTAGGTGTAAGGTGTATGGCAACATGTAGTGAATTCAGATTCTGAAAATGAATTCCACATGCGGTTTAATCAAATGCTGAGTGATTATTCAACGAAGTAAAAGTGATTTCTTATATGACAAAGACATGGTTAGAGCCTTACAAAGAATTGTTTGTTTCAGCATGGTTGACAAATTCTTGTATTTGGGTAACACATCTACCAACCGTATAAAGTGGGTCATAACCAACTTAAAAGTTTCTTGAAGTATCAATTGGAAATCTAACTATAATATAGAAAACTTTTGATCACATGATTAACTTGTAATACATAGAAATTAAGAGAATATTTGGGTAAAGTAAGATTCAAGTTTATCTAGGTTTCAAATTTTTGTTATATTCAGAGCTTATTGGTAGTATCTCTATTATTATTTTAGATATAATAAAAAAGAAAGAAGAGTCAATACAATCTAGATGTGTTGAGCTTAGGTAGTGTGCACATAAGAATAGATATACATTTGGATTACCTTATGCATATAGGATAGTGTTATATGTTAAAGAGGGTGGTTCTCTTTCATTATGGATGATCCACAAGCAATGGAAACAGTTAACACTAAAAGATAAGCAACCTGATTTCAACAATAAGGAAGAACAAAAGGAGTCAGTTGACATGGAGAATAATGCTAAAGGGATATTAAAGAAATATAGCAGTAAGTGACCACACAAAAAATTGAAAGAAAATTGTGTGAGATTGTATGTCCAGATGAAAGTCAAACTATGAAACCTAAAATGCCCGCAAAAGTGAAAAGCTGTCCAAAGGGAAGTTTGAAAAGGTTCATAGAGAATTATAAATCTACAAAAAGAGACTCTTCATATTTTGAGTATTTTCTAATGCATGAACAATAAGATAAATATGATTAAGGAAGCAAAAAAAGGTATAATTACAAAGGATAATTTTTTTTTGAAAATGTGTAAGCAAGTGCCACCAAACATGTGTACACAGATCATTGATGTCATTGATGTAATGGGTAATGGCATTGCAGATACAAGGCTATAGAGGATATTGTTGTACAATGAAATATTTAGGATATAGAGGATATTAGAATTACTAAAATCTCTTGATTGTTGGGTGACTCCAACCCTATTTGATTAGCGCTTGGCAATGCCCGACATCGGTCTACTGGTTGCATCATGCTACAACATATAGTTAGTTCATTTATCAAGACTGTTATCTTTTACGTTTCTTCCACTGTATTTTGCTCCATCAACAATTCAATGGGTAGTTTATATGAGATTTATAAATGACAACCATTTCATTCAATTGCAAATGAAAGAAGATCGTTCACTACAGAGGGTACTTCCTATGTAAACGAGATCTCATGGACATGTAGCAGGACAATGTGATGTTTCATAAAAGACACAGTTGAATTAATCATAAGGTATGTCAATTTAGTTCAATATTATTATTGTCTAAAGCCCTTAATTATTTTTAAATCCAATATTTTTTTTGCATATTGCACATATTAGGCCTTGGTGATGAAATTTTCTGGGGTTCTTCTAAGATATTTAATCTCGTAGTCATTTGATTTTTTATTACAATTTTAACTTAAGCAACTCATCCTACATGCTAAAGGAATACTTCGTTTTGGGGACGAAAGATATATGATCTAATGAATGAGGAGTTAATTTTGGAGGGAGAAGTATTGATTTTTTTTTTGAGAAAGAACGTTACGGCATTCTTTGACATTAGTATATGTTGTTTCTTTGGAAATACTTGAAGAATGGATGTCAAATTTACATGTTTGTAGTGTTCTTTGAAGTTTATGTTTTTAATTAAATGTTTCCTTAAAAGACGGAGAATAAGATACCCATTGTATACTTGTTTAAATTTTACATAATTTGGTCTGTGAATAACGTATTTAAGCACAATATAATTTCAGTGTACAAATATCAAAGGGCTACATATAACCAAAAAGGGTCTGCGAATATCAAATGGCTACAAATAGTAAAAAAAGATTGTGAATATCAAAGGGTTACAAATAGTGAGAAAGAATTTGCAAATATCACACCTAATAATAATTAGTTATAATTACTCTAGGACTAAGGGTGATATTTGAAAGTGAGAAACTACTAATTGTAAAAAAGAGTGTGAATATCAAAGGGATACAAATAGCCAAAAAGAATTTGTAAATATCAACACCCAATAATAATTAGTTATAATTACTCTAGGACTAAGGAGTGATACTTGAAAGTGAGAAACTACTAATATTAAAAGACTGACAGTACCAAAGGTAATTCTCTATTATCAAAGAATGTGACGCACGGAAAAACCTGCCTCAAACGAAGCCTTGTGCAATTCTCTATTGTCAACCTTGTACATATGTCCTTCAGTGATTTGATTTCATTTTTAATCAATTATTTTGATTATTAAATTAAACCCAAGTCAACTCTACAACATCAACCTCCTTGTTCCAAAACACGAATACAACTAACACTAAATAATTACAATAAAGGTAATGATGGGCACTGAATCAAATTGATATTACTACAATTAAGGTTTAAAGGGGGGGACTATAAATTCATACATCTGTAAAATTCTGGCTTAAAAACGTCCTCTTAGCATCACTCACAACACAAGTCATGTTTCCACCATTTCCTTATTGTCCTTGACCAGTTGAGAAGTTTGACATCTTATTTACATTACTAGCCTTCAATAAAGAAAGTTTTCAATTTAAGCAGAGTTGTGAAGGTATTTCCCATAAAATGCTATTACCAAGCACCATTAATTGAGCCAGAAGATTCAATCATCATAGATGCAAACCATCTAGCAATCTTTTCAAAGTAAAAAACTGTAACATTATGGTAATAAAATGTTAAATCCAGAAATTCTTCAATTTTATGGAATAAACTAACCTTCCCAACTCCAAGATGTTTTGTCCTTCTAGAAGAGATCGATTTTGACTCAACCACTCACAGAATGCAAATGTTCCTGGCCATAGTAAATTAGCATTGAATTGATGAAAAGAGAACTCTCGAATTGTCAATACCTGCATGCATGGTACAAGTTATTTAACAGACTTTGGGATACTAAGGGCCCGTTATATGACATAGAAAACAATCTAAGGCACTAACTTCTTTAGGGAAAGAAAAGAGCGTGATAAACACCAAAGATAAAATGTTTGTTTGGATGAAATTGAGCCTCTGGAATTAAAATTGGAGGGCATTTTCGTTGGAATTGGACCACAAATTTCAATTTTAAAGCCTGGATTTCGTCCAACCGAACATACCGTAAAAGTAAACAGTGCATGGTATTAAAGGGATTTAATCCAGAACAAGGCTATATGATTCGATGCAAAACTAAGTATATATGAGAAATGCAAACAGACATGCAATCAATGACTAAGGCTCAGTTTGGGAGAGTTGTTGCTGATGGAAAAGCTGTTGATCGAATAGAGATGATCAAATAGAGCAGATCAGAAGTAGCTGTTTGTTGAAAAACTGTTTGGATGAAATGAAATTTGCAGTACTGTTCAAGAAGCTATTTAAAAAAAACTGCTTAACAAATATGGAGTTTTGTTAGATGATTTTTTCTAATTATTTTAAACTTCTTTTTCAAAACCAGAAACATTTTAGACATTGAAAAATAACATAAACACGCAACTCATACACACACACGCACATACAAACACACACGCACATACAAACACACACGCACATACAAACACACACACACATAAATACACACACACGCACACACACACACACACGCACGCACGCACGCACACACACACACACACATAACTCATACTTATACACACACACGTACACATACAAGTCATACTCACACACACATAACTCATACTTATACACACACCCATCCAAACACACACCCATACAAACACACACAACTCATACTTATATACACCCATACAAACACACACACACAACTCATACTCATAGACACACATATATTCTTGTCATGACGTCGCCTTGGCGTCCAGGCGCCCAATTGTAAACAAGGCATTGGACACCTTATTTTTCAAAAAAAAATATGGGAATAGACAGCGATTTATATATAAATCGTTGTCTATACTCGAATAGACATCAGTTTATATATAAACCGTTGTCTATTCTATCTATTTTAAACCGTGAGCCGTAAATTTTAGTTTTTACCTCGACTTTTTGGTTCTTACAGTCGCTGTTATGTGCAAAAAACCCTAAAAGCAATTTTGTGAAAGTTTCTGCTCTCCTTTGCTTTGATTTGACGATTCTTCTTCGACATATCTCATTTAGGTATATTATTTCTTCATTTTCTCAATTTTGAGCTCTTTAGTATTGTCTTTATTATTATTAGTATTTAGTAGTAGTATAAACATTGTGTAACACCAACCATTGAATCTTCCAATCTCATGTTTTGGCTATCCTAAATGCATATAAACAACACAATGTACCCTAAACCGACAGCTTGAATGTAGATTAGAAACCTTCATTTAATCATTTTCCTTCAACACTGACTCTATATATTTGCCTAATTGTTGCATTTTAATTTTAAGTTTTAAACCTTATTGTACATGTCTAAATTACCTGACTCTATAGTTCTATATTAACATTTAGCACTAACATATATATTTATGTGTGATTGTGTGGTAATACCTCAACATCATTGCAGGTTTTTATGAATTTTATTAAGGGTTTTGGATGGTTTATGGTTTTCTTATTACAGGAAAATTGATGATAAAGAAACTTCATCAAACCCAACAAGAGGCTTCACTAAAATGAATGAATTGAATAAGCTTAGGTTAGAGGGGAAGAAGCTTATTATTTCTGTGAGTGATGATGATCGCATTATTCCCGGGCCTGAAACAAATAAATTGATAAGTTTTATGAGTTCTCTTGTGAGTGTTACGTGCCAATTACATATGCTGCATGGAAGGAAGTTGATAAAAAACTTAAAGATTAAATATGAGAAAAATTAAATGTACGCAACTTTTTTATTAGTGATTACATAACTGTGTTTTTAGTTAATTTTAAATTAATATTGTCTATTATTTTCAAATTTATTTTGATAATATTGATGGTTTTCGCAATGCATTAATGAAAAACATAGGTGAAAGTTGGAGGTCTTGGAAATCCAAACTTTTTGTCACTTATGTAAATGATGTTGATTTGGAGCATCGATATAATGTACCTGTCAAGTATAATTTTATTACTCCTGAAGACTGGAAAGTTTTTGTCGACCATCGCACCACTCCGGAATATATGGTTATGTATACTTATCATAAATTGTAAGTATGAAGTATCAATGATTATTGCAATTTTTATTCTAATTAAGTTATTATTATTTTATTTGTTTCACAGAGAACATTAGATGTTGGTTATTATTGATTACAATAATAATACAGTTTATTGATTTGATCCCCTAAATCTTGACATTCGTGATGATATTAAAAATATCATTACAAAGTAAGTTTATTAATTAGTTATTTTCTTATTTGGAATTTAGATTTGACTATAAACTAATTTTTTATATATTTTTTATAAAGTGCATTTAAGGGTTTGACAAATGATCGACATACCAGTTTTCACAAACCAAAGGTTTTAAAGTGGAAGCCGGTAAGCTATAACCTATATGAGTATATGTATTGTAATTTTTTTAATATTTAAAAAATTGTAATTAAAATACTTACCAATTGTTTATTTTTAATGCCCAAAACAACGAGATAATATTCAATATGTGTATTATATCACGTGCTACATGATTGACGTAGTTGATACTCTTAGAAGTATGCCAATGTCATCATTGGTAAGTTAAGTGCATGTAGATTGATAAATGATAATAATTCTGTTGAATTGATTTTAAAAAAATATTTTTTTATTACAGATTTATGATGGAGTGATGCAATTTTCGTAGGAAAAAATTGATAATATTTGAAATAAGATTTGTGATTATATAATCACTAATTGTGCTACATGATTTATGATTGATAAATAGTTTTTTATTGTAGATCTATTTATGTAACATATTGAGTAACTTGACTTACTTCATACTTGTGTAGAAGTAGAACAAATGAACATGATCTTTAAATAGTGAATTGGTGGGGTGCACATGAAGGACCGAATGTTGACCTTACAAAGGTAGTATTGCACATACTTGACTTATGTTCTTCTTCTTCTAGTTGTGAGCGCAACTGGAGTATTTTTGAATTTGTAAGTATACAAATATTTAATATAAAATTTAATATTTTTATATTTAATAATAAGTTTGCAATTATCTTGATTTAAATTCACACAAATAAAAGAAATAGATTAGAGCATCAAAGGCTTAATGATCTTGTATACATCCAATATAATCGTCGTCTACAAGCACGATTCCAAGAAAGATGTGAAAAAGGGAAGAAATTACAACTCTTTAGTGCTTGATTAGCTAGATTGGAGTGGTGAGTGGATGATGAGCAAACCAGAGAATGCTCTAGTTTTTTATGATGATAATCTCACATGGGAAGCTATAGAGATAGCTATTGGAACTGAGCCTCGAAATTTACAAAGTGGAGCTGGAGCTAATCTTCAACTAATAACTGAAGGAGATAAAGATTTTGATCATTTTGGATTTGCCAATGATGATAAAGATATTGATGATAATTATGGGCAAATGACGAGTACCTAAACCAACCAAGCACATGTAATGCCAATGACAGCTTACTAGATGATGATTATATTTGATCTTTTATGATTATTTAAAGTTTGTTAAAAACATTATTCAAGCTAATATGCTATTGTGTATGATGAAGACATTTTAGATTTGATCATAATACTATACTATGATATTTTTGTGTTCACTTTTATGTTATTTCTTTTTCTGAAGTCTGTATTGAGTGACATTATTTATTCTTTCTGCTTACTGCTTCATGGTATGAATGTATTGAGAATTGAGATATCATGAATTCATGATATCGAAACCTTTGTGTTTGCTACTTCATAGTATGAATGTGTTGAGATATGAAGATATCATGAACATGATATCAGAAGATTTAGAACCTGTGTGCTTAGTTGCGTACTGCCTAATAGTATAAATATATTGAAATTTGAAAATTTGAGATATCATAATATCAGAATCTGTGTTATTGCTATAAAGTAACAATCCGCGTGTCTGTGTGTTGGTAAACAATCTGTCAAATTAAAAAAAATAAAATTTTAGATAGCGGTTATTATAATAACAGACAACGGTTATTATAATAACCGTTGTCTATAGCCTGCATTAGATTTTTTTATATTAAGTTGTTGCCTTGCGACTTGCTCGTCTTATTGTCGCCTAGGCGTCCGACTTGTCGCCTAAGCGTCCAGGCGCTCAGCGGTCGCCTTGACGCCATGACAAGAATGCACACATACCATACACATACATATAACTCATACTCATACACATACTCACACACACAATAACACTTAAAATGGGTCCATATCACTAAAAGAACCAAAGATATAAACATCCATAATTTTAAAACTCTCTCAATATACTTTAATATCATTTTTGCTAGATGAACTCCATGATAGTCCGAACCTACCAGTTAAAATATCTTTTTTATTTGGAGGTTATACAAAGATTTTTTACCAGTGGACTCCAAAATACAAGAGAAGGGATTTTTACTGGCCTTGAAATGATATTGCTGTTATAGTGTCGAGACAACACAACACATTTTCATAAACATGTTATGGGCTTGTTTTGTTGAGATCGTTGGAACTCGGGGATACAAGGGGTAAGCCCTAAAATGGTGGAGGAGAAGAGAAAGTTAGAAGAAGCTTGGGGGAAAAAGAAGACGAAACCCTAGAGGAGAGGGCTTGAAGAGAGAGGGAGAGGAAGTTAGAGAGATAAAGAAAAATTTCATTAATTAATTAATTTCCTACATGACACTAAGGGCTTATTTATAAAACCCCGGGTGACAAACCCGTAATTACATAAGACACATAAAAATATTAAAAACAATTAAACGTAACAATGACTTTAATAATGACGACTATCACTCACTACAACAGAACTCGATACATTGACTCGACTCAACCGATATATGACAATAATAATAATATAATAAGATAACTGACGGAGAACCATAACACTCCACCCGTCCTTCAAATTGAGCTTGTCCAAGCGCTAGATCTCTAGTAAGATGAACGGCCCCTCTGGCTCCTTGATCTCGCACCAAAATAGCGTTTCGTAGCGTGTCGCTGTGGAATTGGCAACGAGGTGTAGCGGCGGTGCCGTCGGAAGGACAAGCGGCTGAAGTAGTGGGTCCGGCTGGTCCGGTGGAGCGGTAGAAGGCAGAAATGGCAGGATGGCTGAGGGAAAAGCGGCCGGCGGAATGAAGGAAACCGGCGGGACCAACGTTGAGGTGCAATGCAGCAACAACAATGCGATCAAAGTGGCCGACATCAGAGGTAGCGAAGTGGTCGAAGGCGGCGGAGCGGAAACCGGCGGAACGGGGGCCGACAGAGCGGAAGACGACGTGGCTGGAGGAACCAACAAGGCAGGGGTCGGGGGTGCAGGCGACAAAACGGCCGGGGGAAGAAGCAACCTCAGGAGGCGGTCAGAATGGGCCGAGAGGGCGGCTGCGGGAAACATTGGAGGATAAGTCAGCAAAGGTGAAGGTGGAGCATGAAGAACATCAGCGAGCGGTGGAGAGTCAATTGAAGTAATTGGCAGTCTCGACGGTGGGCAAGCTGGGGAGACAAAGGCGACAACATGCATGGGCTGGGAGGGTTGCGACACGGGAAGATGCGGAATGCTGAAGTGTTCCAAAGTCACAAATTTGTCAAGTGTAGTGTTGAGGCGAGATATGGTTGTCTGAAATGACATAAACATCTTCCACAACATCGAACAAAGTACGATTTCATCAGCGGTCCTTATTTTTGTCACGAAGTTGCACATCCATCGTAAATAAATGATTACAAATTAATTCAATTAAGAATTAATTTAAACAATCAAGTAGGCGTGCAGGAAAAAAAGGCGGGCAGTCTGCCCGAGAGGCGCTGATGTTCGTGGGACTGACGCAAGGCGTGGATGAAGAGCCGCTGGCACGAGAGCGATGGCGTTGGCGCGGGAGTGAGGACGCTAGCACAGGATCGATGGTACTGACACGGGATTTGCTGGTGAGCATGATGAAATGGGCGGCTCGGGGTTGGTTTCCGGCTTGAATGTGACGGGGATGAAGCAGAGAGGAGCGTCGTGCTTGAGGTGTGGAAGCCCGGCTATGACCACGACGGAAGGATGGAACTGCGTCGGCAGAAGGACGACAATGATGGGAGGAAGGCACTGCGTCGGCGGAAGGAATAGCGGAGGCTCTTCGGGAAGGCTTTGCGGTGGGCTAGACGACGACGTGAATGTTGTGCGGCTGGTTTGAAGTTGCTCCTCGCTACAAGTGGACATCATAAGTATTTAGTCGAGGAAGGAGAGCTCTGATACCAAGATGTTATGGGCTTGTTTTGTTGAGATCGTTGGAGGTAAGAGATACAAGGGGCAAGCCTTAGAATGGTGGAGAAGAGAAAGTAAGAAGAAGCTTGGGGGAAGAAGAAGAAAAAACCCTAAAGGAGAGGGCTACGAGAGAGAGAGAGGAAGAGGAAATTAAAGAAATAAAAAGGAAAATTTCATTCATTCATTCATTAATTTCCTACATGACACTAAGAGACTATTTATAGGATCCCGGGTGACAACACCGTAATTACATAAGACGCATAAAAATATTAAAAACACTTAAACGTTATAATGACGGTAATAACAACGACTATGACTCACTACAACATAACTCGATACATTGACTCGACTCAACTCAACTGATATATGACTAACAATAATATAATAAGAAAACTAATGGAGGATCATAACACAACACTATTGCGGATGCGGTTTGGAAGCATTATCACAAGAAATACAGTATCTGATCTTGCAGCGGGAAATTTTTTAAAAAAGAGGATGTTGCAGTGAAAAAAAAGAGGATGCTGCAGTGAAAAAAACCCAGAAAAGAGCATGCTTAAGTGAAAAAACAAAAAAAATGCTGCTGCAGAAAAGAGGATCTGCACTGCGAACAAGCCTCTGACGTGGAATCAAAACAAATGAGTTCAAGGGGTCTAGGATTATAGTGAGGAGAGTGAGGAGGGAGGAAGGACGCTTACGAGCATGGCCATGGTGCCTCTAGCGTCGAGTCCACACTAGGTGCGGATCTCCTCTAATCTGAGCTTGGAAGACATTTTTCCCCGATCTCTCTCATTCGCTTTGTTTGCGGCGCCCGCTCTTGCGAGAAATCAGCGAAAGAAGGAGAAGGGCGGGCACGGGGGTATCACGAGAAATCAGGGAGGATGTGGTGTGGAGCGGATGGAATGGAGCTTGGAGCTGCGGTTGGGAGAATACGTATAGGCAGCTTATTTTAAAAAGCGTCATTTTATCCATTCGCCGAAGCAAACACAGCTTTTGTCCAAACCTGCGTTTTGGAGCTGCCACACCGGAGACTATTAGCTCTACTTAAGGCTAGCACTACCCTAATACTAGTGTAATGCAACTACATGATTCATCGGGAAATGGCATCCAACACCAGCTCACATTAATCAACTTTAAACTTACAATGAAATAACAATTGAGTATAACGATTTCAATTTAGGGGTACATGAAGTTGCAAAAAAAACAAGGGCAATAGAATTGATTTCATGGCGAATAAACAATACATGTATGATCAACTATGAAACTTAATATCACAAAAAATTACAACATGGTCATGCAATATAGAATGGAATGAAAAACACAACTCATCAGGTACCTTAGTAATTAAAGGCGCACCAAGACGCAAATGGGTCTTGGAGCCTAGGTGTAAGGCTCAAGGCGCAGGCGCGCCTAACGAAGGCAAGGTGCAACCACATCCATTTTATATAATCCGCACCAAACATCAGTTCAACTGCTCGATCAAATTCTTCATCAAGTCTACTAATTAATCATTCATTACCATCATTCATATCTCTTAAAAAATAAAATCAATGTTGTCACTTGCATCATATTTAAGTCTCAACGCATAATTATCTTTTATAAACATTAAATCAATAAAAAATTATTGAGCTCTTACATTATTTTTTTCCTATTTTTTGAAGGAAAAAATTTAAAAAATTTACATCAAAAATCTCACTCAGGTGTGCCTATTATATTCCAAAGGCACAAATAAGGCGCACGGAGGCGCAAACCTCTGAGCTTGATGAGCCTTGAGTCTTAGGCACGCCCGAGGCGCGTCTTTAATAACATAGTCCTCAACAATGATCTATTTGAGAGTTAAGACTATCTAAATGCAACAACCACTTGACTATGAGACTATGGGGGATTCTCTCTCATGTCACCATTATGGTCTTGGACTCTTGGTATCTCTTGTTGTATCACCACATGTTTGCTTTGAAAAATCCAAGTTGTTTAGATTTTTTTTCGACCCCACTTGCTGGCTTTTGTATTTTTATCCATCATCGCTAAGGGGGAAGAGTGATTCTGCTTATGCATATTGCCGACATCATTATCACGGGTGACGATTTTAATGAAATTTCAAAGGTCAAATTTCATATGACCAATCACTTCCAGACAGGTACTAAAGCGAGCGAGAATGAGAGCCAAACACATTTTGAAAAGGGAGACTCTTTGGTGCAGGTGAGACTCAGTAAAGGGGAATGGGGGCTCGAGAGTGGGCGGCAGTTCTCGGTTAGGGTAGAGGGGTAGTAGTATGGCTAGGAAATGGAAGGGTGGGCCCAAGAAGGTTGTAGTGTTCGAAGATAGGTTGAGGGAGAGGTAGTGATAATAGCGTGGTCGAGTGGAGGGGATCGTTGAGATGGGAAGCAACATCAGTGGACAATTAGTTAACTGTAGGCGTGAAGGAAACATGAAGGAGGAATTGACACCTCCTTGTGTGGTGTGGACTTCGACACCCATGGCCAACCTACGTTCCTCTTAGAATAAACCAAACAATGATCCCTAAGCCCTAGTATCCAATGCTTACAAATAGACAGGGAGTTAAATACATCTGATAACTCAGATCACTAGATCAGATTATTTAACCTAAATCTCATCATATGAATAAAAATAATTAAAAATACAAAAAAATATGAGAAAGTGCACGGAACATGAAAGTGGGCTCTGATCGGCCAGGTATGAATAAAAAAAAATACAAAGAAATATGAGAAATTGCATTGAACATGATATTTCCCTCGTGAATACGTCGACCAATTGATCACGAGAATTCACGAAAGTTGTACAAATATTTCCCTTGTCTAGGTGATCTTTGATAAAATGTCGGTCAATTTCAACATGCTTCATCCTATCATGTTGAACTGCATTGCGAGCAATATTGATGACAACTTTATTGTTGCAATAGATGGTAATAGGTTTGTTCACCTGGAGTCCCATATCCTGGAGAATTGTCTTCAACCACAACCCCTCGCATTACTCGTGTCATAGCCCTATACTCCGCTTCGGCACTCGAGCGAGCAACAACATTTTGTTTCTTGCTTTTCCACGATACTAGATGTCCATCCAAATGGCAATACCCGGTAGTGGATTTTCTGTCTTCTTGGTGATTGGCCCAATCAACATCAATAAACACTTCAATTTTTAAAGGTTGATTTGCAGAGAACAAAATGTCACTTCTTGGAGACTTCTTGAGGTATCTCAATACTCAATATGTAGCCTGTTGTTGGCGACACCCACGACATACGTAATATCTGGGCGAGTATGAGATTAGTATATAAGTCTCCCAACCAATCGTTGGTATCTTGAGATGTCAGTCTTCTCCCCTCTAATATCAACATCAATCTTGTGATTAGCCTCAATAGGTGTATCCACAGGAGCACACTCAAGCATACCGGTTTCCTCCAAAAGAACAAGGTATACTTTCTCTGAGAGATGAAGATCCTCCGACAAAACCCCACAACTTCAATCCCTAAGAAATATTCCAACTTTCCCAGATCTTTGACTTCAAATTTTTTGCCAACTGTTCTTTCAAGCGCATGATTTCATCCAGGTCATCTCCTGTAATGATGATATCATCCACGTATACAATCAGAATCGATATTTGAGTTCCTCTCCTCTTGATGAAGAGAGTATGATCAACTTGTCCTTGAATACAACCCAATTGTAGCATGGTTTTGTTAAGCAGTCCAAACCAGGCTCTAAGGGATTGTTTCAGGCCATATAGAGATTTCTGCAAATGGCAGACCTTTCCGTTGGACCCTCCTTTAGTAAATGGAATGGTCATGCAGACTTTTTCTTCCAGATCACCATGCAGGAAGACATTCTTGACATTAAGTGTAACTCTCATCCAAGACACGCAACACAAGAGAGGATCGCACAAAGAGAGTTCATCTTTGCAACGGGGGAAGATGTTTCTTGATAGTCAATTCCTTGAGTTTGGGTATACCCTTGAGCAACCAAACGTGCTTTATATCACTCCACCACCCCATCTTGATTCTACTTAACGGAGAAAATCAATCGTGATCCAACTGTTCGCTTCTCAGGGGGAAGACTCGAGAGTTGTCATGTTCCATTTTTTTTAAAGCACATGTCTCTTCTTCCATAGTCTGTTTTCACTCAGGTATCTGAACAGTCTCTTGCTATGTCTTAGGAAACACAATAGAGGAAAGAGATGAGATAAAAGTTCTATGAGCATGAGAGAGGTGATGATAAGAAATCTAATTAGAATTGGGGTATTTGGTGCCACCAGTATTACCTTTAAGCAGAGCAAGGGGAACATGGAGGTCATCATCCGAATCTGGAATAGAAGCGGCACCGACACATGCGGGGGACATCTACAGACGGTATTTGCTCAACGGTACGAGGTCTGCAAGAGTATGTATATAATATAGGATGAATATAAGTGGGAGGAACCAGAGCAGTATAGGAATAAATAGGGGCAGGTGTAGGAGGAATATGAGCAGAAGCCACTGTCGGAAGAGGAGAGTTGAAGGTCCCGTCAATATGACTCCTCGTCTCCCCCCTGACGAGGACCAAAACACGACTCCCCTCACCAAAAGTAACATCAACAGTGTAGTAGCAACGATGTCTAGGAGGGTGATAACACCGATAACCTTTGGTGGTAGGAAAGTAGCCCACGAAAACACATTTAAGAGAATGAGCATCCAATTTATCTCGATGCGGGGTATAAATATAAACAAAGCAAACTGAACCAAGATACGAGGAGAGATGTGAGAGGTGTGGACAACGTGTTTCTGGGATAAACAGGAAAGGGGCATATCGTAGGAAAGAGAGCGCGACGGTAGACGATTAATGAGATGAGTTGCAGTCAAAACCGCATCACCCCAATAGAACTTAGGAAGATTCATGGCAATTAACAAACACAGAGCAACCTCCAGTAAGTGCCTATTTTTTCGTTCGGCCACGTCATTTTGAGTAGAAGTGTGGACACGAGTGATTTGGTGAAGAATGCAATGTTTGGCAAGATAGACACCAAACGCTCCCTGATCATCATACTCTTCACCATTATCACTACGAAGCACAAGAATGGTGGCATTGAACTGTGTCATAGCCATTTGATGAAAGGAACAAAAGCAATTAAGCACGTCACTTTTCCTTTTTAACAAATACAGTTAAGCAGTACGAGAATGACAATCATTAAAGGTAACAAATCATTTAAAGCTAGATAAAGATAACACGAGGGAGGGACTCCAAACATCAGAATGAATTACATCAAACGAACGGAAGCTAGGAAAAGAAATATGACTGAGACTATGACGACCATGTTTTGATAGTTCACAGGTGCCACAATTAAACGATTTAATTAAACAACTAAAAACAAAAAATAATTTGGTAAGATATAAAGCAGAAGGGTGGCCAAGACGCAGATGTCAGTGCTGGATGTCATGTAAATCGGACTATAGGTAGTGGAGAGAGCACTGGGAGATAACGGGTGGTTCAACAAGCACAGTCTGCCAACGCTCCTACCACTGTCAAGCAACCGCTTCGTATCCAGATCTCGAAATACCCAAACATCAAGAAAAAAAGTTACGAAGCAGTTTAAAGACACGGTTAAGTGACTAATGGAGAAAAGATTACGAGAAAACGAAGGGACATGCAAGACCGAAGAAAGAGACAGGTCAGGAGAACAAACAATGATTCATTTGCCAACAACAGAAGAAAGGGAATCATTGGCAGCAATAACCTTATCATGGTCAGATAGAGGAGTGTAGTAGGTAAAACATGAGGCAGAGTCGATCATGTGATCAGTCGTACCCGAGTCAATGATCTACTCGGAATGGGATGAAAACACAGCATGAGCATTGGGTATACCTAAAGTGGCAAACGTGGCAGTGGAATCAACCGATGTAGAGTCAGAATGGGAACGCAACATACAGTGAAAGGCCTCTAACTCCGTAGCAGAAAGACCCCCAGAGAGGGGTGGGTCCTCATAAACTTCAGTCAAAAACGCAGAATGTTGTGTGCGGGCACTAGTCTGACGAGCACCACAGCGGTGACCTCCTTTCCCACGAGCACCAGATCCCTGGCTAGGAGGAGCAAGATGAGGGTGTAGGCGAAAAAAGACGTCCTTAATATATCCATTTTTCCACAGTGGCTGCAAACAGGGGAGGAAAAAGGAGGAGGGCCACAACCAATCACATCAAGGGCAGAGTGGTCGGTGGAGGGACCAAGAGAGCGACAACGATTCTCAACACTGAGGAGCATACTGAAGGCTTCCCTAAGAGAGGGAAGAAGCTCGCGGTGGAGGACATGCAGGCGAACAACATCAAACTCCATATTGAGCCCCATAAGAAAGACGTGAACACGAAAGCGGTCTTTATCCTTCTAAAGAGCTTGCGCATCAGCAGTGCATGCATCAGTAAAGGTGTTGAAGTAATCCAATTCCTGATAAAGACGTTCGAACTCAGAGTAATAAGTAGAGATAGACATGATGCCCTACTTCAGCTCCAAAACAAGGCGAGTGAGCTCATAAATCTGGGTCGAACTGCCTTTTTGAGAGTAAGTATCACGAGCACTCTTCCAAATTTCGCAAGTAGAATCCAGAAACATGTATATGTGATACACCTGAGGGGACATAGAGTGGAGTAACCACGAGACAACCAAGGAATAGTCTGCATCTCATTTTTTCCATGAGGGATTGGTATGCGGTAGCCCAACGATGGTTCCATCAATATATCCATATAGCCGGTGACATCAAATAACATGTTGTGCCGTCCTGGACCATTCAAGATAATTTGTGTCATCCAATGCAACAATAGTGATCTTCAAGGAGCCAGATTGGTCGTGGCTCCGAAGAGGATCTCCAGAGGGGCCGGTGCGGGGAGAAGATGAGATTTCAGAGGAATCACCCATCGATAACCGTTCGAAGGCAACAAGCAAGAAGATCTCAAGACGAAAGAATCCACATCCTACGAGTGTTCCTTAGATCGTGCCGCCAGAGAGGACACCGGAGGACGTGACCACGATGTCTCCGGCAACCCCCATGGAGGACAAAACGGCAGGAAACAAAGGGCCGTCCGTGAAACGGGGGGAGGGAGGCGCTGAAGGCTGCGAACGCTGCTAGAGGAAGCGGGAGAAACGACGCGCTGAAAGCCCTAGGCGCTGGAGACGGAGGAAGCGGGTTGAAGGAGCGGAGGAGGCGACCGGTTGCGGAGGAAGCGACGGGTTGTAGAGACGGCACTAGAGACGAGAGACGCGTTGTATGAGAGGATCAAAAGTTGCGGAAGCGAATCGAGCGCGCGGCGGAAGTGTGTCTGTACGAGCGTGGCGGAAGGAAAATCGAGATCGCAAGCCCTACGCTCTGATACCAGGTAGACGACAGAATAAAATGATTCTAACTCAAGCAAACATACATATATGACTCCAATCACGTTACATATCACGTGACATACATATAAACGAAACATAAACTACGCATATTCAACTATATTCTCACTCTCACTCAAATCTGTGGATTCGGATCATCATGGATACACCAACCCTAAGGTCTTCCATTGTCTTCCATCAACAACATCACGCCAATTATTGCTTGATCACAATGTTCTATGTTATGTGAGATCAGAGCTTCTTTAATCCTTCATCGACATCAAATACAACTTCCTTCTCTTTCAGTAGCTTCAAGCATATTCTCCAATGATATTATCATACTCATCTTCCCTGTCGATAGTAACCCTCCTTCCTTCAATAACAGCGTCCATCTTGCATCAACATCATCGTTTTTGTCTTCCTCATCAATAGAGTCCTTCATTCCTACAACAAGGTTTCCGACTTTGATAGCAATGTCTCCCAGCTTCTTCAATTTGTGCTTCCCACAACAACTAATCTTCTTCATACCCATAACAACCACAATATTCTTCACATTGAATGCAGCAACCGTGCTCCGTCACCTCCAAGACAACTTTCTTCCTCCTTCCCACAACAGCAATGATTTCATCAATCTCAATTTCTCCTTCGACAATAGAAACTTATTCGATATCTTCCATCAAGAACTTAATTTCCCACCGGCCGTAGCAAAAGTACTCATGCCACTTCCATCAACAACAACATATCTTTCCCATCCTCCACAGCTACAACTCAACTCTCTCCACACCAACATTTTCAGCTTCTTACTCATCATGATAGTTTTATTTTGCATAATTACTAAAGTTCGCAATGTCAATTGTAAGGAGCACAATGTCTTAAACCGGTATATATAAATATGACCTGAGGCTTCATTCAAGAGTGCTATGGAAATTAATGATGAAGTGAATTTTTGCTCTCTTGTTCATCCATGGATCCCCATGGATTTGGTAACCCTAAGGCTATTTGTTTGATTGGTAATACTGTGTCAAGAAACTTAAGAAAAAAGGGCGACCCAGCTATGTCAGCATATGGCCATACAAGAAGGTCAAAAAGG
This sequence comes from Platanthera zijinensis, assembly GCA_039513925.1. Taxonomy (NCBI): domain Eukaryota; kingdom Viridiplantae; phylum Streptophyta; class Magnoliopsida; order Asparagales; family Orchidaceae; genus Platanthera; species Platanthera zijinensis. Next base: position 38,867,206 of record CM077082.1, read on the forward strand.
AAGGACTCCAAAAACTGAAATCATATAGGTAAGAAAGATACCATTCCTGGAAAAGTATGAGTTCTTTCTACAAAATGCTGAAGTTGCTTTATGTCACCTTCATCCACATCTCTCCCTGTCATAACAAAAACAAAATTGGCAGATACAACTTTTAGTGTTTATACTACATGTACTTTATGTGATACATGAGTTACCTTCATCCTCTTCATCATGGAACAGACAAGATGGGGAGAACAATGCAGCGTCCATGATATTTTGGGTCTCTTGCAAGAGAAAGTTCATGATTAGTATAAATAGGCCAAGTCATGAAAAATCTTTATTTTGGGCAGAGTAAAGTTAATACGAACTGGTGAAAATCCTAGAGACTGGCATTAAATCCAGCTAATATTATCAAGATAATATTATCTATGATACAAAGAATAATGTAAATTATCAAGATACACATTTTTTAAATGAGCTACCGGCAGATCATTAAATTTGTACAATCCCAACGGAGTGAAGCCATTCTGTAACCAATAAGTTCATTCCATTATTTTGTTCTTTTACTACAGATGATTCAATCAAAACATGACTCACAAAAAGAGAGGGAAACTAGAAAGACACAAAAATAGGAACAGAGGAAGAAGGTGCGAAGAGTCCCAACAAAAGTTTTGGCAAATCCGTGTTGCCATATTACTTAATGGTCATGAATCATCATCTAATCCTTCACTCAGCAATATCTATGAACCTCCATGGAATCAGCTCCGAATCGGTGCACACCGATAGCATAACTGAAGCTTTTTGTCCTTCAAGACCTCGTAAATACTTGCATTAAGGCTGAGCTCCATTTCTCCTTCTTAATGAAGCACCGGACTAGCTCCCCTCAAGCACTGCATTCTCCAATTGATACTTAGGCATCAACCACTTATTGCTTCAAAGAGATGCTATTTCAATGCCAATGGAAATCCCAAATCACCTTAACCAAACACTATAGCCAACCAGTAGGGTCATTTTTTTACCTGCATTCTCACATGCTTGATCTTGAAAGGGTTAGTAATTGGTATTCATTACTCAATGGACATCTCATCGCCCCTATCTCGTCACTCCGATCTCGATGCCTTCTATCTCTTCAGCCTCCATCTCACCAAACAAAATTGTGTTGGCGTACATCAGTACATCAATTTCCCACCCCTCTTTTGATCTCCAAACTCAAGGTTGACATAGTTCCGTTGAGTTTGTCGGCCACATGTTCATCTCCTACGACTTCCTACATATTTCACTGGCCAGATCTTATGGTGCCTTTGTTGAAGAGTTCTATCACCCGACCAAATTTCATATTCATATTTTAGCTCCTCTCAGGTTACAGAACATTTCTCTTAAGCTGTTGAACCTACTCTCATGCTACATAATTTTTCTCTAAGATGTCAACCACACCCTAGAACCTTTCACGCAAGTTACTAATCCTCACTCTCAAGGTATAGAGACATTTTCTCTCAGTTAGATGAACCTAGCTCTCATGCTACAAAATATTTTCTTCTAGATTATTAAACCTTTCTCAAGTTACAAATTCTGCTCCCTAGTAACTAAACATTACTTAGGGGGATAAACCTCGCTAGTTTGATTACTAAACCTCACTCTCAAGCAGCTAAATCTCACTTTTCCAAATTTCTATATCCATTACATCTTCTCATAAGAAAAGATCCACTCATCACCATCCCTATTATATATATATATATCAGTGGCACCTCTAAATTCAAATTGCATACTCTGCACCACCTTGGATTTGTGAGAGAGTGCTAGATAATAAATAGAAAAGGTATATTGTAACTGTGGGATTACTTTTCCATTGATTATCCTCTTAGCCATTCAATTCTCCATCACACAGATTGTTAGCATTCTATATTCTATACACTGTTGTGGATATCCTCCGACATGACCGATATATCGGCCGACATAAAGGTTTCATGGACAAAACGACACGTTTCCGATTTTTTTTGCAAAATATCCTTTTGGAATATATCCTCTGATATGTCTGTTATTAACCAATATACTCGCCGATATATCGGCCGATATATCCCGACATTTTATCGACTGATTTTTTTTCAATTTATTTTAATTAGTTTCTATGGTCTAATAGACAATAGACCAAAATTATTTTATTGTTTAGGTTGTTTTTTCCCTTCCTCTGGCTTTCTTTCTTGCTCAAGTCTGTCATCAATTTTAATTATGCATAATCTTTGAATTATGAACTAAATGTTACTTATATTTCAGTATCATGGACAACTTCTCAATATTTTGCTCGCTCTTGTTTTATTTCACTTGTTATACTTAGTTTCATAAATTTAGGAGTTCAATAAATATCAAATAATAAATATATTAATATATATATATAATTTAAAAAAAGATTAAATTTGCAAATGATTACTCATATAAATAATTAAATATTAAAACCCGATATATGAAATATCTCCGATATATCCCCCGACATATTAAAACCGACATGAAAAACCTAAACCGACATGTCCCCGATATCCGATATCTGCAACTATAAAGAATTTCTTTATTAAATAATGCATCTCTTAGATCTTTTATTATTTATTTCCCTCAGCAATACCATTGTGTGACAAAAGTGTTAAGAACATTTTGTAGTTATTTAGTTTTTATATTTATTTTACTAGATTATGCTCAAAACAGAAAAAAGGATTACTCTATTTGGCTTTGGTGAATTCAGGCTAGAAATGCTCCTCAGATTATCATCTAATTTATGGATAATCTGTATATCAAATAGCATCTAAGACTTTATTAGAGACAACAAGTTTATCAATCAAATTGTGAAGTGGCATTTAGACCGGTTTGTATTAACTTTTTGGCTTATGCTAGCATTATCATTGAAGTGACATTTACACCCATGCCACTTTGTAAGTCTTTAATTGGCTCATTGTACGCATTATCAATCAAATTATGGAAGTTTTTATTCCTCTCTAGTTTTCTCATCTTCCTCAAATTCTAGCATTAGGGTTTAGCATGGATCCCCTTCTTCCACTCCCCTCACATTCCCAGCGAGTAGAGCTTGACTCCCTCTTGTATCTCCACCACCACCTCCGACGAAGCCCCAAAGTAGGCTCGTTACATCTTGGTATCAAATCTTTCGATCCACCTCGCTCCCCGAAACAGCTGCACAACACAATTCGAGGTTCCACCACCACAGCCAACGAGATCCAGTCAAACAACAACACTCAATCTTTTATCCCCGGCTATATGGATCCTTTGTCGACAATGTTTCAAGTCTATATTGGTCTGCCCCTCCCCCGTTTAACATGTCTAGTGACTAAACTTTCACAACACCTAACAGGTGCCTCTAATGGTCTCCTTTGTATATGTCCAAACCATCTTACTCGAGCTTTTCGCATATTCTTTGCAATTGGTGTCACACATTTCTTATTCTTGATACATTCATTCCTAATTTTATCAAGTCTCTTGTGATCCACACATTCACCTAAGCATTCTCATCTCCAGAACTCTCATTTTTTGCTCATGTACATAATTCACTGCCCAACACTAAGAACCATAAACAATTGTTGGTCTAATTGCAGCACGGTAAAATTTGCCTTTATGTTTTAATGGTACTTTATGATCACATAAGAACTTGAACGCGTCTCTCCACTTCAACCAACCTGCTTGGATTCTATGTATCACATCTTTAACATCACAACCATCTTTTTGAACTATCGATCCAAGATATTTAAAGCACTCAATACAGGAAATATCTTGATCACACAACTTAATAACGAAGGCATCCGTTCTTCTTACATTGCTAAATTTCAGATTCATATACTCTGTCTTTGCCCGGGTCAACCTAAAACCCTTCTTTCCTAAAGTGTCTCACCAAGATTCAAGATTTGCGTTTACACTATCGTGCGTCTCATCGGCCAAAACGATATCATGAGCAAACAATAACACTAAGGTATTGCTTGTTCAATATGTCCGATGATCTCATCTAAGATAAGGGTGGTAAAAAGATAAGGATTTAAAGTTGAACCTTGATGTTGGTCAACATTGATAGGGAATTCATATATTAATCCTCTGGATGTTCTCACCCTCGTCACTGAATCTGTATACATATCTTTGCTTATATCAATATATGATACATTTACACCTTTCTTTTTTAAGACTCTCCATAAGATCTCTCTTGGAACCCTATAATAAACCTCCTCAAGATTGATAAAAACATATACAAATCTAATTTTTTTTCTTGATAGCTTCCATGGTCGACCTCCCTGGCATGAATTCAAATTGATTCTCCGAGATGCTATAGATGTCTTCATATAATAATGTCACAGTTAGAACTATGGACTTGGGTAGTCTATGTAACCGAAAGATGCTCTCATGAAGAGGCCGCAAAGAGGTTGCATTTGTGGTCTTGCGGCAGAAAATAAAATCAGCCATCTTCAAAATTTGGTCTACCATAACAAAAATGAAATCATGCTTCATCAAAGTGCGAGGAAGGCTTAATACAAAATTCTTGATGATATCGATCCAAAGATGGTGTGGGACCAGAAGAGGGGTATAAAGACCAGTGTTTTGTTTTGAACCCTTCGGAGCCTGGTAAGTGCCGCAGTGGCGTATGATACGTCACACATCCCTTTTCAACATGACCAATAAAGATGATCATCAACCAAAGCAATCGTCTTGTCTCTGTCAATGTGGCTAACAGTGACACCCGCATGCATCTCTTAAATCAAAAAGTCCCAGAAGGAGGCCCAAGGAATCCAGAGATGAGACCCACGATATAAATATCCCTCAATATTATCGAACCCCCCAGTGGGCTCAGGGGGATCGCTCAAGAATCCAGAATAAATCTCACCGAAGTTAGTATAGGTGGGATCAAAGCTAGTCATGCTAGGGTGATACGAAGATTGGGGGTGTCAGCAGATTTGCTCTCAACACCAATGTAATGTTTGGGAACGTAGTGGAAATCCTGCAAGTATTCGACCCCCTTGACATGTCTATGCCCCAATTTCCATTGCAAATCAAGATACCGCAAAGCCTGATGTCAGAGCATAGAACGAAGTGACAAACTCGAGGGGAAGGAGATAGTGTCTCTAATATCGAAGTGACTGCACTACCGTGTAAAACTCTCTATCATAGAGAGTGCTTTTGTCAGGCCATGTTTAACTTCTCGCTAAAGTACGAAACACGGTAACCCTCCTGTCTCAATACTCCGCTAATGCCAATAAAAGATGCATCGCAGGATACCTCAAACTGTCAAACACCTTAGAGAAATTAGGCAATCTTAGAACGGGGGCAATCGTCAGTTTCTCCTTGATCTCTTTGATCTACTCGAAATCCCGAGTGGCCACTTCCGTCCACTGAAAATCTCTCTTCTGTAAGCAACTTGTAAAGGGGTCGTAATGGTGTTAAAGCACTGGACAAACTTCTGATAGAAGGTGGCTAGTCCGTGAAAGCTATGGGCTTCAGTGATAGTGGAAGGAACATGCCACTTACAAATTGAACAGACCTTGTCTGAGTCAACAAACATGTTAGATGCTAATATGATAAACCTGAGAAAGTGCACAAAATCCGTGATGAAGGAGCACTTCTTCAAGTTCATAAATAACTTCTCCTTACAAAGAATTCCAAATAAAAATCTCTAATGGCTCAGGTGGTCGACAGGAGAGTGATTGTAAATCAAAATGTCATCAAAATAGATGACCAAGAATTTGCCCATGTAAGGCAGCAGGATCCGGGTTATGACCTGTGTTGGAGAAAACAGTGAATAGTGATTCAATTACAAAATAGGTTTGCCCCCTCTATATATGGAGGTAGACACACCAATAATACAAGGAAAAAAAATAAAACACAGTACATATTGTAACACTCCCCCTCAAGTTAAGCGTGAGATGTTGATCATGCCCAACTTGACAACAATCCTTCCAAAGGTACTTCCACTTAAACCTTTCGTGAGGATATTAGCGAGTTGTATATCTGATGGAACGAAGGGAGTACACACAAGTCCTTTTTCAATATTTTTCTTGATGAAATGACGATCCACTTCAATATGCTCCGCACGATCATGCTGGACAGAATTGTGTGTGATGCTAATAGTAGCCTTGTTGTCACAATACAACAGAATGGGCTCATCTCCAAGGAATTTCGGGTCATTCAGTAACGATCGCAGCCAGAGACCTTCACAAACACCATGGGCCATATCACAAAATTCTGCTTCAGCATTTGATCTTGCCACAACATGTTTTTTACTTCTCTAGATAACAAGGTTTCCACCAACCAGTGAACAATACCCTGAGGTAGAACGCCGATCGTCGACAGACCCGACCCAACTAGTGATGATTTTGTTTTCACAATTCGAATGAGAGAAAATGAAATGACTACATTGCAAAACATATTATATCTATAAGAATTGTTAGAGATGAGAAACAAATCACAAAGAATATATAAATTTATTACATGCATTCTACCGGGAGAAAAAAGAAGATTGGTACAATAAAATTGGAGTATCACCAAATTCAGAAGGGCACATACCAGCTAGAGCAGTAACTTCAAATTCGTAAAACGTGAGTTTTGACACCAAGTCGAGAAACAACAAAAACTCGTCGGGGGATCAGAGCCAAAGCAAAAAGACAGCAAAGTCACCCTAAATGTATTGATGGTGGTTGTGGTTGGCTTCACTTAAACGCATGGGGAGGCCAATACAACAGGACTAAAGGAGAAGGAAGAAGAATGCATAGAGACTTCTAGGGTTCTTTTTAATGGTTTCATATTTGAGCAATGTTAAAAGCACACTAATTTTCGCTATTGACAGCCAAATTATATTAACACAACAAATTATTTTATTTTCACACCAATGCGTTATTGTCACACCAGATTTTAAAATCATTAGACACATCAACATGACTGATTTTTCTCTCCTTTACTGATGATATTTTCACACCAAAATGAATGTGACACCAAAATTGCTATTACAAAAATGTAAACATTCTAATCAATCTTTGACTCTCCATTTTTATATGATTAATAACTCGTGTGCTATCAAATAATATGAAATAATCATCAATTTGATTGAGGCGATACAATACAAACTCAGCAGCCCAAATATTTCCTTTTATCCAAAATCACAAGCATGCAGTACAAGGATTCAGGGAAACAACAAATATAATACAAACTTTGTACAATTAGCATCGCTCGTAAGAAATTTTAAAAACTCTGACCCTACAGATCCAATAATAGAATCACGATCTCTTGTCCGCGGGTGGATTGATCAGCAAAATGAGAACTCCCTTTCACAAAAAAAGCCAAATCTCCACTGTTTTTGGGCAAAAAACTTCACAGATGTTGTACAACCCCATATTCGGCGAGCAGTGCTCGACAGGAGTCAGACCGGCCAAGTCCAGCAGCCCAAGCCCCAGGCGAGCCGGACCCCTGGAGTTGAGTCCACTCGGCGCCTTCAGACTAGACGTCGAGTGGGGAGAGCTCACTCGGCGCATTCAGTCTAGGCATCGAGTGAGGCGAGCTCATTCAACGCCCTCAGTCTAGGCGTCGAGTGAGGTGAACTCACTCCACGCCTTCGGCCTAGGCGTTGAGTGACGTGAGCTCACTCAACGCTTTCCATTTTTGACATCTCGGCATCAGTACAGCTCGCCCAAGCAGGGTGGATCATGTGAGGGGCGAGTGGAGCAGGTCGGCTCGCACTCGCCCCGAGGCCTCGACGAGCAGCGGGCGAGTGGAGCAGACCGGCTCGTACTCGCAACAGGGCCTCGACGAGCAGAAGGCGAGTGGGCAGGCCGGGCCCGCACTTGCCCAGGGTTGGGGTGAGGCGGCGAGTGTCAGTTCCATCGAGCACTCGCCGCCCCCGGCGAGTGGAGGTTTTAGAGGGTCACTCGCCCAGTTTTTCTGTGATGTATTTTTACTACTTTATCCCTGTTGGCCTGCCTATAGCCTTTCAGAACAGCGGAGTTACGTTGTTGGCAGATCCAGTTGGGCTGCATTTAGCCGTTTGGAACAATGGAGGTTAGCTATTTGCAGACCGTTTTCAAAAAACTATAAATAGACTCGAGGAGGTACCTCAGAAGGCATGCTTACTGGTGCCCCGATCTTCTTGCTCTTCCTGAGGTATCCTTAGCTCGGCATTTGGCTAAGGAGGGAAAGCGCTCTAAGATCTTTCGGATTTGTGATGGGACCTCCACGCCGAGCCCTTGAGTCGGTTCCCTGTTCTTTTTCCTTAGTCGTTTGGCCCGCGAGAGGGAAGTAAGTGTGCGATCACCCCTTCCCCAAAGGTGAACTCCACAGAAACCGAGTTTTCGGTTTCAACAGATGCCAAATTTACATTGTTTTGGGGCAGAAATAAGGTAAGAAACGATACAAGAAATTAGGGTTTGGCCGAAATAGGAAAGGAGGAGCACAGAAAAATGAAGATGGGAACTTACATTCAAAGGAAGGGGTGCGGCGTTCTTCCGGTGAAGTTCCTCGGCACCAAAAGGGGTACCCCCAAACGTTCTTCCGGCCGAAATAGGGAAGGGGCGCGGCTTGAACTAGCCAAAGGAAGGAGAGTGCGACATTCTTCCGGTGAAGCTCCTCGGCGTCGGCGATAGCCTCGAATGCCGACGAATTGGCGGACTGGGAGGAGGCGAGGGTTCGCGCGCGGCTTGAACTCGCGATAGGCGGAAGCGAAAACAGGAAAAAAAGCGGTGTGTGGAATGCGAGGTTAGGGGTTTAGGACCACAACTAACTGACAAAATGCACCGAGTGACTTTTTTTGACAATGTGCATCCTACATCATAGAGCCTACATTTTGAGTTTTTGACTATTTCATTTTTTGCTTACTCAGAGTGCACATTTCCAAAAAAAATTACATTAGGGTTGCATTTTGTCAATTTTAAATTTTTAGGTGCATTTTGTCAAAAGTCGATATTTTGAGGATGCACTTTGTCAATTACCCCAACTTATTTGTTCTGATGAGATTGGACAAAAACGTCATTTGTCACAGAATGTATAATTGGTATGACAAATATTACAAAAAAAAAAGTTTGAAGCAAAGATTAAGGCTATGTTTGGGACAACTTATGCTGATCTATAATCTCTACTTAAAACGCAAAAGCTGTTTTATAGATGTTTGTTTGTGCAGCTTATATAAAATCACTTATTTTAAAACAGATTATAAGTTGATTTTTTATAAGCTATCCGGGTCCAGCTTACGATTACTCATAAGCGCTTATTTCTTAAAAAAAGCCATATGAGTGATTTTTTCTCCGGATGTGATTTTTTCGTTCGGACGCGAATTTTTCGCTCGGGCTCGAATTTTTCGCCCAGACTCGAATTTTTCGCCCGTGCGCAAATTTTTCGCCCGGGCTCGAATTTTTCGTCCGGGCGCATTTTTTCGTCCGGGCGCATTTTTTCGTCCGGGCGCATTTTTTCGCCCGGTCGCGTTTTTTCGCCCGGGCGCGTTATTTTTTCGCCCGGGCACATTATTTTTTCGTCCGGGCGCGTTATTTTTTCGCCCGGACGCGTTATTTTTTCGCCCGGGCGCGTTATTTTTTCGCCCGGGCGCGTTATTTTTCGCCCGGGCGCGTTATTTTTCGCCCGGGCGCGTATTTTTCGCCCGGGCGCGTTTTTTTCGCCCGACCGCGTTTTTTCGCCCGGACGCGTTTTTTGGCCCGGACGCGTTTTTTCGCCCGTGCGCGATTTTTTCGCCCGAGCGCGATTAATTTGCCCGGGCGTGATTTTTTCGCCCGGGCGCGAATTTTTCGCCCGGACGCGATTTTTTCGCCTGGGCGCGATTTTTTCGCCCGAACGCGAATTTTTCGCCTGGAGGCGATTTTCTCGCCCGGAAGCGATTTTTTCGCACGAAAATGATTTTTTCACCCAGGTGCGCTAAGAAGCGATTTTTTCGCTCGGACGCGTATTTTTTTGCCTGGGCGTCTTTTTTTCGCTCGGGCATGATTTTTTCATCCAGACGCGTTTTTTCGTTTTTCTCCCGGCGAAAAAAGTGTTTCGGGTTGAAAAAATTTTGCTGGGGAAAAAATCACACCTGTGAGAAAAAATTGCGCCCGGGACAAAAAACACGGTCGGTCGAAAAAATCGCGCTCGGGCGAAAAAAACGCGCCCCGACAAAAAAATGCGTCTCGGCGAAAAAAACGCGCCCGGACGAAAAAACCGCGACCGAGCGAAAAAAACCGCGATCGGGCGGAAAAAAACGCGCTCGAGCGAAAAAAACGCGCCCGGGCGAAAAAAAACCGCGATCGGGCGAAAAAATTGCGCCCACATAAAAAAAATGCACCCGGTTGAACAAAATCGAGCGGGCGAAAGAACGCGATCGAGCGAAAAAACGCAACCTGGCGAAAAAATCACGCCCGGGCGAAAATAAACCAGCTTGGGCGAAAATAATCTTGACTGGACGAAAAAAATCGTGACGGGCGAAAAAACACGTCTGAGCGAAAAATCGCCCCCAGGCAAAAAAATCGTGCACGGATAAAAAAACGCGTACAAACAAACAAATCCTTATGAATGAATGAAATTTTAGATAAGCATTTTTGGACAAACTATCCAAACAGTCGACTGCTTATTCATCATTGATTATATAAAATCTCTATTCAACCATCAATTTTTAATTAGCGGCTTATTCATCATCCTAAGCTGTCCCAAACAGAGCCTAAGAGATAGGATTCGGTAAAAATGTGTTTTAAAGCTTTTAAAAAGACCGGGCTCAGGTAACCCGGCCCAAAAAAGCCCAGCTAAGCTCGGGTCCAAGCTAGTCTGTTATGGGCACAGGCCGGGATCTGGGGGCCCAACAAAGCCCCATATTGACTTACAGCCTGACCCGGTGCCCGACCTGGTGCCCGATCCGAGCCAGGCCCGGCTAAGCCGGACATCTGACCATACCGGGCCCGGCACCCAAGCCATCTTGAAATCTCGCAAGCCAATGAGATTTCCAATGTAAACAGACAATCTCATCTAATAGGTGGGATTTTCAGGCTGTTGGATAACCGGGTCTGCCTTTGGAGCCTTAGCAGGCCCCCACTATGACAGGGGTCCGAGCCCAAATGAAATAGCCCGGCCCGGTCCAGGCTCTTGCCTGCCGGGCTTTTTGTTTTAAAATAAGTAATGTGCACAGCTCGCCGAGCAATTTTCCGTTGAAATTCTCCGTCACAACGCTGATATATTTGACATTGTAGTCCTCCTTTAGGCTGTAACACTCAACTTCTTCTGCCCCGAGGGGTTTCTTATAATAGCAGACGGACTTCGGTGGTCTAGACGGACTATGGCGGTCTAGACGGACGTCTGCGATCGAGACGGGCTTCAGCGGTCTAGACGGGTTTCCGCAGTGTTGACGGACTTTGGCCGTCAAGATGGACTTTGGTCGTCAATGTGGACTTCGGCGGTCTTGACAGACTTTGTCCATCTAGACAGGGTGCGTGCATGCGTGGTTTGGAGAGCAGAGCACACATAAGCACGTTGGAGGCGCGCACGAGGGCACACAATGAAAAGATGTGCGCAAGAGCGCCCAATTAAGCGGCGCGTGTAACATCCCATTTCTGGCTAGACCCCTAGGAGACGGATGGTCGTGACAGAACCCTGGGAAGCCCAAAAATTGAAATAAATCGACCGGGATTTCGGGTCACGGGTTGGTCACGCCCGTGACCAAGGTGTCACGCCCGTGACCTAGGGCGTGACTCCTTCGACGATCATCGACCTCCGTGAGACGATCGTCGAACTTGCAGCCCGGGCATGTCACGCCCGTGACCAAGGTGTCACGCCCGTGACCTAGGGCGTGACTCCTTCGACGATCGTTGAACTACGTGAGACGATCGCCGAACTCGCAGCCCGGCCATGTCACGCCCGTGACCAAGGGGTCACGCCCGTGACCTGGGGCGTGACTCCTTCGACAATCGTCGATCTCCGTAAAACGATCGTCGAAATTGAAACTCGGGTCTGTCACGCCCGTGACCTAGGGCGTGACCAGCCTTCGACGAACGTCGATCTCAGTTCGACGATCGTCGCCCTCAGAATTGCCACCCGGGCCTGTCACGCCCGTGACCTATGTGTCACGCCCGTGACATTGGCCGAAACGACGGTTCAGGCCCGATATTATTCTAACACGCGTGGTAATAAATGCTGGTGTGGGAAGTTACACCAGGAGTAATTACGGGCCGTTTTTCCTTCTGTAATTATAAAATAAAGGAGGAAATGTTGGTCCAATAGGAAATCACCACATGGCGAACACCCCTTCGTTTTCCAGCGTTTCAACTGCCCTGCATCATAACCGAAACGTTAGGGGAGAACATTCATGGCCATTAAGGCTTTACCCTTCACCTCCCCACTTGCTGGCTTATAAAAGCCCACTTGGAGCAAGAGGAGAAGTTTACACGCTCAATCAAACGGATCAGATCTTTGTTCTTGTTGTGGGAGAAGTTCGGCTACGCCACCACTGCGCCATGGCACCCCGTCATTCATCTCGCCTCCAAACCGCGAACAAGGTCCTCCTCTGCTTCTTCTCTTTCATGGGTAGGTCTTAGGATTCTTAGAAAGGAAGTTCGCGCTCAACGGAGCCGGACCCATCTCTCGTTTTCATGGAAAACCATGAAAAATGTATTCTTGAGTTCGCCGGAAACCGCCACCTCCGGCGGCCAAACCGCCGCCGACCGATAGCCATCGCCTCAACGGAGGTGGTGGTGGTGGTGGCTGGCCAGGGAAGTCACCGGACGGCCGGCGACGGATCACGGAAAGGTTACAGGAAAAAAAATGGTTTTCTGAGTTCTGTTTTCGGGTTCATGAAGAAGATGAACAGTAAAATCAATTTTATAACTTATAAATTATGTATATAATACATAGATATCTGAGTATACTTTGAGGCTGCGAAATGAGGCATTTAGAGGCCGATTTAGGAAAAATTACCAGTCACGAAAGTTGTAGCCCTTCAAGTCTAGATTAATTTAAAATTAGTTTCAACTCATTTGAGTAAGCGGTTCGACCGCAACACCCGTTTTAGTGGGGGCTGTACCTAGAGTTGGGCAGAAATTAAAATGGATGCCCACTCTTCGTACGTTGTCCAAATGACATGAAATTTGGGCAGGGGGTTAATCTTAGCAATACCTAAAGGCAGACCAAAAATGGGAATTTTTGGAGATACCTTGCCTAAAGTTTTTGTTTTAATTTAATAAACTTAGAGGAATTTATTTAAGTGGTCAAATGACCTCCAAACCCTCCCAAGTTTTGGTGAGTGGTCCCTGGCTATAAAACCTAGGTCTGTACAAAATTCCAACTGGTTTGGAGAAGTTTTGGGTAGGAAATCTTCTACCCTTAACTAGGCATTAGTGAGACATCTTTTAGTAAAAAGTGCACTAAGAGTTTGGAAAGGTCAAATCACCTCAACAGAGGCTGATTTTTTGATCTCTGACTTAGAAGGGTGTTATAACCTGCTTGGAGAAAAATGGTGAGGTTTAGGGTTGATTTACTCTAGGATCCAAGCTCAAACCCTAAATAAAGGGTTTTGAGGGTTGTGAAGGACATGGGGGCAATTGCTCTTGTATTGCCTTAAAACTCTGTAGAGTCGACAAAAACTTGATAAGAATCGTCTGGATGAAATCTTGGAGAATTTGGAGACAAGTAGATACCTTAAAACCCTAACCTTAGTTTTAGGGTAAAATATCAAATAGGTAAAATCAGTCACTAAACCTTACTTAAAAGCTGTGAAATTCAGGTAGAGTGAGTTTTGAATCAGGTAGAACTTTTAGCAATTTTTCTGGAATTTTATGTTGATTATTGCTAGCACTTCATTTGTAAAGCTTGCTATGGCCTTAAATGATGATTTAATTATTTAGAAATTTCTGTTCATTGAAATCTCATGAAATCTTGGAGGTAAATGTTTTAGGTCAGAATAGTTGCCCCTGAATTTTTGTATGATTTTTAGTTGAGCAATTCTAGTACTTTATTCACAGATGATAGAAAAGGGTTTTATGGTTTAAAAATTAATTATGGATGATATACATGTTGAGAAATTATGAAACCTGTCCAATGTTATTTTGAATGTCTTATCTGCTTAGTATAATTAATTTACAATTTTTGGATGGATATTTTATGTACTTGATTCATAAATAACCAAAGATCGAGATTATTTCTAAAATATGTTTAGTGTCCTTTGAATGATAGAAAAATTGTGATACTTTGGATTTATCATATTGGGATAACACAATATTTATAGTAATTTTTCTGGACATCTTGCATGATTACTTAGGGTAGTTCATGTTCAAACTGGTAACCCTTGGGATTTTCGGGAAATTTAATTAAATATCAGATAAATTAGGAAAATTACCATTTTCTGGATTTAGGTTAGTTATATCATGATAAGCCTCAAGTAAATAATTTAGGGCATTTGGATGAGTATTGGATCACTGCATAACCGGTTCGACATGTAGTCTAGGTCGGTCTGCATATAGCAAATTTGTGAATTGCGATAGGACATGATCTGAGGAAGTCATTGGAGTTAATCTTTTTGTCTGGGTGGTCAATTGTGGATGAAATCATGATAGGATGGTATGAAGAGTAGAGAGAAGTAGTGATGGCTAGAGTTAGGAGGGCTCGGGTTCGGCGAAAGATCGCCTTTCCCGAAGAGAGGAATGTTAAAAATCACCCTAGGATAGTCTATCGTAATATGAGAAGTGTAAGACCCCAACCTCGGAGATGATCGCGGGGCGATCAAACGGCACTTTTGGAGGTCTGAACAGGGGCACACGGCCGTGTGCCTACCCGTGTTCAGTGATTTATTGTGTTTTTGTGTTGTCTCGAGTAAGAGAAGTACACGGCCTGAGACACACGGCCGTGTCTCAAGCCGTGTGTGGGGCACACGGCCTCGAACACGGCCGTGTTCGAAGCCGTGTTCATGAAGCCCGACGATCGTCCTGAAGCTCCAGGTAACACGGCCCGTGGCACACGGCCGTGTTAGGACCCGTGTGGATCGGCGTAACTGATATTTTTGGGTTGAATCCGAGCCGTCCGGATCTTTTATTTTGGATCTAACGGCTGGGGGTTAACCTAGGGGGTTTTAGGGTTGAGTTTGGGGCTGAATTCCCTCATTCCAACCCAACCCTTTCTCTTTCTAAACTCTTAGAGAAAGGTGAGAGCCAAGAGGAGGAGGAGCAAAGTTCCAGCCGCCGGCGGAGCACCGGAGCACCGATTCGCGATCCGAGTCCGGATCCTCGAAGGCAAGGGCGAGGCGAAGCTTTCCATCCAACTACATCTTCATGGCGCCGCGGAAATCTTCGAGGGTAACGATCCTCTTCTTAGGGCATGTGTAGTCGCCCTTCTTTCTATGCATGGGGAAATCCCCCTCTCGCGAGTGAGCGTTGAGGCGCGGAATCCCTTCGGGTAGATATGTAAAGTCCCCGTTGTTAGAGCCCGGAATCGGAGTACGGGCGTAGGCATTGTGTGTGAAGCCTATTCGGGTTTAACCCGGATCGGTGATGTTTGCATTGCATGGCCGGAGAAGACTCCGCGCCGATGATTTTAGTTTTCCGAAATTTCTACGCGGTAGATTGCATACAGGGATCCTTGGGGGTTAACCTCGAGGCGCACCCGGAAAGCTTGGGCGGAATCGCATTGCCGCCACGATGTTGCCTTGGAGGGCAAATCGGTACATAACGGGGTTATGTGCGTGTTTTGATCGATTGTGGGAATGAGGAGAAACTTGGCCCGCACCGATGGCTAAATGGCCGTGGTGAAGTGAGCAACGGGCGGGTGGAACTCTACCCATTCCAAGTGGTCTCGGTAGAAGCGACCTAAAGTACATGGGACTTCCCGGGGGGCTGGAAACGGGCCTAGGCTTCGGCTGAAAGGGCTAAATGCTCACGTGTGTTGCCATCCGAGGGATGGTGGTGGAATCGCGGTGTCGGACTGGGTCCGGACCGGGTTCACCGATTAGTGCCCTGAGAGCACGGAGTGTGCGGCCGTGCGTGCCGACACTTGTGGCGAATAGAATACTTTATAGAATTGCTATGGTAGTTTTATATGCAGGGAAGGAGCACCGCCGTCCCGAGAAACGGGACGGGGTCGTTATAATTTGGTCAGCTTTACTGACCGTTGCCCTTTTGTATTGCCACCTCTTGGGTGGGTTGTTTCTACAGGTGCTGTTGCGGAGCCAAGCGGCAAATAGCGGGCTAAAGCCCAAGTTGCAGCGCCAGCCCTCGAAGGCTTAGTTATTAGCTTTTTCATATTCATGTATGGCCGGCCTGCGCGCCGATGTATGAAAGACGCTATCTTGTTAAACGAACACTTTTGTAAGGCCTTAAGGCCGTGAACTCTTTTGTGTATGTACTCATTCCTGGGTTGTAGTGGACATTCATGCTTTGTGGCAGGGTTCTTATCTTTTTGCAACTTAATTAAATTGCTTCCGCTAGGTGTTGTGTAGAACGCTCTGATTGGTTGTATGGTTTCAACGCGTAACCAACCGGTCTGTCCGTAGTATATGGCGTCGGGCCCCGGCCGGACCTACTGCTATATGCTATGCGACGGATAGGGGTGTTACAAATTGGTATCAGACTTCTGGTTTTGGTCACGCTTAAATGAATTCGTGGACGAATTCACTTTAAGGGGTGGTGAGCACATTGTGTGCGTCATCGTTATAACATGAAAAAGAACCCATGAATGTCCACTTAGGAATGAAAATACACTTGTTGAGGAACCTGCGTGTTCCTTTAATTGCTGTTTGCAGTAACGTTTGGTCGCTTATCGGTGTTTTTGCACGAATATAGGTGACCAGAAGTGGGGCTGGGCCGTCTGAACGGCCAGGTTCTGAGGCGAGCAGTGCGCCAAGCGATACGCCTGCAACACCTTTGTCTGCCGAGACCATTAGGTTGGTGGCGGAAGCGGTCATGGCAATGATTAATGCGCAGCCTGCAAGGCAGGTGCAGCAGACTGCTCCTGCTGTGGAGCAAGTACCGGTTCAGACGGCAGTGCGAAGGAGGGTTGAGCAAGTTGTGTTGGAGCCGGAGTTACCGCGGAGAGCAACTGAAAGACAACTGAAGCATGTCATGGGCTTTCATCCACCGGTGTTTACGGGGGCAGAAACCCCGACCCAAGCAGAGGATTGGCTCTCAAGGGTCAACAGGGTGATGACTGCGACGGAAACTGAAGAGTGGCAGAAGACCACTATAGCGACGTTCCTTTTGGATGGTGACGCAAGACTGTGGTGGGAGGGCCTAGAGCTGCATCAGTTGAGGGGAAGGCCATTGGCCGAAGTCCCGATGGAGGAGTTTGCGAGACTATTTATGGCTCGATACCTCCCCTCGGCGCAGAGGATCGCGCTAGAGAGCGAATTCCAGAAGTTGGTGCAGGGTGATAGCACCGTTGATGAATACCTCCACGAGTTTACTCGGTTGGGGAGATATGCCGGCGCTACCTTCGCAGACGAGGAGCGCAAGACGAGCCGCTTTTATGAAGGGCTAAGGGATATTTTGAGGTTGCTGCTGTCGGGGCCCAAGGCGCAGGGTTTCATGACCCTGGTCAGTTCGGCCCGGTCCTTGGAGAAGGATATGAGAAACGTGCAAGCGAAGAAGGAGAGGGAATCTGGTGGCAAGAGATCAGAGTTCAAGGCGCCGACTACGTCGAAGTCGGGCTACCGCAGATTCTCCAAGAAGTCTAGGACGTCGGGTCCAGCTTCTTCTGCAGGTGCCTCGGGGGCAACTACCAATCGAACCCCGGGCGCTTGCTTCACGTGTGGAAAGCCGGGGCACTTTGCCCGTGACTGCTGGAGTGGACGCTCAAAGTCCGAAAGGAAACAAGGAGCTACCTACGAGGAAAAGGGCAAAGCGGTGGAGTCGACCGCGTCCCACTATGCTCCGACTCAGCCTAGAGTCTACAACTTGGGCCAGCAGGAGGCCATCAAGCAAGCGGATGTGGTGACAGGTATGAGTTAATTTATGCAAGTTGACTTGAGAATACTATTACCTATTGCTTGTTAAGCTAATGTCTTTTGCTTAGGCTTTGTGGTGATTAGCGATAGTCCGGCACGAGCACTGTTCGATACTGGTGCTTCGCATTCTTTCTTGTCCGAACAGTTTATATCGCGTATCGGAGTCCCTTCTTCGATGGCGAAGGACAAGTTAGATGTATTGCTACCGAATGGGTGCTCGATGCGTGCGGACAGAGTGTGCGCCGTGAAGGTTCACATAGGGAGCCAAGAGTTCGACTTGCTAGCGTCATTACTGCCTTTAGTAGAGTTCGATGTTATCTTTGGAATGGATTGGCTGTCAGAGCAGAAGGCTTGGATCGATTGCGACCGTAAGGAGGTCAAGCTGGGTGTAGGGCGGGAGACTACGTTCGAGGGGCTTAAGGGGTCGAGCAAGACACTGATGTCTGCTCTTCAGGTGGTGAAGGCGGTTCGTGCCGGTGCAGAGCTGTTCTTCGCATTAGTGGAGGCCGCAAAGCCGAAGGCCACTTTGGATGAGATCCCCGTGGTATGCGAGTACCCAGACGTGTTCCCAGATAGCCTTCCTGGAGCCCCACCGCAGCGAGAGATTGATTTTACGATCGAGCTCGTGCCGGGTGCCAAACCCGTGTCACGTGCTCCTTATAGGTTGGCGCCAAAGGAGATGGCGGAGTTGAAGGTTCAACTGGAGGAGCTGATGGAGCAAGGTTATGTGCGTCCAAGTTCGTCGCCTTGGAGCGCACCAGTCCTCTTCGTTAAAAAGAAGGACGGTAGTATGCGGCTGTGCATCGACTACAGAGAATTGAACAAGTTGACGGAGAAGAACAAGTACCCGATCCCGAGGATTGATGATCTCTTTGATCAGTTAGTCGGATCATCTGTATACTCCAAGTTGGACTTGAAGTCGGGGTACTATCAGCTGAGGATCAGGGAATGTGATATCCCAAAGACGGCGTTCAGTACGAGGTATGGGCATTTCGAGTTCACGGTCATGCCGTTTGGACTGACGAATGCGCCGTCGGTGTTTATGGATCTGATGAACAGGACGTTCAGAGATTTCCTGGATCGCTTTGTGATCGTCTTTATTGACGATATTTTGGTATACTCGCAGTGCGAAGAAGACCACTTCAAGCATTTGCATTTGGTGTTGGAGACTTTGAGGAGGAATGAGCTTTACGCGAAGTTCTCCAAGTGCGAGTTCTGGCTACCCTCGGTAGCGTTCCTTGGTCATATAGTGAGTGGGGAAGGTATAGCGGTGGATCCGGCGAAGATTGTTGCGATACGGGAGTGGCCTGCGTTATCTTCTGTCGCGGAAGTCCGTAGTTTTCTCGGGCTTGCCGGATATTACAGGCGCTTCGTAGAGAACTTCTCGCGGGTAGCGTTACCTCTCACGAAGTTGACAAGGAAGGATCAGAAATTCTTGTGGACGCAAGAGTGCGTGCAAGCTTTTGAGGAGCTGAAGAGGCGGTTGACCAC
The DNA here is from genome assembly GCA_039513925.1 of Platanthera zijinensis. Taxonomy (NCBI): domain Eukaryota; kingdom Viridiplantae; phylum Streptophyta; class Magnoliopsida; order Asparagales; family Orchidaceae; genus Platanthera; species Platanthera zijinensis. Next base: position 38,886,593 of record CM077082.1, read on the forward strand.
GGCGCCAGTGCTTAGTTCGCCAAGTGGGACCGAGGGCTTTGAGGTGTATAGCGACGCTTCGGGTAGCGGTTTGAGCTGCGTGTTGTTGCAGCATGGTAGCGTGATAGCGTATGGATCGCGTCAGCTAAAGGTGCATGAAAGAAATTATCCGGTGCACGACTTGGAGTTGGCGGCCGTGATATTTGCACTCAAGTTGTGGAGGCACTACTTATACGGAGTAAGGGTCGACATATACACCGATCACAAGAGCCTAAAATACTTGTTGGATCAAAAGGATCTCAATATGAGGCAGAGGAGGTGGATGGAGTTCCTGGGGGACTACACTTTCAAGATACATTATGTACCCGGGAAGGGCAACGCAGTTGCGGGTGCGCTGAGCCGCAGGGCTCCCGCCCAAGCCAACTGGTTGTCGGTGCATGATGAGCGGCTAGTACGGGAGTTGGAGAAGCTTGAGATCTATTGCGTTGACAAGCAGTCGAGCGCCAAGGCAATGTTAAATTGGACAGAGGTGCAGTATGACCTGGCTGACCGGATTCGGCAGGCATTGGAGTTGGATGACACCATGAAGGAGCTTTTGGAGGCCGCTCTGGATGGGTCAAATTCCCAGTTCTCGGTAGAAGATGGGTTATTAAGGAAGGATCGTCGTTTGTGCGTCCCAAGTGGGGGCAACCTCCGGGCGGAGTTGATGTACGAGGCTCATCATACCAAGTACTCAATCCACCCAGGGAGCACGAAGATGTATCGTGATCTTAAAAAGTTGTTTTGGTGGCCGGGACTTAAGAAAGATGTGGCGTTGTATGTGGCCAAATGTCAAGCGTGCGCCTTGGTGAAGGCGGAGTGCCAAAAGCCGGGCGGATTTCTGAAGTCCTTGCCTATACCGGAGTGGAAATTCGACGACATATCCATGGATTTTGTGCATGGATTGCCAAGATCGCAGAAGGGAAACGACGCCATTTGGGTGATCGTTGACAGATTGACGAAAGTGTCGCATTTCTTACCAATGAGGAAGGATGATCCAGTAGAGAAGTTGGCAAAGCTCTATGTGGATAGCATTGTGCGCTTGCACGGGGTGCCCCGCAGTATTGTGAGTGATCGCGATGGGTGTTTCACGTCCAATGACTGGAGGCTAGTGCATCAAATGTTGGGCTCCAAACTGAAGTTTAGCACGGCGTTTCATCCACAGACGGATGGCCAGACCGAGAGAGTCAACAGAACCTTGGAAGACATGCTCTGCATGTGTACGTTGGACTTCGGAAAGAGGTGGGAGGACCACCTATACTTGGTCGAATTTGCTTATAACAATAGTTATCAAGCAAGCATTCAGATGACGCCGTTCGAAGCTCTTTACGGAAGAAAATGTCGCACGCCGTTGTCGTGGTTAGAAACGGGTGAGTCCAAGCTTTATCAGCGTCAAGACATTGAAGATGCCACTTCTTTAGTGCATACTATACGGGAGCGGTTGCGGATTGCCCAGGATAGGCAAGCCAAGTATTATAATGCCAAGCATAGGAACGTGGAATTCAGTGTTGGCGATTGAGTGTACTTGAAGATCAAGCCGTTCAAGGGTGTCTCACGGATTCGACGCTTGAAAAAGTTGAGTCCGAGATACCTTGGGCCATTTGAGATTCTGGAGCGGATCGGAGAAGCAGCTTATAGGTTGAGGTTATCAGCAGAGTTAAGTGCTTTGCACGATGTATTCCACATCTCGGTTTTGCGGAAGGCAGTGCAAGAGCCTTCGCAGGTGTTAGCGGCCGACCAAGTACCGGTCGAGGAAGGATTGACAACGAAAGTCAAGCCCATATCTATTGAGGATTTCGAAGTCAAGCGGCTTCGGAACAAGGAGATCAGAATGGTGAAGGTCCGTTGGAATAACTGCGGACGCGAGGAGCTCTCTTGGGAGCGAGAGCAGACATGCGCGAGGAGTACCCCGAGTTGTTCCCCTCAGGTACTCGTTATGTTTATTCTTTTTGTGTAGTCTCTGTTCTTAATTTCGGGACGAAATTCTCTTAAGGGGGAGGGAGTTGTAAGACCCCAACCTCGGAGATGATCGCGGGGCGATCAAACGGCACTTTTGGAGGTCTGAACAGGGGCACACGGCCAGGCACACGGCCGTGTGCCTACCCGTGTTCAGTGATTTATTGTGTTTTTGTGCTGTCTCGAGTCAGAGAAGTACACGGCCTGAGACACACGGCCGTGTCTCAAGCCGTGTGTGGGGCACACGGCCTCGAACACGGCCGTGTTCGAAGCCGTGTTCATGAAGCCCGACGATCGTCCTGAAGCTCCAGGTAACACGGCCCGTGGCACACGGCCGTGTCAGGACCCGTGTGGATCAGCGTAACTGATATTTTTGGGTTGAATCCGAGCCGTCCGGATCTTTTATTTTGGATCTAACGGCTGGGGGTTAACCTAGGGGGTTTTAGGGTTGAGTTTGGGGCTGAATTCCCTCATTCCAACCCAACCCTTTCTCTTTCTAAACTCTTAGAGAGAGGTGAGAGCCAAGAGGAGGAGGAGCAAAGTTCCGGCCGCCGGCGGAGCACCGGAGCACCGATTCGCGATCCGAGTCCGGATCCTCGAAGGCAAGGGCGAGGCGAAGCTTTCCATCCGACTACATCTTCATGGCGCCGCGGAAATCTTCGAGGGTAACGATCCTCTTCTTAGGGCATGTGTAGTCGCCCTTCTTTCTATGCATGGGGAAATCCCCCTCTCGCGAGTGAGCGTTGAGTCGCGGAATCCCTTCGGGTAGATATGTAAAGTCCCCGTTGTTAGAGCCCGGAATCGGAGTACGGGCGTAGGCATTGTGTGTGAAGCCTATTCGGGTTTAACCCGGATCGGTGATGTTTGCATTGCATGGCCGGAGAAGACTCCGCGCCGATGATTTTAGTTTTCCGAAATTTCTACGCGGTAGATTGCATACAGGGATCCTTGGGGGTTAACCTCGAGGCGCACCCGGAAAGCTTGGGCGGAATCGCATTGCCGCCACGATGTTACCTTGGAGGGCAAATCGGTACATAACGGGGTTATGTGCGTGTTTTGATCGATTGTGGGAATGAGGAGAAACTTGGCCCGCACCGATGGCTAAATGGCCGTGGTGAAGTGAGCAACGGGCGGGTGGAACTCTACCCATTCCAAGTGGTCTCGGTAAAAGCGACCTAAAGTACATGGGACTTCCCGGGGGGCTGGAAACGGGCCTAGGCTTCGGCTGAAAGGGCTAAATGCTCACGTGTGTTGCCATCCGAGGGATGGTGGTGGAATCGCGGTGTCGGACTGGGTCCGGACCGGGTTCACCGATTAGTGCCCTGAGAGCACGGAGTGTGCGGCCGTGCGTGCCGACACTTGTGGCGAATAGAATACTTTATAGAATTGCTATGGTAGTTTTATATGCAGGGAAGGAGCACCGCCGTCCCGAGAAACGGGACGGGGTCGTTATAATTTGGTCAGCTTTGCTGACCGTTGCCCTTTTGTATTGCCACCTCTTGGGTGGGTTGTTTCTACAGGTGCTGTTGCGGAGCCAAGCGGCAAATAGCGGGCTAAAGCCCAAGTTGCAGCGCCAGCCCTCGAAGGCTTAGTTATTAGCTTTTTCATATTCATGTATGGCCGGCCTGCGCGCCGATGTATGAAAGACGCTATCTTGTTAAGCGAACACTTTTGTAAGGCCTTAAGGCCGTGAACTCTTTTGTGTATGTACTCATTCCTGGGTTGTAGTGGACATTCATGCTTTGTGGCAGGGTTCTTATCTTTTTGCAACTTAATTAAATTGCTTCCGCTAGGTGTTGTGTAGGACGCTCTGATTGGTTGTATGGTTTCAACGCGTAACCAACCGGTCTGTCCGTAGTATATGGCGTCGGGCCCCGGCCGGACCTACTGCTATATGCTATGCGACGGATAGGGGTGTTACAAGAAGGGAATCAGGTTAAGGGAGATCCACCAATAGCAATAAGTGCCTTGCGAAAGGGAACTTCGGGCCGTAATGCCGCCGTCTTGGTTCCTAGTGCCCCTTGAGAGCCCTTCACGGGGAATACCGGGGGCAGTCCTGGGCTAACGTAAACTGTAATAACAAACCGACAAGAGTAACTTAGTAACTAGGGCTGCACCTTTCACAAACACTGTTGGCACAGGAAGATTGATGAGAGCTTCGGCTCGGTTGGTTTGGAGACGAACGTTTTGGTCCGGGGAGCTTCGGCTCGGTTGGTTTGGAGACGGACGTTTTGGTCCGGGGAGCTTCGGCTCGGTTGGTTTGGAGACGGACGTTTTGGTCCGGGGGCTTCGGCTCGGTTTTTGTGTGTTTTACGATTAAACTTGCATGTGCATAAAATAGGAAAAGTTAAGGTGGTGGGTTTTCGATGTCGGGGAGTTCGATTGCACCGACACCGATATCGTTGACTCGGTAAAGTGATTAGCACTTAGCCAACAGAAGTCCGGTGCGCCAGCCGGCAAGAGTACGCAGGCGTCCGCTTAGTGCACCAAGCGTTGAGGCGTACGATAGGTCAGACCAGTGGTGCTTTTACTGGTTTTGAGGTGGGCGAGGCCCAACCCACCGCTTCCGTCCGCCACTACGGAGGTATCCTGGGAGGTAACGGCTCCGAAAGGGGGAACTAAAGGTCTGTGTGCACAGAGTCGGGTGTGTGAGTTGCACTTGCATGTTTCATCATACCTACTTGCATGACATAGCATAATCGATTCATTTAACCCTGACACCTAAAGTATAAGTGGTATGGGACGCTTATACATTAGGACTTGCAAAACGACCCCTTGGTCTATAAGCTTGTGTGGGCAAGTTTATAAATCAAAGGTTAATTTCAATATATATACATGCTGTTGTTTGATAACCGACACCCCAACGTATAGGTGGTATGAGACACTCTATACGATGGGAGGCTTGCAGAAGATCCCTTGGCTTATGCGCTTTCGCACATAAGTTAAGGTTACCTTTCTTACTTCCTGTTTTCTGTCATATTATTATAGAATTGCTAGATTAGTTCCGCTGCCATCAGTTTCTTGATTTAATCTCTACATTCATGTCCTTCCCTTTCTTCCTCTCCGCTCGGTACCTAGGAGCCATGAGGGAAGGGGTAGGGGATGATAGGGCTTAGTCTTTATGACTAACGGTTTTCGAACCGCATCATTTAGGGGATCGTGGAGCCCAGCATGGAGAAGCAGCCCCAGAGATCGGTGCACCTGGAGATGGGGCAGTCTAGCTCCGGAGTTCATACAGCCGGGACCGTGAGTCTCGACCCTGAGTAGTTTTTAGTTTTGCTTCCGCATCGAGTGATATTGTAGTGAGGACATAATGTATCGGGCATAAGCCCGCATTTATAGTACTCTGATTATTGTTATTCTGTGGACACTCCCTTCGTGGAGATTTTATTCTATATATGTGATTTACTTTCAGTGGACTTGCTCTTACTTCAATTGTTGCACTACCTTTCTGTGATCGAATTGGCCGGCAGAATCGGCGCCTTGTGGTGATGACCCTTCAGGGCGTGAAGGTGTCACCGCAAAGCGGCGATTCTGGGCCTAAGACCCCGGTGGTTTAAAAAGAAAAAAAAGGGGGTCTTACAGCGCACACGAGGGTGCGTAAGGAAAGGGCGCGTACGAGAGCGCGCAAGGAAGATGTGCGTACGAGAGCGCGCAGCAGGAGGAGAAACGGAGAAGAAAGAAAGTCGCATGTGAAAAGGAAGAGAGAGAAAATTCGTAGGAGGATTTTCCGGGGTCAGAAGAGAGTTAAAATGAAGGAGAATAGATGCCTATTTATAGATTTCAAGAGAGATGACACAGTAATTTTCACCGATAACTACCGGGCGGACGAATAGAAATGCCTGAAACAGGGCACGTGGATCACGACTTTTATCGAATGACAAGACTGCCCTCAGATAGTTTAACCCACAACGAAAAAACCAACCGCCCCTCCTGCGAGGGGAGGGGAGGTCTGGCGAGGCCGGTGGAGACTGGCGACAGGGGAAAGGCAGCCCCGATCAGGGTCAGGCGACCGCGCTCCCCGCTGGCAATGCTGACGAGTCGGCGGGCGATCATGTCTCTGCTTGCTCTAGGTGGGAAAGAGGCCACCCAGATGGGGCGGCAGAGGGGCTGCCCGACCTGGGCGGCCTTCCCCCCGCTACGGGGGGCCGACGATGGGCCGGGGGGGGGGGGGATGTTGCCACCCGCCATAGACGAAGAACAGGCCGCCCATGTCGGGCGGCTAGAGGGCCGCCCGACCTAGGCAGCCTTGTCCCCGCCGTGGGGGCCGGCGAAGGGTGAACGAGAGGTCACCCCTAACGGGGGCGGCGACAGAGGTGCCACCCAGATAGGGAGGCCGAAAAGCCTCCCGATCTGGGTGGCCTTATCCTCGACTGGGGCGACGACAACCTGGGCGCCTCTACCCTCCCTGCTGGGCAACGACGAGGGGGGTGGCGGAGCCGGGGCGGCTAAGCCTTGGGAGGCTTTGCTTCGGGCGGTTTCTCCCCAGGGCGGTTATGTAACACCCCAAAAAGCTCTCAGATCAAATTGAGGTTCAGGCTGGCTGACACGGCCTGGGACACGGGCGTGTCCTAGGGCGTGTCTAGGGTACACGGTCTGGGACACAGGCGTGTCGCAGGGCGTGTTCTTCTCTGTCGACGATCGTTAAGTGGCGACACGGCCTGGGACACGGGCGTGTCCCAGGGCGTGTCCTGCTCGGATGGTGCTGAGTGAAGTGGCGTTGAGTGGTGACACGGCCGGGGGACACGGGCGTGTCCCAGGGCGTGTCATACTCAATGCTAGCCAGAATGTCCCGCGAAGTACACGGCCTGGAAGCCCAGCCGTGTCGATCTTGACACGGGCGTGTCAAGCTGTGACACGGGCGTGTGTAGTGCCCGTGTGTTTATGGTGTGGGGCCCCGGCCGGACCCTCTATTATATCCCATGTGACGGGTAGGGGCGTTACAGGTTACGCCCCAAACGGTTTTGCCGCTAGCCGCACCCCAAACGTGAGGGTGCAGATATCGCTTTGAGGGGACCCCATCAATAATAAAAACGCCACAATTATTTTATCAAGTAGTTCAATCTGTTTTTCAATTCTAAAAAGCTTTGCGAGTCGTAATTTGTCAAACAATTTTTGTTATTTCCCATGGCACATGGCACGATTCATAGAGTTTTATTCTCACAACTCCATTTAACATTGCCCCCACCAAAACAAACAAATCCATATTCTCCATACTTCCTTCTAATGCTTTATTTCTCATCTTTCAATTTAACATTTGCTCTGTAGGAGGCAAGCTATCATGCCTTCTAGTAAAACTAATTTTTCTTCTTCTGCCTGGAATTATAAAATATGATTTATGTAATGATATACTCTTTTGCTCTGAAAAAACATCAATATGGACAAAAAATGATTGAGTCATTTAATTACTTTTAAAAAAATTGAAATAAAAAAATAATAATTACGAGAAACAATAAAAAAAAAGTCTAAAGATGGTTAATTTTTGTTTAATTTATTGACTTTATTTCAATTAATTCCAATTTCCAAGTGAAAAAAAATTGTTCAACTTCTGTTAGAGTATGAGCGGTCTCGCATAAAAGACCGGCCGTCCCCATCCAAAAATTCTTGGGTCCGCTATCCGAATGTCGAACACGATCAATGGAAATGCAACAAGCAATGAGACCCACCGTGCATAGGTTTACATGCACCGCGGGACCCACTATACTATACATTTCCAACATTTCCATTGGTCCCGACCGCGAATGACAGCTGATGTCCGAGTCCCAGACCCAACCTTTTCCGTCCCCATCCCCTATGCGCAATGTTGCAACATCCATGATCCTAGTCAGAGTTTCATATATTGAGCTGTCACAGTTCCAGTTCGGTTCCGGTTCTATCAAAATCATTAATCAAACCGCTAAGGTAACGGTTCTTCAAATTAGAATCAAAATCTTATTTGATTTGACCGGTTCTGGTTTCGGTTCTAGTATAATTTTTGGAACCGTCATGCCAACGGTTTTGGTTACGGTTCAACAAGAACCAAAACCAAACCGACCACTAACGGTTCGGTCCGATTCTATGTGGTTCGGTCCGGTTCCAATCGATTCCAACTGCACCGATTTTACACCGCACTAGACCGCACCCTTTCCACTCCCATCATTGTTCTCGTGGGCGCGGAAGAAAAGTAGTGAAAAATTCTATTTCTTCTCCTACAATTGGAACTTTGTGGGGGTAGTTTCATTGGTTGCAAATAACCGACTCCAAATCACACGATTTTGGTGCGGTGTCATTTTGTTCAGTCCAAAACGGATCTCTGTTGGTGCGATTACGATTTGAGTTCAACCCGCACTAGTTTCTCCATTAATAGTAAGTTTTTATATATTGTAGATAAGTTATAAAAAAACAACAATATAATAATAATAATAAAATATAATAATAATAATAATAAATGGATCGCGATTCGGTTCTGCTTCGATCCGGTTTGGATCGGATCTAAAATTCTAAAACTGTTTGAGACTTGTATGCTTCGATCCGATTAATAAAATGAAAGAACCACACCCGGACAAATCTTTTTAACGATTCCAAACTTCAAATCAGAACCCGAATAATTTGTGAACGGTTTGGTCCGGTTCTTTGCGATTCCGATTTTGTTTTTGATTTTAAGTGACAACTCTAGTCATATACAGTGCACAGGAATGCAAGCGGCCAATGTACAGGCACGCGAGACATAACGATCCTTCCAAATGGCTCATTATGCATACAAATGAATGATGATTGTACGCATAAACCAAGAAGCAGTATGTCAGTATGATAATAATTGGCTACCATCGCTGCCGTTATTTAGGCTCCATTTGGCACGATGGTGGCGGTCATGAACACGGGGTTAAATTGTCTTTCGCCAACCAAAGAAACTTCATCCATTTTTATGTTCAAATAAATGACGTTTTAACCCATATATTTATGACCGTCACCACCATGCCAAACGGAGCCTTAGTCACTCTTTTTTACTGGCATGATACCTAGGTTCACACGAATTAGCTCCTAACCATGAAAATAGGGCTTCATTGGCACAACTTATTTGATGTTTGGCAAGACAAAGGTTATGACCGCTATCAAAAAAATAAACTAATTTTGAACATAAAATGTATGAATTTTTTTAGGTGAGATCGGGTGTTCACGAACCAAGGTTCATGACCACCACGTTCACGACTGCCACCACCACACCAAAAGAAGCCTAGATCTCCAATAAAAGCAGAGAGATTAAGGCTCCGTTTGACACAGTGGTAACGATCATGAACACGGGGTTAAATTGTCATTGTTAATGCCCACTTAAGGAATTTCATCCACTTTTATGTCCAAACTGATGAGGTTTGTTAGGCGATCCTTAACGAATAACATTTTAACCTATGCATTTACGACTGCCGCCACCGTGCCATACAGACCCTAAAATACAATGCAATTTTACTTAATGATTTTGTTAAACTCGCCATAATTACTATTGATAATATACAAATATTGATACAGAAAATGTATTAATATCATGTTTCTATGTTTAACCTAACAAACGCATCACATTCCTTGAGCGCATTGGGCTATAATTTTTGCATTGAATTGTTATCCTGAATTAAAACATTCAATTATGTACACCAAATGTGATTTTATAGATACAATATCAGCCACTGAAGCAAAGTTGGAACATTCAACAAGGCTTGAGCAAGTCTTCGCCAACTATCCACCTCGCCAACCAGCTGGGATCGTCGACGAGCGACCTGCAGGGGAAGTTAATGCGGAGCTCGGACCCAATCTCGTCGTACTCCTTGAGAGCAGCCTCCATCTCCACTGCAACCATAGCATAATTTGTGCTGTCAAGTCCCATGTGTAGAGCCTCGGCGTAATGATTCTCCGTCTCGGGATCGCGCTCAAAAGGATCCATGATAGAGCCCTGCATCCAACATCACCAAATTATATGTCATCTATACATCATATATACACAAGTGTGTGTGTGTGCACATATTGTTGGGAGAGGCTCCGCTCAAAGTATTCTGCGTATTTCTATTAAATTTGGAATAAGTATATATAGTACCTCCAACGTAAAGCCTAACACTAGAGCGACACGAACCCAATAACCCGTTCCGAACCGATCTCGACACGTGCGGATATACACGCAATATCTCTAACACATATACTATATATTCTAGTATTAAGAAGAGCTTTAACATTACACCCAACTGATTAATAGTAGCCGTTGAATTTATTCTCAAATCAAATATATTTTAAATAAGAAAGATTTTAACAACATTAAAACAAAGAGATTTTAACAACACTTTTTTGAGAGCAATATATAATGAAAGAGAAAAATGCAGAAGAAAGAGCTACAAGGGGAAACACAAATATAATTTTTGTATAAGTGTATTACTTACAGGCTTACAGCGGATATGTTAGCCATAACAAAATTTTGAAAGAAATTAATCATTTGGAAAGTTTATTTTTTGTACACTAAGTAATATAACTCAGAAAAATATTTCCACTACCTCCGATAATATCACTTTGGGGGAGACATTGGGATGAAAATGCGAAGCAATGAGACAAATTTCGTACAAATGAGGCGGTGAATTTGAATGAAATTTGATTCAAAGAAATGGTTTTTTTCTACAAAAATCGACTGGTTGGGAAAATTTAGAGAAAATCCACCTTGAAGAGATATGGTTACATGCTCTCGTTAAAAGGGCAACAGAATGGGCGCATTTAAATGAGCGGTTTTGATGTCATATGCGAGGTTTACAACCATGAGAAGGTTCATCTAGAAGTAAATTCGTATGCCAGGAGATTGGATTCAAACAAGCAAATTGTTGTTCAAGAAATGTACTTAGTTGGACTAAAGCCAAGACAGATTTTAATATTAAAAAAACGATAGAATCACTTTTCAAGTAGTTGCTGTAGAAAGCTTTTGAATTAATGCTAGTGTTTTGTATTAATTGTCATACTTTGAAAGATGATATCACTAATTGAAATTTTTTAAGATTTGCACATAATTTTTTTCTGCACATCACTATTGTTTGCACCTAGCCAAGGTGTTTTGCACTTAAAATTACTATAAAAAATGGAAGGCAGCCGATACAGGAAAAAGAGAAGTGGGCCGCTTTGCAGTTAATGAAAATAATCTCTTCAGAACTCAATGCTAAAAATAGCGACCGTCTTATCAAAAAAGCGCCCGTGAAAAAAACGTGACTGGGCGAAAAATTCACGCCCGGGCGAAAATATAACGCCTTTTCCCCCTGCCGTGCACTTTAGGTCGGGTGAGCATTTTCCGCCTGGACGCGCATTTTTCCTCGGACGCGCATTTTCCCCCGGACGCACATTTTTAATAAAAAAAGTTACCGCAATGGAGATTTGTCAAACGGTTTATAAAGTGCTTCTCATTTCTAAAAAGCTCTACAAAAGGAGTTCACTCAAACAGTTCTCGTTTTCAATAGACATTTTCCAAAAGTTAGTTTTCCTACCATCCTTTTGCCACGACTCCTCCTTTCTGAAAAGCTTTCCCAAACAGACCCTTAGTAAGACGGTCAATAAAGCCCTTAAATAAATAGATTTAGTAATTAATAGAAAAAACAAATAAATAGACACTTAAAACAAATCAGATCAAATTAAACAAATAAAGCTATCACAAAATGAGAGAAAAAATATTCCCGAATCCTACGGAGATCAAACCAATAAAAGGATGAAAAAAAAATAGATTTTAAGGGTTAAAAATTAGGATTTGGCTAGGAAATCCCCCAAACAGCCGACCCTTGCTGCCCCACAAAAACAGCCTCGAGCCGATTTCTTTCCCCCTTACAGTCAGCCACCAAACTGCTGGTAATCACAATGTGAAACAATAATTTCAAGTGCATGATAATATCAAAGTTTTTCCCGCACGGAGGGTTTTCAACAACAATTTGCACGAATAAATACTTTAGAATTACGAGAACTGAAACAATATTTAATATTGAAAATATCCACTCTCATGGCACAGGAAACTGGTGGCAGTGGCGGTGGCGGCGGCGGCGTGATTTCACGAGATAAATGCAGCGGTTGTAGGGGAAGAAAACGTTCGATTTCTAGAGGTGGGCTACAGAATAGTAGAAGGATAGAATGTGGGGGTGTTTGCTGGTGGAATGGTGGTTTCACAACACAAATGGGAGGAAGAGGTGATACAGTGGGTGGGGTGTGTCCACGACAAAAAATTGAGAAGTGGTTCCACGACTGGAATTGGGAGGAATGTAGAGGAGCTGTGGAGGAATGAGAAGAAGAACATGAGAATTGTGCGGAGGGCAGGCGACCGGATGGAAGGATGACACAGAGAGATCGTCGATTAGGTCAGGCGAAGAAGAATAAAGGTGTTAACCTGCTCGTCGATGGTAGGGGAGGTGGTTGCAAGCAAAAGAGGAACTCGTACCTGCAGCGGAATCAAGGCTTGCGACGGTAGTCGGGATCCATGGCGATCGGCGAGCAAGAATGCCTGCGGATTCTGGACACGGGATCGGGGATGGGCAGGAAGGAAGGACAGAACAGTTAGGGCTTGCAGGTTGAAGGAGGGATCGTGGAGTACAATGGAAATTTAGTGGCTGATTTCACGCTGGGAGACAATGATGAACAGTAGCAGGGGCAGTTTTCCTGTTCTGGATGAAGAGAACGTGGAGGATAATCACGGGAACATGAACTTGACATAAAATCACTGAAATTATAAATGAGAAATTGAATAGGAAGTCGAGGAGGCGTCCCACTTCGGGCTCGCGACGTCGCACCGCAAAAATTGTCGGATCTGGACGAAACGGTTAGGGCTTGCAGCAATGCCTGTAAACTGCAGCGCCCACCCTATATATAACAAAAGGAGACGGTTGGGTATCCGACGTGAACGACTACGATCGTCTGTTACGCCCGGTGTCCTACAAAAATATATACAACTTCAAAAATATAAAAAAAAATACATATAAAAAGAAATGTGATGCTCCGGACGCGCTCACGGTCTCGGATCGCCGATCCGATCAACGCATCACCAACAAATCTGCAAAAACAGATCCCGCCAAGTGGTGGACCGATCTCCTCCAATCACGAACACGTGGTCGATCCCCATCAATTCCCCCCGACTGAAAAACATTCATCTCTAAGGAATGAAGATGAATATGCTGTAGTCGAAGATCGGGGGAAAATCCAACAAGCTCTGTCACCAATATCCAACCATCATAAAAGGTGAAGAGTCCATTTCAGTGCACCAAGTAACGACAAGAAGGACCGTCAGTAGTGGTGATGCACTTGTCCAACACACTATCACTAATGCTCTCAATTCTCACTTCTCGTGCTGGTGGATCAGAAAAATGGTAGAATCATAAAAGGTGCGGGCAAACCCAAGGGTGCTCGACCAAGGTGAACATGGAAGTGTGAAACTGTAACTAAAAGGGAGTCAAAAGAAACTCAAGGTATGGGTCCCTGGGAAGGTGTCAAAAGAAACTAAAGATATGAGTCCCTATGCTTGAGAGGATCAAAGTAATGTGTCAAATCTCTCGTATTAAATACAAGATGAATACCCATATCTGTAGGGAAATCGATCTTGTAGGCATTTGTCCCAAGTTTCTTTATAACCCTAAAATGACTCGTTCACTTAAGTTGTAATTTAGTAGCGACTTCTTTTGGAAACCCCTCCTTGCAAAGTCCGATCATGACATGCTCGTACACCCGAAAATGTCGCTCACGCTTGTTCATATCTGCTCATACCTTATATAATTCAATATTGCTAGCAACTTTCTTCCGGATTAGTACATGCATTTCATGCAAATGATGCAAAACAAACAACATGTGTGACTCACACAACACAAATGAATTATGCACTAAATATAAATGAACAAACAACGTAAAATATGAACTAATAACATGATCAACTCAGTATGCCGAGGATTTTAGATATTATAAGGTACGTGATCAGGAAGTTCAGATGGTGGGTCATAGAAGAATTCGTCGCGGGGGCGATGAACACTCAAATGAACATCCAGACATCAGTAGTAAAATGTGTCAATACAATGTGTGAACTGTCTCTGCAAGTGCGAGTAGTAGGACATAAGATCAGTGAGTGCACTCTAAAACTCGAATATCCTACTAAAGATGGATAATTGAAATGAGCGAATGATAGACATGTGTCTCATCCGGGGGTCTCCGATATAATAAAACTCGTCACAAATGCGACAAGTACTAACGTAGGGCCCAAAAATATCTATAGTGCTCTTATGTAAATGATGATGCAGGTGAAGCGTAGCAAATGTGACAAGTTCTCTAAGAAAATGTGACGCATCAGGGGACTCACCAGGAGGGACATATGAAAACTCATCGTGAGTACGATGATCTACTAAGCGATTACCATATGCACCGATAATAGGACGTGACTCTAGAATGAGGTGAGTACCCATCACAAGAAAGATCGCATCTGATGGGCCAGCAAGTGGTACATCCCAAAACTCATCTAGAGTGCGAGTGATCAGATGACTACGATCAATCCCCACTATATGAATGTCATACTCAAAATCCTCTCTCTGGAGCACTATCGAAATCAGGGGCGATAAAGGAAGAGGTGTCAAGTGTCAATGTCTCAAAACTAAAACTCACATGTGTGTCACTCACCTGAATTTGTTTCTCATAAGGACGAGGTGTCTCATATGAAGGCTCAATAGGAGGGTCGTCAAAGAACTTGTCAATAGAGTGATGGTCCTCCTGATGCAAACCATCATAAAGGGTCGAGTTCCTCGAAAAGGGTGAGGTGACTACCACAAGATCACTATAGACTCTCGGCTCCCGATCAAGATGTCGCTCGATGTGCCATCGGATGAAGTGTGGGAAAAATCTATACTCGATAGTGAGCTAAGAGGTGTGGGCAAGCTCTTTAAGTGGAGAGGACTCTCGTTGTGGCTAATTCCTAACACGCACATCCAGTGTTAGGTCAGTTCTGCCTCAAATAGAATATCAGATGGAGTGGCGAGGTTCCCTTGTTTTGGTAAGTGGAGTGCCCTAACCGATCCTCAATGGAGGCAATGCGGGTGCAAAGGTCGTCAAACTGTGCATCCAATTGATCAAACATCTTAAGAACCCATTGCTGAAATTTGGCATCCGTCATAGCCGTCTTCAAAAAACTAGGAAGATCACTATGTGTGTTGTAATCTTGATGAAAGTGACCCCTATAAGATTCTTGAGGGTCATCAACATGGTCGTCCATAACATAATCACGCCGTACTCGTGGGTGTACGCGGGTCCTACAAACGTGCGGTGGTGGTCGTGCATAAGTAGACTCAGGTTTCTCAAATAGTGGAGATGTGTAGCGTCGATGACTTGAGCGATGTTGAACGCTATCATCATAAAGACATGTCGAAGGATCAATATGATCCACTCGAGTGCGAGGATAAGAACGACGACAATAATCATATTGATCGTCTCTAGCATAATGAGATTGTATCGATGGATCAACACGATCTCTGTAAGTGGTGTGTCGTGATCGTGGATAATCATCATAAGATCGTGAAGATCACCCTGATGGGGCTCTATGGGAGCGGTTGTAAGTGGATTCGAGATCCATAAATAGAGGATTAATGTAGTGACAACCACTATGATAAGACATTGGGTGACAAAACATGTATTCCCGCGTATTTTAAAGTAAGCCCTAAACTGGGCTCTGATACCAAACTGACGCAGGACGGTCTGGTGAGAAAATGAAAGTGCTGACATGCTAATGCAATCCTACATGGATTCGTGGAACGAATGTCGTCAAGCTAGACCTAAATGAAATATGCAGCCATTTTAAATCAACCCGGAACTAAATGCTAGCAATAATTTTTATGCAAGTTCGGCAAAGTAATCACAATTTGAAACAATAATTTCAAGTGCACGATAATATAAAACTTTCTCCGCACGAAGGGTTTTCAACAACAATTTGCACAAATAAATACTATAGAATTACAAGAAATGAAAGAATTGCACTAACAAGTACAAAACCAAAACAAACATGAAATATCATCCAATATTTAACATTGAATATAAAAAAGCACAATAAATTTATACTCATATAGCACATGAATCCGGTGACGGTGGTGGCGTGGTTCCACGAGATAAATGTGGCGGTTGTAGGGGAAGGAAGAAAATGTTGAATTTCTAGAGGTGGGTTGCAGAATACTAGAAGGCTGGGATGTGGGGGTGTTTGTTGGCCGGATGGTGGCTTCAAGACACAAATGGGAGGAAGAGGGGATTTAGTGGGTGGGGGGTGTCCACCACAGAAAATTGAGAAGTGGTTCCACGATTGGAATTGGGCAGAATGTAAAGGAGAGGTGGAGGAATGAGAATAAGAACAGGAAAGTTGTGCGGAGGGGAGGCGACGGGACGGAAGGATAATGCAAAGAGATCGTCGATTAGGTCAGGCAAGAGGAATAAAGGCGTTAACCTGCTCCTCGATAGTAGGGGAGGTGGTTGCAGGCAGGAGCGGAACTCGCACCTGCAGAGGAATCAAGGCTTGCGACGACAGTCGGGATCCATGACGATCGGCGAGTGAGAACGCCTGAGGATTCTGGAGACGGGATCGGGGATGGGCGAGAAGGAAGAAAGACGAAACGGTTAGGGCTTGCAGGAAATTGTCGAAAGAGGTATCATGGAGTACAGTGGAAAGTTAGCGGCGGTTTTCACGCTGGGAGACGATGATGAGCAGTAGCAGGGGAAATTTTCTTGTTCTGGATGAAGAGAACATGGGGGATAATCACGGGAACATGAAATTGACATAAAACAACTGAACACGAGAAATTGAATAGGAAGTTGAGGGGTCGCACCCCGGGAACGCGGCGTTGCACCACAAAGATTGCCAAATCTGGATTCTCTCACAAATTCAGCAATACCTGTAAACTGCAGCGCCCTCCCCTATTTATAACAAAAGGAGGCAGTTGGGCACCCGGCGTGAATGACTACGATCGTCTGTTATACCATGTATCCTAAAAAAATAAATACAACTACAAAAAATATATAAAAAATACATATAAAATGAAACGCAATGCTCCAGACGCGCTCACTGTCTCGGATCGCCGATCCGATCAACGCATTAACGGCAAATCTGAAAAATGGGTCCCGCCAAGTGGTGGCCCGATTTCCTCCGATCACGAACACGCGGTCGATCCCAATCACTGTCCATTGACAAGCATCCCCAGCCACCTACTGGACTGTCAATCCAGCTCGTCTGCCACCTTAGATAACTGTTAAGCCACCTATATCTTCTGTACAACCTCCCAGCCGCCTGCAGCCACATTCAGGTCGCCGCCAGTCATCAGCTTGCTATCCAGACCCTTATCCAGCCGGTCCTAGGGCTGGAAACACCCCTCTCAGCTGCAGTCCAATTGCCGGAATTCTATCCATAAGCTGGCCGTACCCTTCTACAGCCTCCTAACTTTCCTAATACATCCTTAATACATCCATATGCTTCCTCAAAACCACCAATAAGCCTTCCCGTCTAGCCGCACATTTGAACCACATGCCTTGCCACCAAAAAGCAAGCTCCACCGCATCCCAATTAGTGTTCCTCATCCTAGTTTTTGCCGGCCGCGCAAATACTGCATTGGATCCTAATTTTTAACTACCGCAAGGTGCGGGCATAATCTCTACATTTAGTTTCACTATGTTCGCTCTATTTGCAAATCTCCATTTTTAGTTCCGTGTACATCATTATTGAACTTGCCTAAATACTAAATTCTGTAACTTGTTATTGCTTCTGCGAAAAGCACTTCTCTCATTATTATTCCATCATAGGATTATGCACGCATAAGAGGCCTTATAAAAGAACAGAACAAGAAAAATTACAAGAAGGCAACAATACATATTTACAGGACGACCACTATACATCGGTTGGTATCTTTTCATTATTGGCACGTGAATTAAATTGTGAAAAGCTAGTTCCCCGATTTCGGATCTCTAGAAAATCATTGAATATGTTGAAATTTGACTAACACTTCATTTGACCGTTCTTCAAGCGAGAGTGTGCGACTTGATTCCAATTGGTCTCAAAGGGCCCTGATATTGAATTTAATTTCAGCTTTCCAGGTTACATCTTAACTTGAGCAGTTGGGACACATCAAGGCATCAACTTTAAGCTTGTATTTCCTTAGTTATTATATTGCCCAAACCTTAGCCAAGCTGGAATCATGGATTTGTGCTCCTTGCCCAGCCGAGTGCTCCATGAGATTTCATCCTCCTAAAGCTAAGTGTTCCCCATGAATAGTGTTTTTTATTATCAAAAGGAGTTTTTTGGCCTAATCTTCTCCTAATCGCCAACTTGTATAACGTTCCTACCACTTCCTCCTACTTTTCTACTCTTTTTTTCCCTAAACCTAACCGCTTGGAATACTACCAAATTCATTTAAGTTGTAGTATTTTCAGGCAGGTAAGATTTTTCTCCCAGCGCTTCAGTTTGCGGATGGGCCAGACCAATGCAACGACCTTCTGATATCCAACGGAATCATCAGAAAATTGATTATCATGACTGTGACATCATTCAATTGGCAAGCCCAATAGATTCATAGCCTCACGATCACAACTCTTATTCATGCAAGGATTGAGGATCCATACATAATTAAATGGTATATCTGAGGTTGTGGATGTTGGATGTCAGGGACACGTTGGCTTGGGCGCTTTATGTCAGTTTTAATATGCCGGGAATATATTGAAGATATTTCATATATCGGGGTTCCATATTTAAATATTTATATACATATTTATATATACATATAATCAATTTTTAAATTTATATGCGTTGATATATTAACAATTTAACAATTATTAGATTCTAAATCTACCAAATTAATATAAACATTTATGTTATATCGCGGGAAAAGCCAAAAGAAGCAGAAAATCTGGAAGGTGTCGACAAAGGCCAAGTAGAATTAGCATCGTCGACGTACATGCATATGGAAGAAAGTTAGAGAAAGAAAAAAGAGAGTCGAGAGCTATACTAGAAAATAATCCAGACAACGAAACAATTTCATTTTGTTGTCTCTTAAACTATATAAGATAAATAAAATAAAATAAAAAGGCAATTGTTATACCGTTGGGATACATCAGCCCATATATTGGTCAATAGCTGATATATTGACCGATATATTTCAAAAAGATATTTTGCAAGAAAATGGTAGAAACGTGTCATTTTATCCATGAAATTTTTATGTCGGACGACATACCCACAACACCGAAAATATCTGAGATTTCTACCGTGACATTGAGTTAGACTAATAAGATTTCTACTCCAACTCCTCCCATTTATGTTCCTCTTTATTTTTTTCAATTGACTTTTCTAAAGGGCAATTTTGTGATCAGGGCTTTTAGATAATTTCTCCAGCGATGGCTGTCTTATACAGGATCCAAAGATAGGCAACTTTTGGGATCGGCGACCGCCATCAAACATAAAGTGGGAAGACGGTTCTAGCTATTTTCTCATCTAAATTGTCTTCTGCTGCGGCTTTGACCACCTCTTCGTCCCTAGATCTCCATCCATTAGTGGATTAGGATCTGTTGATTAGGTATGCAGTGTGATGGGGATCCATCAGATCATGCACTAGGAGAGGTTCGCCGCAAGGCGGGACCCACGTTCGTGTATTCGTGCAAGAAAGCTTGGTTGGATCGCCGATCCGCCTCCGCGGATGTGTACGGATCCGTGTCGCAAGTCAAAATCATATGTTACTTTATGTTTTTTGGTTTATTTAAGTGTATTTTGAGTGGACCCACCTACGGACAATCATAGTCGTTGAAGGTGGGATGCTCCAGCTTTTATTTCATCATAAATAGGCTTGTACTGGGCTGGTTTTAGGTCAATGCAGATTTTGGAGAACACATTCCCGGAATCCCACGATCATCCTACGGTGCCGACTCCGTGAAACCCTAGGTGATGACTTCTAGGTTGTTATCTCCCTCCCCAAGCCTTCCCATAACCATAGCCTCCATTTTCCAAGCCTCAAACACTTCCTCTACCCGCTGCAGCCCTCCCAATACCCTTGCATAACTCGTCGGTCTGCTTTCTTCAAAAGCCCTGCAGCCGCCGGCCCTACAGGCCCCCTCCTCCAACTGCACCACTCACCGACCTCCTGTCAAGCCGCCGGCCTCCCAGCTCCAGCCCCATCCCCGACCGACCACTCCCCTTCATCCAGTAGCCACCGCCGGCTGTTCCCCCTCTCAGATCCGCCGCCACCAGCATTCTAAACCCTCCATCGTCCAAACCTCCATCCCCCTTCCACGTGGAACCACAAACCCTAACCTTCCCCCTTCTAGATCAGCCCATATCTGGTGCTTTTAGCCCGTATCTGATCTATTATTGTCGGATCTACCCCTCCTCACCCGGATCTATACCTACGTGCCTGGATCCATCCATTCCCGGTCTGATTCCCTCTTCCACCGTCGAGGAAAGCCACCTCCATTATTTCCACGCCGTCGATTCCACATTCAATCGCCATCCTAAGCATCCGGCTCCGAAATCTTCAGTGCCTAGGTCAACCCACTACTTTGGTGAGTCCCTTGTTGTATTGAATTATTTGATTCAACATGATTATTGGATTGATTATTATATTTGTTTGGAAACGTGCTTGTAGAAATTTGTCGGCAATACGCTTATAATTGTAGGTGAGATCTATCCGCCGCGCGCTTACCCTTGGTCCTCCGAGCGGAGGAAAGCAATTAAATAATTGCTTATTGAATGCTAATTTTCAGTTCTTTTAAGTATCTGCGTGGGTTGGAATTTCATTGCTCTAATTAAATTGTGGCCGTAACCGACGTTTTTCATTGCATTTAGACTTGGTTAGTGTGTCACATCTACATTCTCCCACAAAAGTCGAAATTTTGTGCACCCCGTAGCATACCCTATATCAATTGGTATCAGAGCTAGGTCGGGCCGTTTGCATGCTCCGTAGTGGTAAGAATTTTAGAGCAAGAATGCCAGATCCACTAGTCACCCACGACCGAGCAGCGAGCTCGAATTCGGGTGCCGCCTTTCCTGGGCGTCATGATCTTGCCGAGCTGAATCTCCATTTAGACCACTTAGAGAATGTCAGGGACACTCCAGAACAACACGACGACTCGCTAGAGGATGACCTTGATGCTTCCCCTCGTCTTGACCAGCGTCCGATGGATGGTCAACCTCCCGTAGATCGCTACCGTCGTGGTATTCCTCCCCGAGCTCCAGCACTGCAGGCGAGGCGGAATCCCGATCTTGCGATTGAGTGTAGACAAGCTCCGGCTCGTGATACACTCCCACACCAGCGTGATGAATATCGTATGCCCAGTCAGCCCCAGCCTGACCCCAGAGATTGTGTGCCCCCACACGATCGCCGTGACCATCACCGCGATGAATATTATCCCCCGGGTCGGAGAGAGCGTGGTCCCCCACCCGCTCGATATGATTATGCCCATGATGACTACCCATAGGAGTATCCTGATCCACGGAGAGGTGACTACCACTATGACATCACTTGCCGTACTCGCATCGATGCCCCGTCATTCGATGGCCGTCTGGACCCGAAAGCCTTTAGTGATTGACTCCTCAACATGGACCATTACTTCGAGTGGTACGACATGAGCGACGAACACTGCGTATGCCTTGCCAAAATGAAGCTGGTCGGACAGGCCAAAGTATTTTTGATTAGCGTTGAGAGAGCTGTTGAGCAAGATGACGATTATCCTATCACCCGATGGGATGAGATGAAGCAAAGACTGAAAGAGAAGTATCTCCCTGCATCCTACCGAGACCAGCTACTTGATCGGTTACAGAATTTACGACAGGGGACACTTACTGTCGCATAGTATATGGCTCGCTTCGACGAGCTTGTCGTTATGAGTGGCATCTCGGAGGAGCCCATTGCCACAACCTCTCGTTTCAAGGCGGGCCTACGTTCTGAGATTCAGAGAGAGCTGATTCCCCACCGACTAGAGACCATTTATCAAATTTTTCAACTCGCCCTAGAGTACGAGCAGTACCTCCGTTCATCTAGCACGAGACAGTTCCCCTCTCGAACTAACACCTCGACTTATAGGAAACCCGCTCCTCCCCAGACCACCGCGGATGCGTCCTCACATGTTCCCTCAGACATGAAGGGCAAGGCCATCGCCACGGATGACAAGGGATCTGAGGGTATTCTGTGTTATAGAAGTTCTGGCAGAGGACACGTGTCGGCGCAGTGCCCCACACAAAGTTTGCTAGTTGAGGACGAGGAGCAGGGTTTAGAAGAAGGTGAGGAGGTTACTGAGGAGATCACAACCACTGCCGAGGAAGGACGGGAGAGTGAAGCCGAGCGATCCCTAGAGATGAGAATGATTAGGCGCCTCCAACATACCCCACGTGTAGATGAGGACTGACGTCGCACTACCATATTCTACACGAACTTTCCTAGTGTAGGCGGTCCCTGCCAATGTTGTCAAAATCGCGTTTTTACACGTAAGATCATACGATCTTACGATTTTTACGAGGCATACGATCTTCGAGTTAGCCTAAATCGCGAGCACAATAAAAACGGTAGGATCGCCGTTTAGGATCGTAGGATCGTACGATCCTAAGCGATCCTACCGTTCAAACCAAATAAATATTAAATGTACAGTTTTAACTCGAACCCGTCGCACGCCAGCAGAGAAAAATCGCGAGCTCTGCCCTTAGGGTTCGGCACGTCCCTCCCCTCCCACGAGCTCTGCGAAGGAGCAGCTGCCGCCCCATTCCCCCTGCGCCACTGCGCGCGACATTGAGAAGGAGCAGCTGCCGGCGTGCCGCCCCATTCCCCCTGCGCCGCTACGCGCGACATTGAGATGACGCCGCTGATGTGCTTTGAGCTTTTCTGGTGCGAGTCGTGCGAGACTTCTTCTCCTTCCTGCTGTGGTATCATTCCTTCTTCTTCTTCTTCTTCTTCTTCTTCTGGTGCGATTATCTGAGGTATTTTGCGTGTAACTTCAGTTTTTCAGAACAGTTTTTCTGAAATTTGTTGTTGACTTGTTGGGGGTTTGGAGTTCTATCTTCATGCATTAGTTTAGGGGCTGGAATAGATAGCGTGCATATTGCCTTTTTACAAACAACATATTGCCTTTCTGAAATTTGTTGTTGACTTGTTGTTGACTTGTTGGGGGTTTGGAGTTCTATCATAGTTGCTATTTTTTGGTGCTTGAATAGTGCATTTTTGCAAACAGAATAGTTGTATTTTTGTAAACAGAATAGTGCATTTTTGTCTTAACTCCTAAGGACTTTAATATTTTCTTGCCTTTTTTACTTGCCTGGTTTTTTTTTTCTTGCTTATGGTTTGATTTATTTTGTGAATAGGTAGTTAAAAATGGCTTCAAGTGGTGCGACAGGTAGTGCAGTTGGGAGTAACAATGCTCCTTCCTCCGCTAACAAAGGGTCTAAAACGTCCAAAAATGCTCCTGGAAGTAAGAATGATATTGGATGGAAGTATGGCATCCCAGTTGAAGAAGATGCGAGAAAAATAAGGTGTAAATTTTGTGAGAAAACATTTTAAGGGGGAATTTATAGATTGAAACATCATTTGGCGGGTACTCAAAAAGACGTTGGAGCATGTAGAGCTGTTCCTGCGGAAGTGAAGAAAGAGATGTGGAGATTGTTGTTGGGTTGCAAGAGAAGTTAGTGAAGAAAACAATCCCTAACATGGAAGAAGAAGAAGAGGATATTGGAGACTTGAAGAGGAAAAGGGAAGATAGAAGCTCAACGAGACTTTTTAAGAGAAGTGGAGCAAGTACAACGCAAAGTACCATCAATTCAATTTTCAAGAAGGGATTGCATGAAGAAGCATGCAATGATATAACATCATTCATCTACAACAATGCTTTACCATTCAATGTGGTAAAAAGTGAAGAATTTCATAAGATGTGTGAATCTATATCAAGGCATGGCTTGGGTTTTAAGCCTCCATCATATCATGATATCAGAGTGAAATATTTGAAACAACAATATCAACAAACTATGGAGAATATTTAAGAACATAGAGCTCATTGGAAGAAAATGGGATGCACTATAGTGACAGATGGATGGACTGATAAAAGGAGAACATTGATCAATTTCTTAGTGAATAGTTCAATGGGAACTATATTTCTAAAGTCCGTTGATGCATCTAATATATCCAAAACAACAGAAAATGTCTTCAAGATGATTGATGAGGTTGTTGATGAGGTGGGTGAAGAGAATGTTGTCCAGGTGGTGACAGACAACGCTGCAAATTACAAAGCCGCTGGAGAAATGTTAATGTTAAAGAGGAAAAGATTATATTGGACTCCATGCGCTGCTCATTGTATTGATTTGATGTTAGAGGATTTTGAGAAGAAGATACAAGTCCATCATGATACAATTCCTAAAGCAAAGAGAATCACGACATATATTTATTCCAGAACATCTCTCATATCTATATTGAAAACTTTTACTAAAGATAGGGAATTAGTGAGACCGGCAATGACACGTTTCGCCACTTCATACTTAACTTTGGGCTGCCTTAATGAGGACAAGCTTGCTTTGATAAGAATGTTCAATTCTGATGAATGGAAAGCTAGCCGATCTGCATGTTCGAGTGAAGGAAAGCTAATTGAGGAGGTGGTGATGGATAAAGATTTTTGGAAGAATATTGTCATTTGCTTGAAGGGTGCTTATCCCTTAATGAAGGTGCTTCGTTTGGTTGATTCTGATGAGAAGCCTGCTATGGGATATATATATGAGGAAATGGACCGAGCAAAAGAAAACATTGCTAATGCTTTTAATGGTGTGCGAAAATTATAAGTCCATTAGTTTCCTTTTTTTAAGTATTATAGTCTTATACTCTTAAAAATATGAGATTTTTTTTCCTTATATACTAATTTTATTATTATTTGTGATGATTAGTTATCAACCTATTTGGGATGTGATTGATGCTCGATGGGACAAACAATTGCACAGACCATAACATGCTGCAGGCTATTATCTAAACCCTCAATTTCACTATAGTCCGTCATTTAAAGCTGATTATGAGGTGAAGCGAGGACTATATGACTGTTTAGAAAGAATGACCGGGGGAGATATTGATGAAATTTCAAAGATTGATTGCCAATTGGAGGATTTTAAGAATCAGAAAAAATTCTTTGGCTCTATAGTAGCCAAAACTGGTATTAATATCAAAACTCCGGCGGCATGGTGGGATTCTTATGGAGAAGAACATCCGGAGCTACAAAATTTTGCAAAACGTGTATTGAGCTTGACATGTAGTTCTTCTGGATGTGAGCGAAATTGGAGTGCATTTGAAAGGGTATAGTTACAATTTATTAAATATTTTTAATCACCAATATTATTGTATACTAATTATATTTTTTTTCTAGGTACACACAAAAAGAAGAAATCGTTTGAAGCAAAAGACAATGAATGATGTTGTCTTTGTGATGACAAATTCTCGTTTGACAAATAGCAAGTTAAAGAAAACTCGGAAAAATAATTTTGATGATATTCCATCCGATAACGAGTGGATTGTTGCCGATGAAGATGATGAAGAAGATCTTGAGATAGAGCCTCCGGATGTTGAAGAGGTAGCTGCTCGCATAGAAGGAGGAGAACAAGATCTTGGGATAGATGAAGGCGACGAAGATGCTTCATTAGGCAATTTGGACTTTAGCTTTGATGACTTATTTTGAACGAAGTAAATGTAGTGATGTACTATTATTATTTACTATCATATTATGCAGTTGAACACTTGAACTTTTCTCTTATATATATTGTTTTATAATTAATGATCTACTATATAGTCTATATATATTTATATATAAATTAGATTTTTTAATTTAGTATACTAAGTAAGATCTTACCGTTTCGTGTCGATCCCACGTTTTACGATCTTACCGCTGACGACCGATCTTAGGTAAGATCTCGATCTTGACAACATTGGTCCCTACAAGCTAGCTGATGTAGGATAGGCTATGGAGGTGCACTAAACCAAGGTTACTAGGGACGTAATGCAAATGCGACTCACAAACCTTAACTTAAATGCAATGCAACCGTCTACGACGGCGATGAATAATTCAGAGCAATGAGAATATTAACATCACGCTAAATAATTAAAGAACAAAGAGCAACACTAAATTTAGCAATTACGTAATGGCTTTCCTCCGCTCGGAGGGCCAAAGCTAAATGTGCGGCGAATTGGTCCCACCTGCAAATTATAATTGGATCGAAACAAATTTCTACAAGCATGAATCTAAGCAAAGCATGATAATCAACCAATAATAATGTCAAATCAAATGTTCCAATACAACGAGAGGCTCACCAAAGTAGCGGGCTGACCGAGGCACGGAAGATTCTGGAGCCGGATGCGTAGATCGGCGATCGAAAGTGGAACCGACGGCATGCAAATAATGGCTGCGGATGTCGTCGACGGTGGATGGAGAGATCAGGCCGAAAATTGATAGATCCGACCACGTATGGATAGATCCGGGCGGGGAATGATTGGATCTGAAGTTTGGGAGCGGATCCGGGCTACGAGAGGATATATGAGTGGCGGGGATGATGAACGAGTGGTGGAATTCTAGATCTAGACTTATCAAGAAAGATAGGGGATGCTTTGGCAAGGGACGGTGATGGGGGTGGGGTTCCACGAAAGGACTGAAGGGGAGGCCGGAATGGAGCAAAGACAGCAGGAGGGTGGCAGTTGGGGGGTGGGTGGGGGGGTTGCTGCCCGGGTCGGTGGCTAAAAGGGGGCAGCAGGCTGTAGAAGGGAAACTGGAGGCGGCGGACAGGCAGGGGGGGCATTCACTGTTTCAAACCAGAGAATGTCGTCGATGATGCCAGAGAAAATGAATCAAAGGTGGGTGGGTGTCAACAACGTGTGGGCTGTAGTGGCTATCAAACGTAGGTGGAGTGTGAGAGTGGTAAGACAACGAAAGTGGGGGTGGGGGCGACTGGGGATCTCCACTGCTCGGGTCCACATACTCGTGAGGCTCGCAGTACGACGTCAGATCCTCGATATTAAATACTATGGAATCTCATACTTGCCGGAATATTGAGCCGGTAGGCTTTTGTCCAAATACAAATAATAATAGAGTAGGGGCCCATTTGTTTGGTGCTTAACTTTTTGGCAGACCATGAGGGGAGCCTCTCAAGGCGGACTCGCACCATTATTTTCTCGCCTTCATTAAACACTTGTTCTCACCTCCGCTTATCTATATGAGTTTTATAGTTTTCATTGCTTGTTATTATTCGTCGGCGAACTGACTTATATAATGCATGCAAATGATGAACAAGTGACCCAACCAACTCATACAAATGAAGCGAATGATGCAGATAGAGCATAACATACCTGACACACTTCCTAAGGGAAGACCTAACAATGAATTGGATATTACTAACATGGGGTGGCCTATCAGGAGGCTTACCGGGTGGTCGATAGAAAAATCCGGCGTGATCGACGTCATCACCCGTGGGGACGACGTAGATGGTGACAAAATAGTGTGGATCACTGGTGTGATGGGTAACTCTCAAATGATATAGTCCATCAAACCAGGGGGTGTATACCAAAAGTCATCACGAGTGAGATGATCACTAGTGTAGATACACGATCCATCCCTAAAGTGTAGGAGGGAAAGCTTGTCAAATGAGTCCCTTGGGGACTTAATCCCGAGGAGGTCGATAATGATAGGATAGTCCACCACGAGGAGGGCACCAATAACAGTAGTGTCTGTGGGAGCAAGTATGACACCCACAACAAAGTCAACGCTAGCCTCATCAACCTCCCAAGGGAGTAGTGGCTCATTAGGAGACTTATCCGGACATTCAACGATGAGGTCATTAATAATGGGAAGATCCCTCAGATGAGTATCGCAGATAGAGGTTGTGTCCTCGTAAGTGGGTGACATAACCACTATGAAGTCAACACTATACTCTCGACTCTCAGTAGTGAAGTGATTCGAGATAGCACTAAGGGAAGAGTAGGGGGTGCCCAGACTCAAGTGTGGGTCAATCGATATAGTGTCGAGAACTGTCTCTGTTCAAAGGGAACACTAGGTCTAGGTGTAGGTCTAGATGAGGTGAAAAGGATGGGTATACCATCACAGCGTCACTGGGTCGCTTGTCCTCACCCATGTGACCACGCTCACTAGTCATGCTAGTATCACTCTCCATATGTCATAATGTCATGATCAGATTCAACCTCAAGATCACATGAGCACTAAATCTCATCAAACTGAGAAGGATCAAAACCAAGTGTCGGGACTCTTATCTCGGTGGGAGCACTACTTGCTGCATCGATGGCTTGACCTAAATCCCTAGGATTTCTTTGTAATGTAGATCTTAGGAGATTAAATCGAGCTTCTAAGAGATCAAAGCGGTTAAGAACTAATCGCAGAAATTCAACCTCAAGTAACTCTATTGGTGGAACACTAGGAAGGTCATGATGTATTGTGATCCTGCAGATAATGACCTCTATAGAGTTCTTGAGGGTCGTCTATATGGTAGTTCTTAACATAATCAGATTGTGCTCGTGGGTGCGTATGGGTCCTGTGAACGTGCAGTGGAGGTCGCTCATATCCAAACCCAGGTTCTCTCCTAGAGGAGATGTGTAGCGGCAATGAACTGAACGATATTCAATTCTATGGAGTTGCGGAAAGGTGTAATGATGAAGACGTGAGGACCTCTCGTCGTGTGGATCGCCTCTAGCATAATGGAATTATGTCGAGGGGTCGACACGATCTCTAGGAGTGGTGTGCGGAGAATGATGATAATCATAATATCATAATGATAACATGAAGGTTTCTCTAAAGAGGCTCTATGAGGTCGGGTATAGGTAGACTCAGGATACCCAGATAGAGGAGATGAACGACGGCGATAACTAAACATAAATGAACTCAAAGACTATTTAAAATCTACCACTACAAATATAAATGTGGCCCAAATCTTGGGATCTGATACCAACTGATGTAGAATAGGCTATGGAGGTGCACTAAACCAAGGATACTAGGGGCGGAATGCAAATGAGACTCGCAAACCTTAACCTAAATACAATGCAACCGTCTATGATGACAATGAATAATTCAAAGCAATGAGAATATAAACACCACGCAAAATAATTAAAGAACAAAGTACAACATTCAATTAAGCAATTACGTAATGACTTTCCTCTGCTCGGAGGGCCAAAGCTAAACGTGCGGCGAATTGGTCCCACCTGCAAATTATAATCGGATCGCAACAAATATTTACAAGCATGAATCTAAGCAAAGCATAATAATCAACCAATAATAATGTCAAATCAAATGTTCCAATACAACGAGAGGCTCATCAAAGTAGCGGACTGACCACGCATGGATAGATCTGGGAGGGAAATGGTTGGATCCGAAGTTTGGGAGTGGTTCCGGGCTACGAGAGGATATATGAGTGGTGGGGATGATGAACAGGTGGTGGGAATAACAGATCGGGGCTGGAAATCTAGATCTAGACCGATCTAGAAAGATGGGGGCTGCTTTGGCAAGGGGCGGTGATGGGGGGTGGATATACGGAAGGACTCAAGGGGGTGGCCGAAATGGAGCAAAGACAGTAGGAGAGTGGCGGTTTAGGGGGGGCTACTACCTGGGCCGGTGGCTAGGGGGGTAGCGGGCTGTAGAAGGGAAACTGGAGGCGGCGAACAGGCAGGGGGGATTCACTGTTTGAAAACTATAGCATGAATAGTAAATTTCATGAATGAACTGTAACAGTAAATAAAAACAAGATTGTTTTCTGGACAGCAACGGTGGGCTGTTTTGGGAGGCTGTAAGGGGGTGCGGTACGGAGTTTGGGAAGGGGAAAAAAGGCTTAGGGTTAGGGGTTACCTTGGAGAAGATACAAACCTAAAAGTCATCACCTAGAGTTCCACGGAGTCGGCACCGTGGGATGATCGCGGGATTCCGAGATTCAACGTCTCCAAAATCTGCAATCCCTATATCAGCCCCTAACACCTCTATTTATAATAAAACAAGGATTAGGGCATCCCACATCAACGACTATGATTGGTCGGAGGTGAGGTGAGGCTACCAAAATACATCAAAATAAATGCAAACATACTAAAATAATATATCAAATCGATTCGCAACGTGAATCTGGACACATCTGCGGAGTCCGATCGTCGATCCGGGCACACCATATATGGTAAGTCGCCAAATCAGCCCCGAACGGGCCCAAAACTTGTCCTCGTCTCTGCTCCGCATCACTAGCTATCGACAGTGGGGAGTTGTGTGAATATTGTAGCCCAAAAGGGTCTCGACCGCATGCAGGTAAAGACAAAGCCTCACCCCACCCTATCGTGTCGTCTAGGTTGACAAGACGGCGATTCCGGTTACTCAGCGCTGTCTCGTCCCGATTAGCATCACCTCATTTCAGAATCGGGTCTGGTGTGATGTCATTCCCATGGACATTGCCCATGTGCTGCTCGGCCGCACCTGACTATTTGATCGCGACGTCACGTGTTTTGACCGCTGTTACGTACACGTGTCTTTTATGACAAGGGGCAGAAGATTACGTTGACGCTTACCCAACCGAAGGAGAAATCTAAGGGTCAAATTGAGCCTTCCGTGAGCACGAGCGCCTCAAGGCCCTACATATCTTGAGGCGGGGAGAGTTTTTGCGAGATAACAATGAGTCAGATATCATCTACGTTGCGCCGACCACAATGGCTTCTAAGTGCCCCCCTGAGGACCACCCCCCAGCGGTGCGTCCCCTCTTGGACGAGTTCACGAATATTATGCCTGATGAGCTCCTCGATAAGCTTCCCCCTCCACGGGACATTCAACATGCTATTGACTTAGTCCTGGGGGCTTCTCTCCCGAACCTGCCCCACTATTGTATGCACCCTGATGAGCATGCTGAGCTCAAGAGACAGGTTGACGAGCTTCTTCAGAAGCAATTTATTCGAGAGAGCTTAAATCCGTGTGCGGTTCCCACCCTTCTTACCCCTAAGAAAGACAGTAGTTGGCGTATGTGCATCGATAGCCGCGTCATTAATAAAATCATGGTCAAATATCGTTTCCCTATCCCACGACTCGATGACCTACTGGATACTATGTCCGGTGCCCGGATCTTTTTCAAGATCGACCTCCGTAGTGGGTACCATTGGATACGAGTTCGTGAAGGCGACTAATGGAAGACGACCTTTAAGAACAAGGATAATCTATACAAGTGGATAGTCATGCCTTTTGGGCTATCTAACGCCCTGAGCATTTTTATGAGAGTCATGACGCATGTGTTATGGCCCTACATGGGCAAGTTTCTGGTGATGTATTTCGATGATATACTGATTTATAGCCAAACGCAAGACGATCACCTTGATCATCTGAGGCTTCTATTTGGCACCCTCCACTGGGAGAAGTTGTATGTGAATTTGAAAAAGTGCTCCTTCCTTTTTGAGTCTGTTCACTTTCTGGGATTCATCATATCATCTACTGGAGTATCTGTTGACCCTGAGAAGGTCAAGTTTATTCGCGACTGGCCCGTGCCAGCGAACATCCATGAGGCTCGCAGCTTCCACGGACTTGCCACCTTTTATAGGAGGTTTGTCCAGAAGTTCAGTATGATTATGGCCTCATTCACGATCTGCCTTAAGAAGGGCGAATTTCAGCGGACCCCCGCAAACACTAGAGTTTTTAAAGAGATCAAAGAGAGATTGACGACGGCTCCCGCTCTGTGACTTCCTGATTTTAGCCGTGCGTTCGAGGTCGCGTGTGACGCTTTTGGTGTAGGTATTGGTGGCGTATTAAGCCAAGAGGGACATCCAATTTCTTACTTTAGTGAGAAGCTGAACGAGGCCAAGTAGAAATACTCGAACTATGATCAGGAATTTTATGTGATTGTCCAGTCTCTGTGCTATTGGAGGCACTATCTCATTCCCCGGGAGTTTGCTCTATTCGGATCACCAGGCGTTACGATATCTAGATTCGCAACGCAAGTTGGGACACCGACACACCAAGTGGGTCGAGTACTTGCAGGATTTTCACTACGTTCTCAAACACTGAGCTGGTGTTGAGAATAAGTTGGCTGATGCATTGAGTCGTCGTGTTTCCTTGCATCAGACAATGACTGCATGCGTAGATGGGCTTGAGAGAGTGATATTAGATTATCCGACATGCCCCGATTTTGACGAGATTTATATCGCCTTGTCCCGAGACCCCCCAGACCTTATTGAGGGCTATCAGATCTTTGAGGGATATCTGTACCGGGGATCCCTCCTGTATATACCCAAGACTTCCTACCGCGATTATTTGATTTGGGAATTGCACGCGGGCGGGGCCGCTGGGCACTTTGGGCGAGATAATCCATATCCATTGTTGAGGAACGCCTCTACTGGCCCGGACTTAAGAAGGACGTAGCTCGCGTTGTCCTCCACCGCCGTATCTGCCAAACGGCTAAGGGCACAGAGCAGAACACGGGCCTGTACACACCTTTACTTGTTCCACACCGCCCTTGGGAGGACATCAACATGGCCTTTGTGCTCGGACTCCCCGTACTCTTCGGAAACATGATTCCATCTTCATGGTGGTCAATTGGTTATCGAAGATGACGCATTTTATTGCGTGTCGTAAGACGACAAATGCTTCACACGTAGCATTTATCTTTATGAGTGACGTATTTAGGATGCATGGCCTGCCCAAGTCTATTATGTCAGATCGTTATGTAAGATTTATGAGTTATTTCTGGAAGATCATGTAGCACAAGACATGCACCACCCTTAGGTTCTCCTTGACATATCATCCATAGTCGTACGGGCAGACTGAAGTAGTAAACCGTAGCTTAGGAAACCTATTGAGGTGTTCAGTGGGAGAGCATGTAGGTAACTGTGATCTTGATCTTCCAGTCATCGAGTTTGCATATAACAGTTTAGTCAATAGGTCGACTGGGTTGAGTCCATTTCATGTAGTATAAGGATACGACCCTAGGAAGCCTATAGACCTTATCTCTAGTCTCATAGAGTCGCGCCCTAATGAGTCTACTTTGTCTTTTGCACAATTTGAATGAGTTGCATGAGTCGGTCTGCCGACGTATAATAACGAGCAATGATAATTATAAAACCCATGCAGATAGGCGAAAGTAGGAACAAGTATTTCAAGAAGGCGAGAAAGTAATGATGCAAATCTACCCTGAGAGGCTCCCTTCGGGGCCTGCCAAAAAACTAAGCGCCAGGTGAATGGGCCCCAACTTTGTTACAAGTCGCATTTGGACAAACGTCTACCAGCTTGATATCACAGCAAGTATGAGAATCCATCCAGTATTTAATGCTAAGGATCCGACGCCATACTACGAGCCTCGTGAGTATGTGGATCCGAGCAGTGGAGACACCCAGCCGCCCCACCTCCACTCTTGTTACCTTACTACCCTCATAATCCACCCACATTTGATGGCCACCACAGTCCACCTATTGCTGACACCCCCACCTGGGGATTTGTCTTCTTTGGTTTTACTGACGGCACCGTCGATAACACCGGGATCCACCACTCGAGAGATGAGCAATGAGAGCATCATAAAGATCAGATCCCACCATTTAGTTCCTACCACAAGCGGGCCGCGATGTCATTACTTGGTACATTAGCAGGGCCGCCCAGATTCAGATGACGCTTGGACACTACCAGCGGAGCTCGATTGACTCGCTCATAGACTTCAGCTACAGTACAATCGTCTCCATTCATCGGACATGAAGGCTTTTCAGTCGGGGGGAGTTGATGAAGATCCACCAAATCGTGCACCAGGAGGGGTTCGCCGCAAGGCGGGACCCATGTTTGTGTATTAACACAGGAAGACTTGATTGGATCGCCGATCCGCCGCCGCGGATGGGTCCGGATCCGCGTCACGAGTCAAAATCATTTGTTACTTTATGTCTTTTTGTTTATTTTAGTGTATTTTGAGTGGCCCAACCTCCGACCAATCATAGTCGTTGAAGGTGAGATGCCCTATCTTTTATTTCATTATAAATAGGGTTTGTACTGGGCTGCTTTTAGGTCATTTGAGATTTTGGAGAACTCATTCCGGAATCCCGCGATCATCCCACGGTGCGACTCCGTGTAACCCTAAGTGGCGATTCCTAGGTTGGTATCTCCTCCCAAGCCTTCCCTAACCTTAGCCTCCATTTTCCAAGCCTCAAACCCTTCCTCTACCACTGCAGCTCTCCCACTCCCCTTGCATAACCCGTCGGACTGCTATCTTCAGAAGACCTGCAGTCGCCGGCACACAGGCCCCCCTCCAACCGCAACACTTGCGGCCTCCTGTCAAGCCGCCGGCCTCCAGCTCCAGCCCCATCCTGGCTGACCCTCCCCTCCAACAGTAGCCACTGCAGGCTGTTCCCCCTCTCAGATCCACCGCCGTCGCCATTCTAAACCCTCTAACGTCATAAACCGCCAGCGCCTTCCACGTGGAACCATAAACCCTAACCTTCCCCCTTCCGGATCAGCCCAGATCTGGTGTTTTTAGCCCGAATCCGATCTATTATTGGTCGGATCTACCCCTCCTCACCCGGATCTATACCTACGTGGTCGGATCCATCCATTCCCGGTCTGATTCCCTCTTCCACCACCGAGGACAGCCACCTCCGTATTTTCCACGCCGCCATTTCCACATTCAATTGCCGTCCTAAGTATCCAGCTCTGAAATATGCAGTACCTCGGTCATCGCACTAACTTTGGGTGAGTCCCTAGTTGTATTGGATTATATTGATTCAACATTATTATTGGATTGACTATTATTTTGTTTGGAAATGTGTTTGTAGAAATTTTTTGGCAATACGCTTATAATTGCAGGTGAGATCTATTCGCCGCACGCTTAGCTTGGTCCTCCGAGCGAAGCAAAGCCATTAAATAATTGTCTATTGAATGCTAATTTTCTGATCTTTAATTATCTGCGTGGGTTGGAATTTCATTGCTCTAATTATTTTGTCGCCGTCACCGACGGTTTCATAGCATTTAGACTTGGGTTAGTGTGTCACACTGCATTCTCACCCAGAAGTCGAGATTTTGTGCACCTCGTAGCCCCAACCCTACATCACAATGTATTTGGATACTCTGCAATAGTATTTGAGCATACGTTTCGCTGTACTAGAAACAATGCATTAGAGAAATCAATCTTATTCCTTGCAGACCATTATTTTCCAATGATAAAGGTAAAAAGAAACTACTATGTTGTCTTAAACTTAAACTCTAGACAGCTAGTAAGCTCTGAGTTTATACAACCAAAAAAGCCAAATCAATCATAAAGTGACCTAAATTCAGAATGCAACTAAACGTCAATACTCAAAAATCTTACAATTACCTGACAGAACTGAGCATAATGTTGGGTAGGCTTTGCTGTGCACGTCTTGGTCATAAATTAATTTTCCAGAATACCAGCTGTCTGCTGCATCACCTGGTTCCATTTCCAGAGGACTGCACGTCCCTGGATAACTTAGTTGGAAGTAGTATTAAGGTTTAAAAACCTCTTCTAAATGTTTCCGTTTTGAGAATTTGGTAAATATAACTATTTCAATCTCCAAATACACTAATGATTCTACAGTGTCTTTGATTTTTGAAATATTCATATAATACACTAACTGAACAATAAATAATAGGAATCACAGAGAACTAATTATTGAACTTTGAAAATGACTATCAAATTAAAGCAACTTTAGTACGTTTCTAATTCAATAAATTTATACATGTTTATAAGCAAGCAAATATACATAGATATATGAAAGCAATTTATTTAACTAGTGAGAGAGATGGTGTAAACCTTGTAATACTTGAATTTCAAAATACAAGTATGACTACTGTTGGAAAAGCCCATGTAAAGTGACCCATTTATTTGTATTTCTTCTTCTTTCTCCTCTTTAGTCCTACATCATGTATATGACTCTCTTCTCTCTTTCTCCCTCCTAAAAAATGTATTCATACCTTGTATTTGATTATTACAAGTTTGAGGATTTCTCTACATGGTATTAGAGGATACGGTTCGGCCTATTTTTTTCTATCTGCTTGCTCTTCCGGCTTACCGGGCGGCTTGTCCTCCTGCTTAGCCGCAGTGTCTTGCGGCCTACTCTTTCTCTAACCGCTTCCTGGTGGTTAGAATCTCTGTAAACCACGGCTTTCGCGCGGTTAAGTTTTTTTCTAACCGCTTCCTCTGCTCTTTCTCTCTCTCTCTCTCGTGGCTTCCACTCATCCTCTCCTTCTCATCCCTTTTTATAACCTTTCCTATATCAGGTGGGGCCTTCCCACCCGCGCTTCTCCTTCTATACTCGTTGCGGCCTTCTTGTCTACCCGCCGAGTTCTGCCTTCTCTCGTTGCTTTGCTCTCTGCTCTCCGCGACTTGTCTTAGTCGTCGCGGCTTCTCTTCTCGCCGCTCCCTGCTCGCTGCTCTGTCTTCCTCTCGCCGCGACTTGTCTTAGTCGCCGCAGCTTCTTCTCTCTCGCAACGAGTTGGTCTCTTAGTCGCCGCGGCTTCCCTCTTCTCGGTGCGCTCCGCATCTTGGTCGCGGCATCTTCCCTTGCTGCTGGTGTACTCACCGTGACCGTGCGGCCAACTCGACGGGCTTGTTCTCTGCTTACCCGCTGCGACTTATCTCTTCGAAGGCGGCTTCTCCTCTCTACTGTGGGCTCCGCATATTGATCGCGGCATACTCCTTGGCCGCTAGTGTGTTATCACCGTGACGTTGCGGGCTTCTCGTCGCCTCTAGTCGCGCAGCAGCTTCTCCCAGCTAACCGCTCCGCATTCTGGTCGCGGCGGCTTCGTTGCCTTGCCGCTGGTGTGTTTGTCACCAAGACCGTGCGCTCGGTCCCCCCTCTTTCGCTGTTTTTTCTGTCCGCCGGGCCTAGCCTCCTGCTCGTCGTGCCATGGGGTTCTCCTCTGATTCTAACGGACAGACGACTTCCTCATCTGCAGACCGCCCGGCCTCCGCGCCCTGAACTCCGTGATGAGTTGCGGATTACTACTATTTCGTTAGCCGGCAAGAAGAACTTTGTGGAGTGGGTACACTCTGTTCGCACGTCCTACAGTCCAAAGGCTTTCTACATCACTTGACCCAAGCGGCTCCTGCTGCTCCTACTGATGATTAATTGCGCAACGATGGTCGGTTCAGACATGGCTCCTCAACTCCCTTGATACCGAACCATACCGAATGGCCATGTTCACGAAACGGCCAAGGCAATGTGGGATGAGCTTCAGTCTCTATATTCCGGTAAAGATAGTCTCCATCACCTCTATGACATCATCACTGATCTTCAGACCCTTGATGTTGGCGGGGCCACCGACCTCACCTCCTTTGTTGCTTGGGCAAAGACTCTGGTTGAAGCATGGATCCAACATCAACCTCATACATGAGTTCTTGCTGCACAACGTGCCAAAAAGAAGCTGTCGGTGTTGCCATGATGATGACTTGTGTACCACCTCATCTTCAGAGGTGTTCGGGCTCAGATCCTCTCCTCGGTTGCTTACCCCCTCACTATCAGATGTGTGTTTTCCATGCTGCTCAAGGTCTCACCACCTCCTGATAGTTCTGCTCCTCGTCACCGGCTCTCCTTCAGCAGACTTCTGCACCCCTACTGCCTGCTCCTCCTCCTCCTCCTCTGCGTAGGGTGTTCCGGATCTCGGGGCCGAGGTCTGGGAGGTCGGCCTCGACCGAAGTGTTCCTTCTGCGGTAAGAACGACTACCTTGAGTCCCCTTCTATCGCAAGCATGGGCTTCCTCCTCTTCCACAGGTCACGTTGCTGGCTGCTACCGACTCTTCCTCTGCTCGTACTGACCTTGAAGAGGTCCGCCTTCAGCTCCAATAACTCCAGGGTCTGCTCAGTCGCCCACCTGCCTC